>CM035134.1:71239065-71839065 GCA_020205605.1 Panax ginseng | reverse complement strand
AAACCCCACGGGAAGTGGGTCTTGGTATATGAAGGGACTTGGCAGTTTTGTTACACCTCTCTTACATCCAATCACCCCCACTCTTTCATTAACCCACTACTCCATAACTACCACCCACTTCCCCAAAACCATTACTACCCCCAACTTCCCACCTCCTCACTCCACCAATACTAGATTAACCACCCCATCTATAAATACTACACCCATTCATCCAACCTTCTTCACCAAATTTCACATTCTACATACAAATTGCATACTTGTGAGCTAGAGAGGTCTAATTTCAAGGTTTGAGGGAAAGTTAGGGTTATACAAGCTACAAGGGCGATATGGCTTCGTCATCATCTAAACGCCAACGGGGAGAGAGTTCACACCCATCCCAACCAACTTGCCCCTTCAATCGTCGAAAGTTTGCGAGTGCCGTCGCCGTTGACCGGTATGACTACATGCTCACCAAAGCTCTTACACCGGAAAGGGGCATGGCACCAGAGGGTAACGACGGGGAGCTTATGCAGCAAATTTACTAAAAGGGATGGGTGAAATTCACTGAGGATCTGGAACCAGCCGTAGTGAATATAGTCAAGGAGTTTTATGCGAATGCTGAGGACAAAGAGCCATTCTGAGCTTATGTACGAGGACGGTTGGTCCCATTCAGTGCGGATTCTATCAATACGTACTACCAATTACGGGTGCCACGCCACTGCCAATATGAGTATCTCCGCACTTCTGATCCGGATTTCGATGAAGTGATCATGACAATGACGAAGCCTGGAACATCATGGACGAAAGGCTGAAAGGGAGGCACGGTGTTCCCCAGCAAGAACCTAAGCCTCTATGGTAAAATCTGGTATACATTCTTTTGTGCCAAATTGCTTCCGTCCCAACATACTTCCGACGACACCAAGGAGAAGGCGTTGCTGTTATTCGCCATTGTGCAAGATTTTATCATAGACGTCGGGGCGATCATCTGCTTTTCTATCCGCCGATTCTTAAGGGGAACTTTTTTTGGAGGCTTACCACACCCATCACTAATATGTGGGTTATGTCGCCAAGCCAGAGTTTGGTGGTCTGATGATGAGCCCACGTAATTCCCACTCGCACTCCTTGATTTACGACTGATTGCACACTACACTGTGTGGGTAGGAGGCGAGTCTCACCCACGTGGCATGGGATTTATTTTTTCTTCATCATCGAAAGAAGCAGAGAATCCTACAGAAGCCTCGGGGGATGAGGATGACAACATGGGAGATCAAGGGAATGAGCAGGTACCACGGACCGACGCTTTCTCCAGAACTCAATTCCTTGAGTTCCAAAATCAAATGACGGAAAATGCTAAGGAAACTCGTAGGGAAATGCGCCAATTGGCGATGAGGCAAGACCATATTTTTGAGGCTATGCATACTTCATTTGCCTCGTTGACCACAACTCTCTAGAATTTCCACCCGGCGGGACAAATTCCATATAATCCGCCCGGTCCAATGCCCAGGTTCCCACCGAGTGACTCAGATGAAGACCAACAACCACCCCCTCAGACTTAAGCATCAAAAGGGAAGTCCTCACACTTATATTGCTATATCGTACAATGAGGACATTGTTCATCTTAAGTTTGGGGGATTTAAATATATGTGTTGCATGCATTTTAGTTTAGGCTGCATATTTTGTTTATGACATTTATTTTCTGTATTGCATTTTATGTTTGGTATTTGCATGATAGCTTAGGGCATTTATCATAGCTTAGGATTGCATAGTAGAAGGAGTATAAATGCATTTTGTTATCTATCTTTAGTTTAAAAAAAAATAAAAAAAATAAAAAAAATAAAAATTTAGTTAGTAATTATTGTGTGTTTTAATCCTTAAATGTTGTGTTTCATGTTATTTTGACCTATGATGTGATTGTAAAATAAGTAGCAAAGTCTGATGATTGAATATTAGAGGCTGTGACACAATGATCGATTTGAATCGAATTTTGAGTTGCTTGAAATCGGTATACAAGGATAGCACGCGTTTAAGAACATCTTTGTTAATTGACTATGTTCAAACCTAAGACTTAATTGATTTCTAAAGGTTAATGCTAGGGCAAGTGATATAATGACAAAAATGGCTAGTTAAGGCTGAAATGAGGCAAAAACTTAAGTTTGGGGGATCTTTGGGGTATATAAGCTATATATTTCCTTATTAAAAAAATAAAAATAAAATAAAAATAAATATATATATATATGAATAAAAAAACCGTAGGCGTGTTTTGTCTAGTTTTGTGGCCTTTGTTACTTGAGTAAGTAAGTAAGCAGGGGATTATCTTTACACCCAAAGCACCCTAAGGTCTTTATGGTCTGGGAGTCGTTGGTCGAAAGCTCGTTAAGGTAGCATTGAAAAGCCTAAGGGAATAAGACATTGCATAGCTATGTATATATATATTAAAAAAAAGAGAATATAACGGGAAATAAGAGCAAAAAGCCCCCGTGGATGGAAATAGAGCATAAGTACCCCGAGTGAACCCTGGTGATGTGTGATTGCTTGATTTTTAGTTGAAACTAACTAATTTTTGAAGTTTTGGAGTTTGTGCTGCATGAGTCCTTCTAAGAGGTTGATTATGTATTGAATTTGAATCGATATCAGTTATCATGGATGTTGCACACACACACGATACCAGTGATAATAGCTTAAGATTCGAGGATTAAACGTGATTTGTAGATTAGTTTTGATGGTTGATGTTGTATAGTTGCTTATATTTGTTGAGGCCATTGAGATAATTGTGATTCCGTGATATTGTTGGGTTGGATATTATGTAGAGTGGGTCGTATTCATATCATTGCATTGCATGTAGTGTCTTGTGCTCGAGGACTAGCACAGTTTAAGTTTGGGGGATTTTGATAAGTGTATTTTATATACACAATTTCATGTCTAAATCATGCATATTCTTTGCTATGTTTTTGTAAACAAGTGCATTTTTACTTGGTTTTTGTTGTTTTATGTGTAGGTTGGTGGTTGCGGCGATTCATGGATTGTTCGTGATATGTGTTGCATTTGCAGTTAAGTTGGAGCCATAGAAATAACTCAGTGTTGCAGCAAGCAAGTCGGATATCAGAGGAGGATTCACGCCAAGGGCATGTATATAGTTAAAACACCCATGTAGGTGGGTCTACCGATCAACTAACTAGAAGGCGAGGAGCCCATCGGGTGGTAGGCGTTTTTATATCGTTTCAAATGGATTCATTCCATCATACTAACATCTTAACATACATATTTCATTACTTTATATACATGATAAGTTCTTACTTGTTCTTCATGATTTTATAACTTTTATACTTATGATTTTACTTCACATGATTTATCATGGTTTTAGTCTTCTAACAACCATCCTTACTTCTTCTTATCATACAAACTTTATTAATGTAAACATATGACAAGTTCTTCGTAATTTCATAGCTTAACTAAGTATGAATCACTTATTCATAGCTTATTAAGGCTTAAGTCCATTGATTAGTCATTCCTACTTCTTCTTAGCATACAAGTTCTACCACTACTCACTTCTCTAACAATTGAAGAGAGGGAGAATCATGGTTTAGGACCTTACCCTTGAAGATTACTTGATTAATCTTTTTTCTTCTTCTTGCTTCTTGAACTAACAAAGTCTAGCTTTTCTAACTTTTTCTCTCTAACCAATAAGTACTTATAATGTTAGATGAAATTTAACAACCAACAAATGAACTAGGAGATCTTCTATTTATAGAAATCACAAAGTTAGGGTAGTTTAGTCATTAGGCCACCCACCTCCTTATTCCACCTCCTTAATAACCTCCTTACTATTCAATATATACTTGGAGTTCACAACACTCCATTTGCTTGCCCTCCAAGATCACCCATATAACTTATCCTTTACTTAGCCACCAAGTTTACTTGGTGATCACATAGCTTATCCCTTTCTTAACCATCAAGTATAAGCACTTTACTTAGCCACCAAGTATAAGCACTTTACTTGGCCACCACTTTGGGTCACCCATGGGTTTTAACCATCTGGTAACCCATCGGTTCGATCCACGAATCTGTTCTTACTTTGGGCTTTAGGTTTAATTAGCTTAATTTATACTTTGGGCTTTCATTTAACAAACACTTGGGCTTTAACATTAGTAAGCATTGGCTTTATCAATTTTTCCAATTGGACTTAACTATTCCTATACTTGGGCTTGTACAATTCCTAACAAATCCTAAAAGTTCAATACATTTGGCTTGAAGCCTTATAACGTATTGTTTACGTATTATTCTCGTATACTAACTCGTATACTTATTCATCATATACGACATACCATCATTCATACATACTCGTATAATGCCTCGTATCATACTCGTATTTATTACCTCGTAAAATACTTATGCATAATACGATCCTCGTTTAATTCATTATACGCATTTTATTTCCATCTCGGAAATCACTCTCCCTAACCGTTAAGTTTTAAGTCCGCAAGCGAAAACTTCGTTTTCCATAACTGAAATATTATTGGATATTCCATCTCATCTTAGAATTCTATCATTACGCGTTTCTCGGAAGTTCAAAAATAATTCCCAAGCAGAAATCAATAAATAGTGTTTTTACAAAAATTTCTTTGAAAACTTTTATTTTCGTCTTGGAAATTCAAACATTTTAATTCTATCACGTAGCCAAAATCCTAACCACATCCGCACATTCTAGGTCATAGAATAACCTTTAAGTAGCTTACTCACATAAATAATCAATTAAATTTATTTAATCCACATAATCAAATAAAAATTTAATTCTCATAAAAATCCGATTTTCTCGAACGTTACATCAATTGCTTTATGGTATATTTTTATTTTTCCTTTTACTATATGATATGATACCTCTTCTTCCTTTAATTGAAATAAAATGACACACTTACACTTCTCCAATTATCTATACAGATAACTATATTATTTCTCATATAATTATGAATTCACATTCATAATTAAAATCAACATCTCTATTCAAATAAACATTTCCATTAAAATAATTAATATTTAACCCACTCATTATTTTAATAAATTATACAATTATTATGTATAATATTTAATTTCTTTCCATCTATAAATTGTCCCAACACAATTTATTTAATCTATACATTTAGTCACATCTTAAATATTAACTCAATATATTAGTCTTGACACCAATATTTATTTATAGACCAATATATATTCGTTTGGCATAATATAATACATTAAGCCATTACATAACCGTATTACATTTATATGTCATATATTATCTCTCATTTCGTTAAAACAAAATGTATATTTACATTAATTCACTATTTTAGTTAAGTCAATAAATCCTTTCATTTAACTCACAAAAACACCTTTGCCATCCAAGATTTTAATATTCAAATTATATTATTTCATAATGTCAGGAATAAACATGTGGATGATATTCCTATTTATATATGATTTGATTATGGTATATATATATATATATATATATATATATATATATATATATATATATATGAATGAATATGGAAGTATGCTTGCATTAAGAAAAGATGTAAAGTCCTCTAATAGATTATAGAAACATATGTACAAGGACTTAGAATGAATTGATCAAATATGTTAGGTTGATCCTACATAAGCAAAACAGCTTTGTAAAGTCCTTAAAAAGAAATGATGTACAAGGACTATAAATATAGAAATATCAAGCATGTTAGGTTGATCTTATAATGTAATAGATAGGCTTGACTGATCGTCGAACACTGCACCAGAAATCGTAGTCTGGAAGATAGTAGATCTCGAAGTTCATAGACTGCCAGGAGAAACGAAGAAGGATCGTAGTGTGTCGAGGAGCACTTCCTTGGAGCCGTAGTCTACTAAGGAAGTCATGTTCAGAATCGTAGAGACAGCCTGCCTACGAGTTGACCGAGCATCTGCCAAAGCCGAGTCAAGAATCGTAGACTACACTCGGAGTCGTAGAGTCTACCAATGTCAGAGCTAAGTCAAGAATCGTAGACTACACACAGAGTAGTAGAGTCTACTAATCTCATCAAGGAAGAGATCGCAGTCGAGCAAGATCAGATGAAGAAAATAAGCACAACGACAGAAATCGTAGTGTCAAGATCTGATCTCGGTCGTGAGTGTACGCGCGGTAGAAGGTGAATCGTAGAGTGCAGAGCTAAGATCTCAACAGATGTGCTCACAAAGCCAAGGTAGAATCGTAGAGCAAAAACGATTCTCAACAATTGAGCACTCCCAGAATATCTAAAGGAATGAAGCCTCTGGTTGGTACTACAAAGATACATCTAACCTAAAGGAAGCCAGAGAGCAGCACTCAACGAATGGCTTGCAGGCTAAATAGAAGATCTAAGCATCAACTCAATTAGCATTTAGATTGAGTTGCGAAGCTATTCAAGATGAAGTCTTTCACAAGATGATCATAAGAAGACTTCAGTAGCTGACTAAGGAAAGTCAGCATATGCAGTAGCTGTCAAGTAGTAAAATGACAATGATCTTGAAAGTAATCAGGATCGTAGTGTTTGCCAAACGAAGAAGGAACTGATAGAGTATACACAAAGATACTGGTCAGCCTCTGAAGAACAAGGCTAAAGTGATTAAGCATTGGGTCAGTCCATTGATGATAAGTGAATGGGAGATCACAAGGAGAAAGCGAGCTGGACACGCCACAAATCTGAGGTGTCTTGTTATTCAGAAGGGGCCAGAGCAAGGAGACAAGCCATCAGTATCTGAGAGCAGTCAAGGCAAACAGAAGTGATGAAGCACTGCACGAAAGAAGGAAGATTTGTTCTTCACTAAAGATCAAGTGAACACTCTTCAAGATCATAGTGCTAACTCTACATGTCAATAAGCATCAGTCAATAAGACACTACGATCAGGTCCAAGAAGAAGTGCATCGAAATCGTTGAGTTCGAACAACTAAGGATTGAAGCATTGGCAACGGTTCAATCTAAAGGTTGGTATTTGAACAAAAGCTTATTGAGAGCATCGATGCAAAAGGAAAACCTCTGATTGAGAAATCAGAAGGAAGAAATAAAGGTGACTACTAGCCCGAGACATATAAGTGACATCTCTGATGGGGAAGGTAAAACAGTAGAGTGCAATGTCAGAAAGTTAGAAAAAGATGTAATGTCACATTTGCAGTCTGCACCAAATAACTCGAGATCTGCGAGGCAATTTGAATAGCTTTCAACGGCTACTTTCCAACGGGAAGATTGGGAATCAGTATAAATCAACTGAGCCTCAAAGATCAAGTGTCGCTGATGAGTGTGAGGTTTCAGAATCGTTGAGTTGTTGAATGCTATTGCTGAATCTACGAGTTCCACCAAAAGATCAACAGAACAAGCCTCAGTGAAAGTGAGACTACCAAGGTGGAAGTGAAGCAGCTTTGAAGAAAGACTTAAACGGATTAGAGCTTCACTCAACAAAGATGAGAATGCCATTAAAGATGGCAGCCAAGTTGAGAGCCGAGAAGGCCAAAGAGATAGCATTTAGAAAAGTGGTAGAGTACAAAAAAGATCAGGAGAGCGACTCTACTTATCACCATGAACCTAAAGTTGAAACTGAACAAGTGTAGAGCCATGTCTGCAAAACATTTAAGAAGGGTTCAGAGATTGCTAAGTGTCAGAAGAAGTCTACCAAAAGCTCAGGGACTTAGCAAATCCAGATGGTGATGGTGCACAGCTGACAACAGATGAAAATGAGCAGACAAAAGTAAAGATCAGCTGCACCAAAGAAGATGTGGTCCAGACTTGAAGCAAAATACAAAGAGAACCACACAAAGTTGCTAAGTACAGAAGATGTTCAGAGCTTAATGACATCTTAGCAGCTCAGCACTAACAACATCAACAACTACAACAACAAGAAGTCAGGGTCGAGGGGTCCTTGTCCGAAGGGACTAAATAAAGAATCCAAGCCTGCTGGGCTTGAAGAGTTCCTAAGGAACTAGAGAAGTTTCAAGGCTGCTGGCCTTGAAGAGTTCTTAGTGAACTGAAGTCCCAAGGCTCCTGGCCTTGAAGGAATCTTAGTTATTCAGGGTGCTTCCCTTCTTTAGTGGAAATCCCGCTAGTTGAAAGCAGAAGAGTGGATTGGGAGCTTGAGTCTCTGAACCACTTAAAACCCTTTGTGTCTTTTACTGTATGTCATTTACATTATGTATATTAACTGCTATAACTGTTATGTATGTCTTAACTACTTACCATTGAACTAACTCTATAAACAATGTATGTATGATTCTGAATATATCAATGAAGGGGATCTTTTACTTATTCCGTTGTGCTTGAAAAGATTCTTATGTTTGTCATATGCTAAATTATTAGATATACAAAATGAACCAGAAAACTCTTTGAAATAAAAAGGATCTATTCAACCCCCCCCCCCCTTCTAGATCTATTGTGCCTCACTCGAACTACTAAAATTGGTATAAGAGAGCAAGTTCTTATGCTATATTCAAAAGCTAATCGCTTTAAGTCTGATCCTAGGCATAAACATTGTTCTAAACTTTGTTTAGTTGTAAGTCACTTGTTATATGCAGATGAGCTCACACGTTGGAAATATTTTGTACAGGCTAATGTGTATATACACCTGAAGCTGCTCAGACTGGTCCATGTTCTTGATTGCCATATCAACAAGACCAATCCTTGCTCGCGGTCAATCATGTAGTCTGAAGATCAGGCTAGAAAGCTCAAGAGTCAAACATCCACCAGCCAGAAAGATGAAAAGGTCATACATGCTAAGAAACGCTTATTTAGAGAAGAAAGAACAACTTCTCAAACAAGTGTCTGGCCAACCAGCAGCTGGATGGAAAATTTGTGAACTCAAGGATGTCAAAAGACTAGAGATGCTGATATTCTCTTAACTTGCATCTTCAAGACCAGGACTGATTGATTGAAGGTCAACTGGAGCAAATAGCTGTCATGAGCAAATGAGAAACTATGCACATCAATGCCTAAACTCAGTATATCTAAGATAAATGACTATTAAGGAACTGACAGTAAAAAGGTATGGTTCCTCACCTATATAAATATGTACATCATGATTGTATCTCCTTATGAACCATAACAATATTCTTTAAAGGAACCATAATCTACCTAAAAAGGTGAAGAGAGAAAGTTTACTGAGGGTGGAAACTCAAATGACTATAAACTTTCTCTCCATCCAAGTTTTAGGTTGAATATGACATGTTGAAAGTAATCTGAAATGGGTCATAAGAGCATCACAGGTTAAATTAATTCTATGTGAAGTAATCTTTGTTGATGGGCTAGTATGTATATACCTCCTATGGTCTAAGTGTTTAATAACACATAGAGTATGATCAGTTCTACAAGAGTATCTTGAAGATTCATAGAAACTGATCACCTCCATGAATCAACCAGATACTAATAAATAGTAGAGTTGATTCTCAATCTGAATATTTAAACCCTGTGAACATAACCTAGCAAATGATGAAATCTTCAAAGAAAAAGAGTGTTTTATTAAAATAGAAAATCTTACACACACTCACCATCATGCATCTCAAAATGTATTATCTAAATTAGTTACATGCATGAATATGACTAGTGGTGATCAATATGATGATTATCCAAATATATGAGGAACAAGGGTTTAGAAAACTAACCTAGCTGGACTCATCTAACCATGCGTACCAGATATAGAAATTCATAACCTGCAGGTACTTGATCTATCTAGCCACTCTAAGGAATGTTGACGCAAAAGACTTCAGTCAAGAAGATTCAACCAGCAGAAGGCTTAAAACTGTTCAGAAATGATTCTGATAAAACTCTTATATGTCAAAGCCTGTCCTTGAAGACCTGCTGAGCCGATCTGAATAAAGCTCACATGGCTGTTGATTTTTATGTAGAAGTAGACCATTCGATCTGAGATGAAAAAGGGTCTTAGATGCTCATTCACGCAAAAAGAAGAATCCTCAAGGAAGTTCTCCACAAAGGATTGTCGAGCATCAAATATAAGGAAATCATTACGAGAATAGAACTCCATAAGTCCAAACTGTAAAAGAAGACTACGTTCTTAGTGCTGCCAAAGGATCGTAGAATGATCAATCCTGAAAATGCCCATTTCTACGATACAAGAAGATTTAATGATTTCAGTCAGAAGGAGATATGCAGGGATGCTTTCTAATGTACATGAAGAAAAAGAAATCACACCTCACTGAAAAGACATCATCAACCATAGGGGAGCAATGATCTGTTAAGGAACAACAGCACTGAAATATTCTATGAAGCAATGTACCAGCTATAGAGTCCCAAAACCTTGTGGCTGATGAACCAAATGAAGATCCATAGTCAGTAGGAACGTCTCAAAATGTACTACTGATAACCTATCAGCCACCCAACTCAACATCGTGGAGTGTATAAGATCAAACATCTGATTATAGTGTAAGAGCAGGAGGACACCACGGTTACAGCAAATGCAATTATCTAAAGTTGGGAGAGGACCTCCCCACTAGAAAAGGTCAACTGAGATATCAGTGCAAACTACTCCTAAAGTACTTCATCTGGAAAGTGCCTCAGGGACAAACCTGACCCTTAGTTCATTCTAAGAGGTTGGCCCTTCCTGAGCTACCTTAACCCAGAAGGATTGCTTGATCAAGTTCATCTTAAGGACCAAAAAAGTCAACGATCGCAGAGTAGAGTTTGTGAGAACTCAACGATTGTGATATAACCTCAACGATCGTAGTGTAACTTTAACAATCGTAGAAACAGACTCGACAATTTCAGTCTTACAAAAGGCTACTCCAACTCATGAGGAGCTTGAAATAACGGGACAATTGCTCAACCATTCAGATTATGGGAAGATAAGTTCGAATGCGGATTGGAAAGATGTCTTGGTAAAGAGAAATGCCCAAGGCTTCATAAAGTATGTCAGTGGTTGAGGCAAGCAACTTCAACATGAGGAGCAATATCAAAACCCTCCACTACAACATCTATCAAAAGTTGATCGTTGAGTCAACAAAGGAAAACGTAGAGTCCATAGCTGCCTTACCATACTACTCTATGAACCAATGAAGTCAACGGTCAATCCACGTCAATTAAAACGTCCACTCTCCTAAAAGAAATATTTAACTGAAACGTTTATGGGTAGTTACAGCTCGTTACTGGGCATCGTGTAACCAATGACTAGTTGACACATCATAACGTATGCAATGTAAGAAGGAACTGCCATAAAGACAAATTCAAAATCTGCAAACAGTTACCAGAACTCATTGAACCTCTCTCCCTCCCTTTATTCAAACCCTAGAATCCTCTTCGAAGCCAAACCAATCAAACCTCCAGAGCCTAAATCACATTCAGCTAAATCTCCCTGAATCAATATCCATATTCCTCGAATCATTCAAATGGAAGATTGGAGAGTAATCACTGGCATTCAACTCGGAACCAAGTCATTTGAGAAATCTGAAAAGAAGTTCAGAGACATTCTTGAACTCGTGAAGAAAGCTGGATTCTCAAAATGTCTTGAGGCAAGCACTCGAGTATACACTGAACTGGTTAAGGAATTCTGCACAAATGCATCCTCAAATGTCGGAACTCTCTCAACTAAGGTTAAAGGTCAGTCTCTAAAACTGAAATCATCCGATATCAACCAATGCTTAGGTTTTCCTGACCTAAGACTGAAAAACCTTGATGAAATCGACACTAAGAAAGCAAAGGAGATTATGGGGTGCCAAAGAAACCCTAGTCTGGAGGACATGAAGAAAAAGGAGTTTCCAGAGGAATTCGAGTTCCTCGCTGAAATAGTAGGCAAACGTATACTATGTAAGGATACTGCACATGACACTGTGCTTAATCAACAGTTGAAGATTATGTCTGCCATAGTTCTGAAGAAGCAAATCAACTTTGGAGTTATTCTGTTCGATCAAATCTCCAAATGGATAGAGAAAGCTGAGTTGAAGAAATCTATAGACAAACAACTTACAAAAGTATTTCATTGAAGACTGCTAAGCATAGTGATGAAGAAGAAGCTAGGAAGCAATATCAAGGATAAAGAGGGAGAACCTCTGAATTTGCACAAAATAATATCTACACAACTGTTTGTGAATTGGAAGAAAAACCCAAAGGAAAACAGAAGGTTAACCACAGCAGGAAGCAGCAGGAAAAACTCTGCAAAGAAGAGAAAAGCAAAGGAGGTGGAAAGCTCTGAGTATGGTGACTCTGTATCAGTTACTGTCATGTCATCAAAGAAGAAGCCTAAGAGTGTAAAGAATGCAAAGGTTTCGTTAAGCCATGTCTCCACTAACAAGAAGAAACAATGAGCAGGAAAGAAACTAGAATCAACTGCTAAAAACCCAAAAAGAAGGAGTAACAGACTACTCTAAGAACCACCCAAGAAGAAAGAAAAAGTGATGAAGAAATCAGCCCCAGCTACCCAGGAAAGTCCATCTAACCAAGAAGAACATGAAGAGTCTAAAGATGAGAAAGGAAGTAAAAGTTCAAAGATTGAATCCTCAAGGAGCAAGTCCAACAATGAGGAAGAAGTTGAATCTATGAAAGAAAGAGCCAAGGTTGATGATGAAGGAAAGGAATGTGCAAGCCCTAAGGAGAAGTCTTAGAGCATCCACTCTGATGATAATGAAAGGCTACAGGTTGTCACAACAAAACCCTCTACAACAAACACTCTAACAAACTCAAAAGATGTAGAGTCTGAGGAAGAAAAATATGACCCTATTATAGCTGAACATCAAGCTAGCCTGTTTGGTGATATAAATGATAATGATTCTGAAGAAGAAGGACATGCCCCCACCAATGTTGAAAATTAAGAAAGCTTGTCTGATGACTCAAAGACCTCAGAGTCTGAAGAAGAAGTATCTAATTCTCCCATAACTAAACCTCCAAGAAGAAGGAGGAGCCACAGATTAATTGTTTAATTTGCCTCCAAGAAGAGAAATGATCACTCTACTGCAATCATTGAGTTAAGTGATGATGAATCTAAATCACAAGAAGAATGTGCTGAAGATGGGTCTAGTAATGAAGAAGATGAATCCATGGAAGATCTAGCTGAAGAAGGTTCTAGAAATGAAATTCAGCAAGAAGAATTCACTGATGAATCTGAGGAAAGGAGCCAACACGATTCAAGCTCAAGAAGTGAAGAATTGAAGAAAGACTCTGGTTCTGAAAATCAGGAATTGGGAAAACCAGCAAACTATTCTATCATCTCCCCTACCAAGATTAACAAAATAGTAGAAGTCTCGAATGAATAACAAGAAGTACTTCCAGAAATTCCAAGCCTAGAACTGGTGGCTCAAAACTTCTCAAAATTGAAAAGTGATGTGACAATGATGATCAAAGACAAGCCCCACTACAAGGTTTACAGACATGCTGGCAACCATTATATTCTTTATGATCATAGAGTCGATTCTGAAGGGAGAAGGATCATGACCAAGGAAATAATCGTAAAGTTTGTTTACTCTATCATTGATGGCATTCAAATCCAAAATGAGAAGCCTCCATCTGCTAAAGCACAAGTGTCCAACATTTGTTCATCCACCAATAACGATTGGTACTCAACGATTGTTCAGATTCTCAATACCTTCGAAAACCTGTCAAAAGATGAAAATCATAGAGTCCAATCTGAGGATCAACAAGAGACGGCCCAACCAGACAACCAAACTCCTATGAGGAAGGAGCTGATGAGAAATTCTGATAATCTGATTGTGAAGATGTCTCAAATCACAGAAGAGTCTCAGAGGCTGACAGCAACAACAGGTAATTTAGTTCAAAACAGACTTCAAGCTACTATGGCTGATATATCTCTCAAAATCAAAGAGAGAGATCACATCTATTTGAAGGCCATACATGATCAGAAAGCTAAAGCTATACGAGCACAAGAGGCAAATTAAGAGAAACTCAAAGTCCTTTCTGACAAGATTGACAACATGAATCAGTCCTTCTCTATGCAACTTGAGTTAAGCCAATAAGAACTCAAGATTAAAGTTGGTAACTCCTCCTATCTGATGGAGCAGCTTATGACCAACATAAAATAGCTCTCCCAAGTGATTAATGACAAAAAGGGGGAGAAAAAGAGGCATAGAAAAAGGCAGAGTAAGAGTCACTCAAGAAAGGGTAAGAAGAGCAGAAGGAAAGAAAAGAAGAAGACAATAGAAGAAGAAGTTGGATCATCGTCTGAGGGGGAGCCAAAGGATGATGAACCTGTGTTTGCGAAGGCTGAGGGGGAGTTAGAAGAAGAAAAAGAGGAGCATACATCCGAGGGGGAGCAGACAAAAGAAATATAGTCAATATCCCATGATGAGCAGATGCAAGAAGATTAAACAGATGAATAGCACATCAACAGACATCCTGGAAGCATACATGGAGCCAAAGAGGTACATCTCTAACTAGTTAGGTGTGTTCTGGATCCAAGATGTAAAATGTCATAGTGTATTAAATTCCATATTATTATAAATGACTTTTATGATTATTTGTTTTAGAAATACAGCAGCTCACTGTATATAAGATTCATTAATAACATGCATATGCACTTATTCTTTTTGTCATAATCAAATAGGGGTAGATTGTCAGGAATAAACATGTGGATGATATTCCTATTTATATATGATTTGATTATGATATATATATATATATATATATATATATATGAATGAATATGCAAGTATGCTTGCATTAAGAAAAGCTGTAAAGTCCTCTGATAGATTATAGAAATATATGTACAAGGACTTAGAATGAATTGATCAAATATGTTAGGTTGATCCTACATAAGCAAAACAGCTTTGTAAAGTCCTTAAAAAGAAATGATGTACAAGGACTATAAATATAGAAAGATCAAGCATGTTAGGTTGATCTTATAATGTAATAGATAGGCTTGTCTGATCGTCGAACATTGCACTAGAAATCGTAGTCTGCCAGGAGAGTCAAGGATAACTCGAGTGCTATCAAGGCAGAATCGTAGTTTTCAAGATAGTAGATCTTGGAGTTCGTAGACTGCCAGGAGAAATGAAGAAGGATTGTAGTGTGTCGAGGAGCAATTCCTCGGAGTCGTAGTCTGCTGAGGAAGTCATGTTAAGAATGGTAGAGACAGCTTGCCTACGAGTCGATCGAGCATCTGCCGAAGCCAAGTCAAGAATCGTAGACTACACTCAGAGTCGTAGAGTCTACCAATGTCAGAGGTAAGTCAAGAATTATACACTACACTCAGAGTCATAGAGTCTACTAATCGCATCAAGGCAGAGATCGCAGTCGAGCAAGATCAAATGAAGACAACAAGAACTACAACAGAAATCGTAGTGTCAAGATCTGATCTCGGAGTCGTAGTGTCTGCATAGCTGAAGCTGAATCGTAGAGTGCAGAGCTAAGATCTCAACAGATGTGCTCACAAAGCCAAGGTAAAATTGTAGAGCAAAAATGATTCTCAACAATTGAGCACTCCCAGAATATCCAAAGGAATGAAGCCTCTGGTTGGTACTGCAAAGATACATCTAACCTAAAGGAAGCCAAAGAACACTCAACGAATGGCTTCTAGGCTAAAGAGAAGATCTAAGCATCAACTCAATCAGTATTTAGATTAAGTTGCGAAGCCATTCAAGATGAAGTCTTTCACAAGATGATCATAAGAAGACTTCAGTAGCTAGCTAAGGAAAGTCAGCATATGCAGTAGTTGTCAAGTAGTAAAATGACAACGATCTTAAAAGTAATCAGGATCGTAGTGTTTGCCAAACGAAGAAGGAACTGATAGAGTATACACAAAGATACTGGTCATCCTCTGAAGAATAAGGCTAAAGTGATTAAGCATTGGGTCAATCCATTGATGATAAGTGAATGGGAGATCTGAGGTGTCTTGTTATTCAGAAGGGGCCAGAGCAAGAACATAAGCCATCAGTATCTGAGAGTAGTCGAGGCAAACAGAAGTGATGAAGCACTGCACAAAAGAAGGAAGAGTTGTTCTTCACTAAAGATCAAGTGAACACTCTTCAAGATCGTAGTGCTAACTCTACATATCAATAAGCATCAGTCAATAAGACACTACGATCAGGTCCAAGAAGAAGTGCATCGGAATCGTTGAGTTCGAACAACTTAGGATTGAAGCATTGGCAACGGTTCAATCTAGAGGTTGGTATTTGAAAAAAAGGGTTATTGAGAGCATCGATACAAAAGTACAACCTCTGATTGAGAAATCAGAAGGAAGAAATAAAGTTGACTACCTGCCCGAGACATATAAGTGACATCTCTGATGGGGTAGGTGAAACAGTAGACTGCAGTGACAAAAAGTCAAAAAAAGATGTAATGTCACATCTGCAGTCTGCAACAAATAACTCGAGATCTGCAAGGCAATTTGAATAGCTTTCAACAGCTACTTTCCAACGGGAAGATTGGGAAGCAGTATAAATCAACAGAGCCTCAAAGATTAAGTGCCGCTAATGAGTGTGAGGTTGCAGAATCGTTGAGTTGTTGAATGCTATTGTTGACTCTACGAGTTCCACCAAAAGATCAACAGAATAAGCCTCAGTGACAGTGAGACTACCAAGGTGGAAGTGAATCAGCTTTGAAGAAGGACTTAAAAGGATTAGAGTTTTACTCAACAAAGATGAGAATGTCATTGAAGATGGCAACCAAGTTAAGAGCCGAGAAGGCCAAAGAGATAGTATTTAGAAAAGTGGCAGAGTACAAAGAAGATCAGGAGAGCCACTCTACGAATCACCATGAACCTAAAGCTGAAACTAAACAATCGCAGAGCCATGTCTACAAAAAATTTAAGAAGGGTTCAGGGATTGCTAAGTGTCAGAAGAAGTATACCAAAAGCTTAAGGACTTAGAAAATCCAGATGGTGATGGTGCACAGCTGACAACAAATGAAGATGAGCAGACAAGAGTAAAGATCAGCTGCACCAAAGAAGATGTGGTCCAGACTTGAAGCAGAATACAAAGAGAACCACACCAAGCTGCTAAGTACAGAAGATGTTCAAAGCTTAATGACATCTTAGCAGCTCAGCACCAATAACATCAACAACTACAATAACAAGAAGCCAGGGCCTGAGGGGTCCTTGTCCGGAGAGACTAAATATAGAATCCAAGCCTACTGGGCTTGAAGAGTTCCTAAGGAACTAGAGAAGTTCCAAGGCCGCTGGCCTTGAATAGTTCTTATTGAACTGAAGTCCCAAGGCTGATGGCCTTGAAGGAATCTTAGTGATTCAGGGTGCTGCCCTTCCTTAGTGGAAATCCTGCTAGTTGAAAGCAAAAGAGTGGATTAGGAGCTTGAGTCTCTGAACCACTTAAAACCCTTTGTGTCTTTTACTTTATGTCATTTATATTATGTATATTAACTGCTATAACTGTTATGTATGTCTTAACTACTTACCACTGAACTAACTCTATGAATAATGTATGTATGATTCTAAATATATCAATGAAGGGGATCTTTTACTTATCCCGCTGTGATTGAAAAGATTCTTATGTTTATCAGATGCTTAATTATTAGATATACAAAATGAACCAGAAAACTATTTGAAATAAAAAGGATCTATTCAACCCCCCCCCCTTCTAGATCTATTGTGCCTACTAGGAACTAACACATAATATAATTATTATCTTAATTTTAAATTATTCAATATTATTCAGTTAATTTCCTTCGCCACCATACTCCTTTTCATAACAACTCGTTTACTTTCTTTAATAGTTAAACTAATTATTAACCTCATTTTCATAATATATAGATATATATATTTCTCTTCTATATTCACACTTAATCTTTTCATACCAACACATATTTCAAAATTATATAGCACGTATATATACATACTCAAACTCAAAACATCTCATAATAAGAATTTTAATTATTAAATTCTTATTTTAATAACTTATAAAAAATTGAGTTGTCACAGCACTAAGTTACTACTAGATATAAATTTTTAAGATAAAAATATCACTATCCCTAGCTCAAATATCTACATCCGATAAGAGAAAATAGTTAAAATTAAAGATAGGATCATCATTATATTTTACTAAGCTTCCTTTGTTATTACATGCAGCTTGCACTGAAGAATTGCATGTGTAAAATTTAACTTGATTTCTCAACTATATGTTCTCCAAATGACCTCAATCAATCAACTTCACCCATAACAAATGGTACATGGGTAAAACTGAGAGAAGATTAGAACTAGTAAAAGTTTTCTATTTAAATCGTGGATGACCACATACGAAAAATTCGTCTTATTTTCATTTTCATTGTAATACAACATGCAATCGTTTTCACATGCATGTATCTTCTAATAACCAAGTCCCAACATTTTTACCATTTTTTTCGCCCTATAATAATTCTCAGGATGCTTTTCATCTTTAGGCAACACACTCTTCATTAATGAGATCATGCGGTTAAAGTGAACTTGTCTCATGTTTGACTCATCCTCGAGGTTCAACAATTGTGCTACCAAAGATAATTTTGTTGACTTCTCACAACCTGGCCATAGTGGATCATCAACATCTTTTAAAAGTTGAAAAAATTTGGTGGCATTCGGTTCATCTAATCTAGATGTCTTGCTACTCCAATCAAAACTTTGCCCAACAACATCACGCACGAGATCTATGTACGGATTTGTATCAATCGAGACCTCAACATTATCACCATGATTTGAACTTTCTCCGGATAAATATTCACCATGTACAAACCATTTTTTGTAATTATTTTTTAATTCCTTTCTATAAAGATGTATTTCAACATCTTCTCGAAGCTGGAACAACCTCATTTTACAAGTTGAGCAAGGATACTTAATTTTCTACTCATTAACATTCCCAAGAATAGAGTAAGAAAAATTGAGGAATTCCTTTACTCCAACTCTAAATTCTTTATTAATTGTTCTTCCATTTTCAACAACTTGCCTATCAATCCAACTTCGATCAAGAAGCATCCTTTCTGAACAAAACATCATTAAAATTTGTCAAAACATTAACTTTAGATTAAATAGATTATCAAAATGAAAGGTAATATGATCTATTATACCATGGTTTATGATCTAATGATGTATAAAGGCATTAGCATAGAGACACACATGTTTTAGAGATCTAAGACTAGATGTACACATGATCTTACATGCAAGAGTAGTTGTCATGATATTAGGCTTATCATGGTTTTGCAAATACTTCCTAAATTGTTGAAGTTCATGACTGGTCAAGCCTTCTACAGAGGATTCAATTAAAATTCCAATAGCATTTCAAACTTGAGAACCTTGAGGTTGAGAACTTAGAGTATAATTAGTTAAAAAAAACTCCTTGCTCCTTCATTACCAGAAACATAAGAAATGTCCATGTCCTTATCCAAATCAAGTACCGGAACAAGAAACTGAATGTGGAGACTGAAACAGAAGAAAGTATGTGATGTCTAGAGCTGGAGTTAATAGTTGCTACAACTGAGGGTGATGGAAGTCTAGGACCTTTGTACAAATCAGGATAGCCATGTTATTGAAAGAAAGTGTCTCTTGTATAATTAGTATTCTTGCAATGGATGCATAAAAAAGTGTCTTTATTTTGTGGTTTCTTAAACCAAGTAGAACTATGTGAAGAAATAGAACTTCCACTAGTACAAAGCAGTAAATAGACAACACTTAAACCACAACGTTTTTATAAAAAATATTGTGATATTTTTTTTCATAATATTTTTTAACAAAACGTTGTAGATATATATGAAAAAATGTTATCTATTTAAGGTCACAAAGTTTTTTTTTAAAGAAAACGTTGTCTATGTAAAAAACACGGAGGGAAAGAAAAACACAGAGGTATGTTCCTGAGAGTCGGTGATTACAAACCTGATTACAAAATGGGTATCCTCCTGTGAGTTCGCAAATCTCTCTTTTTCTCTTCTTTTTCTGGTTCACATGAAAAATGGGAAAGAAACATAGCAATGTCAAGAAAAATGGCGAATCTAAAGGCCCTTCTTCGTCAGTTGACATTTTCAAAACCCTATTTGGAGAAATCACAGAAAAAGGTCCGTCTTCCTCAATCTTTTTTGATGACAATGGCAACAGAAAAATGGTGCCATCAGAGACCTCCGTGTTCCCCCCATCACCCAATGGTAACCCCACATGGACCACCTCGATTGGCTCAGCTCATTCTACGCCGCCGCGAGCTCATTTATGTCTCTCTCTCTATCTCCTTATCTGGGGTGAGTCAGCTAATCTCTGCTTTGTTCCCGAATGCATTTTTTTTATTTTTCACCATCTAGCCATGGAACTTAATAAAATTCTTGAGGATTATATTGATGAAAATACGGGACAGCCCATTCTCCCCTCCTCTGTTCCTTCTCCATCCCCTGATCCCTTCTATTCGCGCCAAAAAAAAAACTACTCTCTCATCTCATTAAAAAAACCTAATTCCCAACTTCTTTAATTTCTATTGAAATCACCAAGCATACAAGAAGAGATGGGAACTAACAAGTAAATCGGTGGGAAATAGAAAGCAATTGCAGCATGAAGGATTACACTTGTTCATCACCAAGTTAGAAATAGTGTTTGTTAAATTTTATTGAAAAGGTATGTAAGCTTCCTTAGTAAATTCATGGAAATTTAGTAATTGTTTACTGTTATTGCCATGTTTGGTTGTGGGATGTTATTTGAATGGTGGAATCAAATGGAGTCAAGAGGATATAATAAGAATTTTGAAAGGAGATGGCATGATTACATGTTTAAAATCCATGAAAAATCTGACTTTACATGCTATGAATATTACATGTTTGATAAAATGGTTCAAAGAGACTATTATGCTAAATCATGAGAATTGGCTAATGTTCGGGCCAAGATAGTATATTTACATGAGTTATAAGATATTTATAGATTTTCTATCAAATTGGGTGAAACCAAAATCTGTTATGTTTGAGTACTTTTGGCCATCTGTTTAAAACCAATGGTAGTGAAGAAATGTTTGGTTTAATTGTATCATCTATTTGCCGTAGCGTCTGCTAGCCCTATGTGGAATGCATGATGCAGAAGCC
The DNA here is from genome assembly GCA_020205605.1 of Panax ginseng. Taxonomy (NCBI): domain Eukaryota; kingdom Viridiplantae; phylum Streptophyta; class Magnoliopsida; order Apiales; family Araliaceae; genus Panax; species Panax ginseng. Next base: position 71,818,135 of record CM035134.1, on the reverse strand, counting down.
AAGCCGGTCTTGTTGTGCTCTAGCATTGACAACTCTATCCGTGTCTATGACTTGCCATCGTAAGTTTAAATTTACCAACTCATTCATGAATTATTTGTTTAACTTCTATTTGTCAAAAAAATAATCTTTATTCAGTTTTGGTTTAGTTTTTCAGAAAGGGGAAATATATATTCAAAGGAGGAGGTTCGATCCATACAGATAGGTTCAGGTGGTCTATTTTTTACCGGCGATGGAACTGGTGAAGTGAGAGTATGGAAGTGGTTGGCTTAATCAACAGCAACTGCTTGACCAGCTGTATTCTGTCATCACAATGTATCTTTTCAGTGATGGTTTGAATTATTATTCTTTCATCTTTCGCTGCAAGTTTTACGATGAACCATAAGATGACCAGATGTAAGTTTTGACTTCCTAGTGTAATCGTGTCAGAGCTATGGACCATGGTCATCAATTTTCCATGTACCATAATTTATAAAGTTATTTTGGTCAATTAGGGTTTGTGCCCTGTGTTGCTGTCAACTATAATCTTTTAACAAGTGAGGGTATGGCTTATCCTTTGTGCCAGAGAAACCAATCCTCTTGTACGTACTTTTGCTTATATATGAAGCTTGTATTCGTTTTTAAAAGTTCATAGCTCTTTATAAGATTTAACTCTGATTACCATATTCTCTCTCCTGATTATTACAAATTTTAAATAGTCTATCCTATTGGTTGATACTTGATCTCAGAGTCTATTTTGGGAGTTTGTGTCTAGTTGTAGACTTGTAGGATTAGATTTTTTTTATATTTTTTCATATGAATTAGGAAACACGTAAAGATGTTGACCTAAATAAACTATTTAAAACAAATTGTCTCGATGCAACCTGTTTGATTTAGTGAAGAAAATTTGCAAACTGGGTCTGATTATAATGGAGGCAAATTGAATTTTACTTGGGTAACCAAAATTCAAATATGACCTTGTTTGTAGTGGCAATATCATGGATCTCGTAAGAAATAGACATTGCAAGTGTAAATGTGAAATATAAGCTATTAAAGAGCTGTAATGTTTTTCTAGACGATATCTTTTATCATTTAATATATCTTGCAGGTCAATTCTACTAGTGACTTTTTCAATGGTTGTAACTTCCCCCCTTCATTCTCGCAATCTTTAAAAGTCTTTTGATCAACTCCATGCACTTTGGAATTTCATTTTTTGTACAAGTTCTTGGGTAGCTGCTGGAGTTCAATAAATTTGTCAAATAATTATGCTAATATCATATTATTCTTTACATGCAACTTTGAAGAGGTTAACACCGATGAAGAAGATTGTCTTTCTAAGCTATGCCAACTTTGAAGAATAATCTGCTATGTCTTGTGTAGGTGCTGAGGTTAACACCAAGGCAGAAGATTGTCTTTCTAAGCTACAACCAGATTCACCCTTTTTTGAGTTTGAATACATGTAAGCTTCTATTTTTTGATCTTCACAGAACTACTTAGATGCTTGTTCTATTATATGACTAGCAGCCACTGCTTGCAGTTTGCAAGGAATGGGATTTGAGAAAGGTTGGGGTGATACTGTTGATCGTGTTTTGGAAATGATTTAACTACTTTCTGATATCCTTCAATCTCCTGATAAAGCTTGAAATGCATATTGTTATTGTTGAAAATTTGCTTCCTAGTTTGTTGTAATGGGGTGAAGAACCTATTTTTTCTTGCTTACTCGATATAATACAAAATCTTTATTCTATTAGAATTTGGGATGTATTGGGATGTATTTTGAATGGTTTATTCTCCACGTTATCTATTTACTGTTTTGTAGTAGTGTTCCAGTTGATACAAAAGTAGATGAATGACTAATTTGTGACGTCTTAAGATATGGATTGTAGTTATTTGTTCTATCCAACAAAGCAGCAGACACAGTAAGATCCATAACAAAAGCAAAAGTAGTTATTTATTTTTTTGCATAAAAGAGTATCTTTCTTTTGTATGATTTGTATCCCCGATTAACTTTTCTCAGTTGACTAAGGATTCTTAAATCCAAAGCTACCATTACCAATGTGACGCCCCCAAAATAGGTATACATCACCCATTCTGAGTCACCAAATACATGGTACAGAAAACAACTACAACTTTATTATTACAATTGTCGTGCAAAATACGACAACACATACTGTGAGTTTAAATACAAATAGTCTTCTAGACAATATCCACACTCAAATAAAGTCCTCATTACAATTATTGATGCACTAATTTATAAAAATAGTGAGGACTGCTAAAATAACTATCTAGGACTATCACTCTATACCCCAACTGGTTCCTGCTATGTTCTCGCTTCCTAAGAAGAAAAATGGAACAAAAAGGAAAAGGGTGAGCTCAACTAGCCCAGTAAAGAATATTATAACTAAGATAATATACAACAAATTATCCTTAGTCTTCAACAGGAAAAAATCTGATAGAATATAATAGACAGCAAGTTTTAGATTAACAATTGCAGCGGAAACAACAATTCATTTGAAGAGTTAAGTAGAGAATGAAATCTACTATCATCTATGAATTTAAAAGTCCATCATCAATATTTTATCCCTGTAACATCAATCAATATACATCTTGAATCAAATATTCATCTTTGCACTACGGCCCAAAGATATTCATCAGGTAATCATACATCTTTGCACTATAGGCCAAAGATATTCATCAAGTATCACCATTAAGGACTGAGGATGATGAAAAACATTTTTGAGAACGAATCAAGTGAGATAAAAGGATAAAGTTTAGAGATTCGTACTTTAGATAACTTAAGTTTAAAAATACTCCATAATAAATCATAATGGAGTAAAATTCAAGAATAAAGATCAAAAACATGGATACAATCAAAGATAGTAACCATAATAGGCATCTGGGACAAAGAAGAGAAAATTTAATTTTTCGGTGAATAGTGTCGTATTTGTGAATAGTGTCGTATACGTGAATAGTAACCCCAACACAAAAAGGTAAAAATTCCACAATCAAACTCATATCAATATTTCGGCATAATGATATTGAAGAAAATAATATCATTTAAGAAGAAAAGAATATCCCTTACCTCAAAATAACAGTATTTCTGATCGAAATATCGGATGTAAAGCTGAAGGAAACTTGTACTGAATAACAACTCTTAAAGTATCTAAATACTTACAAAAATACGCTCGATAATATAGAGAGAGAAAACTTATATTTCTTGTGTGATTTTCAAGTCTAACTTAAGCGCCTATTTATAGAAAAATGCTAGAACGACAAAGGAGACTAAAATATTAAAATATTATTATTTATGTTCTTTCCTTCTACGCCATCCTTTTTGAATCAGCCAGCATGCCAATTCTGAATTTTTTTTACAGCACACATGTTTTTAACAAAAGTGCGTCCCACCTATAATTTTAATAAAAATAATTAATTTCTGAAACTTCTTTAATTCATAATAAATAGCTCTTTTATCAGAAAAATAAGAATTTTAAGTCCATTCCATACGAAATCGAATTCTCTACAACTTTGTAGCTTTAAGTTTTTCCAAATTTCAAACAAACAATATCCAAAATTCACAAACGGACGATTTTCAATACTTCATAAAATTCATAACAAATCATGCGTTAATTTTTAACGCTTCAAAATTTGTGGACATATATACTCAACTTATATATGTATAACATATCCAAAAATCACAATGATCCAACGGTCGGATTAAAATTATAACTCACGCAATAGAGCTTTAAGAACAATAATTTGATTTTTAATACCTCCATTCCGACAAAAATACTGATAAAACACCTCAACATTAATTTCGTCAATTATATCCACATAAAAATAAATATTTCCTTCATTTATATCCGCATAAAATAAATATTTTCTTATCATATAAATCAATAAATAATTATTTACAAATAATATTACAGAATCACAATAATGTCACTGCACAGATTCGCAGGAAAGAGGGGCTTTCAGATAAGGATTTTCTCCTTCTTGGCGCCATTAGGTGACCAAACCTCTCCTTGATGAACTTTCTAGACATTGCCAATAATGCTATCTAATAATATTATTCAAATAATATGAATTATTGATCTGATAATGGGAAATACTGTGGAGTGACAATTATTGAAACAACAATAATATAAAATATCAACGCAACAATTATTGAATCAATAAAATAAAATATTGAACAATAATTACTGTAATAATTATTGAGTAGTGCTTTCTTACGTAAGAATCAATAATTTAAAAATACTGTGTAATACTGTGTGCTACTTAGGTGATCTAGACTAGCAGTATCCTTCAGTATGATATGTATCTCTCTATTTCTAAAAGGTTGATACGACAAGGATCAGAGTTGAACTTTGAATAACGACAAGGACGTGTCAGAGGTTTCAACACCGTCCACACACATTTTAGAGATCAGAGTTTATTCAGAGAAAAAATATTACGGATTTTAGAAAGAAATGAAGTTTAAAGAATAAAAATTTTTAGAGAAAGAAAATCTAAAAATTTTAAAGAATGTATAAAATTTTTTAGAGAAGAAAAATGTATAAAACATTAGATTTACAATATGAAGAAATATAGAAATTAAATATCATAAATAATTTATTTAATTGGACCATAATAATGACAAACTTAAAATTTGAAATTTGAAATATGAGTTGAGCTTAATATATATATATATATATATATATATATATATATATATATATATATATATATATATATATATATATATATATATAGCCTCTTGGGAAAATTAATTAATTGATAGCTCATCTTTTCTGCCTTGAAATTTTGTTTTTCCTTATGATTTTTTCGGGGATAGGGTTTGGTCGTAGATTTTTTTAAAGATATGGTCCTCAAGTAGGTTATAATGGCCATGGGGCTTGGATTTAAGAAAGGCATCTTTCACCTAACGTTGCGAGTTGGGACACTAGCTAAGCTAGTACCACCATTATCTGTTTTATTTTCTCCTAATAATTATTATTGAGGCTTACGTTTCTAAGTCTGATAATTACTCCTTACTTACTACTACTCCATCCATTACAAAAACAATAAGAAAAACGTGGATATACAAATTAAGTTTCCCCTCCCGTCTTTACCATTTCTAATTTACAAATGAAATGAAGTTAAGGTATTAATTTATGATATCCATAGTGATATATAGGAGGGGAGGGGTACGTACGGTACAATCGTTGCTGGTTAAGAAGGGTATTTATTACCAAGCCTCTCGTACGTGATTTAATGGATAAATAAATATATATAGATTGCTTGTTAATTGTTATGATCAACCTTTGAATGATTATATGATGAGTCTCTAATTCTATATTATAAAAATCTTTTCTAATAAAAGAAAACATTTAACCAAAAATTAAGAACTCCACCAACTTATTCTTTTAATACGAGTGAGTTTATTCTTGCTAAATTAAGGAGCCTGGGAGTTCTTCATTAGTAGAAAGTTTTATAAATCACCTTTAATTGATTAATGTAATAACGTCTCTATTTAATTTCTCTGTCATATTTTCTCTATAATTATCTGATGAAAATGTTAAGACAACGATTAAAATTGAATGTTTTCTACTTGATTAGGGTTAATTGTACGAAATTAATAAAAAGAAATAAGATAAGATAAGATATGAGAATAAAAATTAAGAATCAAACAAACAAATGAAAACAAAGGAAACAAACCAATACATATCATACTGTAACACGTATTACTGTATTTTAACCACCGGGTATTCCAACAGTGGTAATGATAATGATTACGCCGTTATTTATAAAAACTCAAACTTGTCTTTTTCTTCATTCGACAGTTATTCCGTTATGGGGCCCACAAATAGCTGCGCCGTTGTACGAATATTTCTCGACAACAAAAATATTCCACGACTAAATGAATATTCTCCGACAACAATGAATATTTAATAACCACTTGCTTATTTTGCAAAATTTGCACATTTCACCCATAACCAAAGTATTATATCAAATTATTACCTTATTATTTCAAGATAATAAATACAAGAAATTCAATTTTATTTATAATAAGTTGGGGTCTTACAACCAACACTCGATGATCATACTTTACTATTTATTGTGACTCCACTCTTTTCTTTACTTGTGCCTGCCCCAGTAATTGAATTTAATAGAGGAACCGAATGATCATATGCTAGCTTCTATTAATATATTTTCTCTAATTCAATTCTAGTCACCCAACTCCAGGAACTGCAATTTTGGTATGGTCTATTAAATGTTTCTTCATTCCCTTATTTGTATTGAAGAATTCACTAAGGGTAAGAGAGAACTTTTACTTTGGCAAGAAAGAAAATGTCAGTTGGCTATTTTTCTTACCACATGGTGATCAACAAAATATATTAAGAGCTCTCCTCATACTCATTTTTTTTGGACTGAGCTTAATTACCATCTATATGTGGTCGACTGTTTGTTGTGATTTCACAATCACAAACTAGGAAAAATCAAACCAAATTAGAATTCAGAAGAAATAAAATCAAAATAATGAAAATTAAGGTTTAGATTAATGGAAGAATAGAATAGAGAATTTTACAAAGAGTTTACAATTCCAAAAGCATAACCTTCTCTCTCTCTCTCTCTCTCTATTACTACCAGAATTTTCCTTTCAATTACAATCAGACAGCTATTACTCAGCTCTTGTGACACCCCCAAATCTGATACTTCCATTTCCACAGGATTTGGAGTTCACTGTACAAGCATCATCTATCTATATACCCATAAATAAATGCAAATCATGCAATAGAAAGAAATAATAATAAAATCTCTCCCCTTATGAGGTTACATCAACTAAATAATAAATAAATCTCAGGTTACTCTAACCTTAAATCATCTGTGCGAAAAACATAAACAAATAAGTCTTAAGTAACATCAAGTCTAACTATCATTACATAATCACATAAATAAACAGTCTTCATTACTTGTTAAGCTTGCCCTTGCCCTTACTAGTGGAAGGTTCGTCTGCTCTTTCGTTCTCAACTACAATGTTATTATTACGCAAGAGTGAGCATGATTTTCCACAAGTATAACAATATAACAATGAATAATAGCATGTGAGAGAAATAATAACTTTGGATATGAAACTCAACTTTTGAACTAAGAATGAATAACAAGAATCAAAAGAATTTCTAAGGGTCGTAAGACCTTGAACTATGTCCTAGGTTGTCAAGTGTTTATACTTGAAACTTTTAACAGTCATAAGACTATGGACTCTTCTTCTCGTACTTAGGGGGATCAGCCCTTAGTACCATACTGTGCACAATATCTTAATGCTAAAGCGTAAATAATCCCCTATACAGGGTTGTTCATCTCAGTTTGACATTCGAGTCCGCACCAAAGGAAGTTTTGTTTGGATAATTCATCAAGAGATTCTGAAATTTAGAACGCTCATCAACTATGGACTAGTCGAAATAATAAGGGTTCGCTAGTCTAATAAGGTTTAACAGTAAATGAATATTTAACTTGAATAACATCTCAAAAGTTATACAATAGAATAATTATTGTATAACAACATCATGCTTGAAGATTAATAAACTTTAATATACAAGACAAGCTTGATCAATAATAATGAGAACTTGCTCAATATCGAAAGATGAATTAATCAATTTATATAACGATAACAAGTAGGGTTAGGAAACTTGCCTCGTGCGTAGATTACACTTAAATAAACTCATTCTTTGAATTAAATCCTATATATCAATTATGTTCACAATACCAGTCAATAATAACATACTAAACATCATAAGTTTACTCTTTGTCTAACTCGAATTTGTGACTATACTAGTCAAATTATCATACTTGTTTTCCGTAATATAATGTTACACAAACAACAAGTTAAATACATAATCAACGATTCAATTAACATCTAGATGTCTTCTTGACTTGATAAAACTTATTTTAATATCTCATCATATGTCTAATAAATTTTTATACTCATTAGACTAGGTTACAAACACATTTCTCTACTTGAGCATAAAAAAATATTGCATTTCGACGGACAAGCTGCAGTGTGTAAATAAGTATGGCCACCGGTAGTTCTTTATTAGCCCATTTGGCACTGACGATATAAGCTGACTGGACAAGGCGTGGCTGGTCTTCTTGTTGCAGAATATCGATTTTGGAGTTATTTTGCTAATACGGGACATCGATTTCGAGTTAGAAATAGCATGTTGACACTCTAAAATTTGATTCCCAGTTCGCGAAGAACACATAGTTCAGCGAATTTAACACTACATGACCATTAATTTCCCAAATTGCACATACCCACATATTATAATTCATATATAATCAATACTTAACATCTATGGAGTGATTTTCACCCATTAAAACACATAATCACAGAATTAAAGCATGCAAATTGGACTGTTCTTGATGTTCTTGAAGTTTTGAACATAAATTCTAAAATTCAACGCCATGGATTCGTTAAAAGACCAAATTCAACCATTCAAATTTCTTTTTGTTCATTTTAACTTGCATAATCATATAAGTGTGTGAATTTTGCAAAATAATTTATGTTTGACATATAAAAATCACGTATAAGGCCATATGGCCATATCACGTACTTTGTAAATTTTTGAAATAACACGCCATAATATATTATGAAACTTATGATATGGAATCATATAAAATACATATTAGACATGCTAAACTACTCAAAACATTAAATATATTCTTATAACAACAGAATTTCCCAATATACAAAGATTTACAGAACGTATGAAAGCCAATTTTCATGAAAACTTAAAAGAGGTAAAATAAGAATTTCGGTTGAAGAGAATTACCCAAGCGTAAAGCGTAGATTAATAGGATTGAAACCTTTCCCAATTTCTTCTTAACTCTCACAACCTCTTAAAAAATCTCTAAACTTTCAAATTCTCCCTCTCTCTTTCTCCTCTCTGTTAAGCTTTGTCAGACTTAGAAAATAATAAGAAAAAAAAAGAAGGCGTATACTAATACATAAGGAGAACTGATGCACATGATGGAGGTCAGTTACCTATGATGGGTAACTGCTCCCAACCTCTCTTAGTGCCATGTTTGGCTAACAAGAATGGGATTTAAAATCATTTAATTTAATAAAAACTTATCATATGGTTTAATAAATGTCACACTCCTTCATAAAATAAATCAATATCCTATTTAATTTATTTTAAATAAAATATAATGATTTCTCATTAATTTACATAGCTACATAATTGAATCTCTCCTTTAATAATAATATCAATTATTAAATCTCTAATTAATAATTAAATTAATTAAAATAACATAGGCTTATTAAATATTTATTTTAATACAATAAGCTCACATAACTACATACATCGAATAATAAAATTCTCCACATCAATTTAATAAATATAACACATAAAATTAAATTAATCTACCACAATTTCAGCAAATAATTATTTAATCTAATAATTAATTCATCGAAAAATATTTATTCAATCCAATAAATATTTAAATTAAATTACAAAATCTTGGTTGTCACATCTTTCCCCTCTTAAAAGGATTCTGTCCTCAGAATCACAACTCAAATAATTCATCCCGTTACATTTCCCCCCTTACAAAGATTACATCCCCGAATCGCTTATAACAATCTAAGAAAATAAATGAGGATAATTCTTCATCATATTCTCTTCGAGTTCCCACGTAGCTTCATCAGCGTTGTGGTTCCTCCAAATTACCTTAACAGAAGGTATTACTTTATTTCTCAAAACTTGTTCTTTTTGGTCGATAATTTGAACAGAAATTTCTTCGTAAGACAAGTCTTTGTCAAAATGTAGGGGTTCATATTCAATCACGTGCTTGTAATCGGGTTTGTAGGGTCGTAGGATTGAGACATGGAAAACATTGTGGACATTCTCTAGAGATGGTGGTAAGGCTACCTCATAAGCAACTTCTCCGACCCTTCTCAGAACTTCAAAGGGTCCAATGAATCTTGGGCTTAATTCTCCTTTCTTTTCGAACCTGATCTTTCCCTTCCAAGGAGAGACCTTTAAAAGCACATAACTACCCGGCTCGAATTCAACATTCTTACGGTGTGGATCGGCATATTTCTTCTGTCTATCTTGAGCTGCTGTCAATCTCGCTCGGATCACTTTGACTATTTCTGTTGTTTGTTGTACCAATTTCGAGCCTAATAGTTGTCTTTCGCCAACTTCATCCCAATATAATGGAGTTCTTCACTTTTTGCCGTATAACGCTTCATAGGGTGGCATGCCAATACTAGCGTGGTAACTGTTGTTGTAGCTGAACTCTACGAGCGGTAGATGGTCATCCCAATTTCCTTTAAAATCTATTATACAGGCTCTTAACATATCTTCCAATGTCTGAATTGTTGTTTCACTCTGTCCATTTGTCTGAGGGTGATATGCTGTGCTCATTTGCAACTATGTACCCATGAATTCCTGTAGACGTTTCCAAAAGTTTGACGTAAAACGCGGATCTCTATCAGAAACAATTGACACCGGAACTCCGTGCCTTGAAACAATCTCTTTCACATATAACCTTGCCAACTGATCTAAGTTGAATATGATTTTGATCGGAAGGAAGTGTGCGGATTTCGTCAATCGATCAACAATAACCCATACTGCGTAGTAGCCTTTCCGAGTTGTCGGTAGGCCAACCACGAAATCCATCGTAATATGTTCCCATTTCCATTCTAGAATCTCTAAAGGTTGTAGCAACCCACTCGATCTCTGATGTTCTGCTTTCACTTTCTGACATGTCAGGCATTTGGCAACACATTCTGCAACCTCTCGTTTCAAATTTGGCCACCAAAAGTGTTGTCGAAGATCTTGGTACATCTTGGTACTACCAGGGTAAATCGAATATCTTGAGTTGTGAGCCTCGCTCAAAATTTCTTCCTTAATCTCTGTTACTGGCGGTACCCAAATTCTGCTCTCAAATTTTAGTAGTCCCTCACTGTCTATTTTGAATCTCAGTTCAGTCCCTTCAGATATCTTCTTCTTTGCTTTCTCACATTCTTCGTCCTGAAGTTGAGCCTCCTTAACTTTATCCAATAAAGTTGTACCAGTTTACATCTGGAACAGCTTCTCGTCACCATAGGATACTTCACTTCCAATTCCAGCTTCTCCATTGCCAAAATTAGCTCCTCCTGAGCGGTCAACATCATCAATTTCTCCCGACCTTTTTTACTTAGGGCGTCGGGCACTACATTTGCCTTACCCGGATGGTATAGAATCTCACAATCGTAGTCCTTAATTAACTCCAACCACCTTCTTTGACACATGTTCAAGTCTTTTTGTGTAAAAATATATTTCAGACTCTTGTGGTCTGTATATATTTCACACTTCTCCCCATAGAGATAGTGCCTCCAGATTTTCAAAGAAAAAACCACTGCAGCTAACTCCAAGTCATGGGTTGGATACCCCTTCTCATAATCTTTCAGTTGTCGCGACAAGATAATGTAATGACTTCGCCATTTCGCATAAGCACATAGCCAAGTCCTTTATACGATGCATCACTATAAACCACAAAATTTCCTGTGTCATCTGGAAGAGATAACACAGATGATGTACTCAACCTCTTCTTTAATTCTTGAAAACTTTCCTCACACTTCTCTGTCCAAATGAATTTCACCGATTTCCTAGTCAAATTCGTCAGCGGAGTTGCGATCTTGGAAAAATCATGAATGAATCTTCTGTAATAACCTGCCAATCCAAGAAAACTTCTTACTTCTGACGGCGTCTTGGTTGATCCCGATTAATCAAAACCGACTTTGGAGGGATCCACCAAAATTCCGTCTCTATCAATCACATGTCCAAGAAATTGTACTCTTTCAATCCAGAATTCATATTTCAAAAACTTAGCATACAACTTCTCTCTTCTCAATGTCTCTAATGTTAACCTCAAATGCTCTTCGTGTTCTTCCTTGGTTTTTGAATTTACCAAAATGTCATCTATAAATACCACTACGAATTTGTCCAAAAACGGCTTGAATACTACATTCATTAAGCCCATAAATGCTGCAGGAGCATTCGTTAGACCAAATGACATTACCTGAAGTTCGTAGTGACCGTATCGTGTTCTAAACACTGTCTTCGGTACATCCTCTGGTCTCACCTTCAGTTGATGATAACCACTTCTCAAATCTATCTTCGAAAAATATCTTGCTCCCTTTAACTGATCGAACAAGTCGTCGATTCATGGTAATGGATATCTATTCTTGATCGTGACCTTATTCAATTCTCTATAGTCTATGCAGAGTCGCATTGTCCCATCCTTCTTCTTCATAAATAAAACTGGCGCTCCCCACGGTGATACGCTTGGTTGTATATACTTCTTGTCCAGCAATTCTTCTAGTTGGACCATCAGTTCTTTCGTCTCTACCGGTGCCATTAGATACGGTGCCTTCGATATTGGAGCCGTTCTTGGAGCCAAATTGATCACAAATTCAACTGCTCTATCTGGAGGAAATCCCGGCAAATCGTCCGAAAATACGTCTGTGAAATCTCTCACTACCAGAATCTCATCTATTTTCGGATTCTCTTTACGACTATCGACTATGTAAGCTAGATATCCTACACAGCCTTGCCTTAACAATCTGCTGGCCTTCATCATCGTCAGACAACTCGCTTGTCTAGGCGACTTGGTACCATAAAACACAACCTTTGACGGAGTCATAAGGTTAATACGCTTCTTTTGGCAGTCGATTACCACCCCATAATTGGATAACTAGTCCATACCCAAAATAACATCAAATTCTCCAAGTTGAATAGGGATAAGATCTACGTTCATGATATTACCCTTATTATCCACTCTACAGTTCTTATGCACGTACTTAACAGGGATAATTTCTCTATTCGCAATTTCTATGTTCATGGGGTATTCTAACTCGTCCTTAAGCAACTCTAAGTTCTTAGCAAAGTCATCAGATATAAATGAACAAGTAGCACCCGAATCAAATAACACATAAGCATTAACTTTATTGATCAGAATGATACCTGACACCACATCAGCGAGATCGCGCAAGGCCCTACCTTTGTCATGTTGAATGTTCTGGCAGTTGGTCGGTTGGTTGCGGTTGGTGCTGCGATTGTCAGAGTGCTTCTACTGGTATTTCCTCTATTTCCTCCTGAACTCGTTCCCCTAGATCCCTTCGTAGGACAATCCCTGGCAAGATGATCCTTTGAACCACAAGTGAAGCAGGCACCCTTCTTTGGGTTAGGACAGTTAGGTGCTATGTGGCCTTCCTGACCACAATGGTAGCGCACTCGTTTCCCTTTAAAGAAAACTCCCAAATGAGTTTTTCCGCAGGTTGACCACGCTTCGATCTTCTTCTTCTGCCCTCCTTGTTGATTTTCGGCTGACGAGTTAGGCTCTGGATAGCCTTGCTACGTTCCTCCTCCATGATGCGAAGGCTATCACTACTACTACTACTACCTAAGGTTGTTCCCCCACCTAATGTTCATAACCTATAGCTTTGATACCAACTTGTGACACCCCCAAATCTGGTACTTCCATTTCCACAAGATTTGGTGTTCACTGTACAAGCATCATCTATCTATCTACCCATAAATAAATGCAAATCATGCAATAGAAAGAAATAATAATAAAATCTCTCCCCTTATGGGGTTACATCAACTGAATAATAAATAAATCCCAGGTTACTCTAACCTTGAATCATCTGTGCGGAGAACTTCTGTTATTCCATTCTTTATTATTATGTTGGAATAACCTGTCTATGCCAAGTACCGCATACATGGTGAAATTCTTCTGTTATTCCATTCTTTATTATTTTGTTGGAATAACCTGTATACGCGGTCTACCCTATACTTGGTGAAATTCTTCTGTTATTCCATTCTTTATTGTTATGTTGGAATAACCTGTCTATGCGAAGTACCGCATACATGGTGAAATTCTTCTGTTATTCCATTCTTTATTATTCTGTTGGAACATCACCGCTTGCAATGCGTTACGCATGACTGGTTTCGATTATTTATTATTACGTTGGAATATCATGTCTACATGCGCTACGCATGACCCGATTCCATTATTTATTATTCTGTTGGAATATCCCATCTCAGGCTTTTACGCATGATGACCGGTTCAATTATTTATTATTCCATTGGAATATCCTGTCTATGCGGTCTATCGCATGCCTGGTGATTTCTTTTGTTATTCCTTTCTTTATTATACTCAGTTGGTTAAAGTTTTGACTTATATACTCCATAAAATTAGTGGAATATCCTTGATATTTGCGCTTCATCCAGTATCTTTTCATGGAAATATTCTTCTAAGCATTCTTGAATTTTACTCTACAAAGAAGTATCATGGTGACAATTTGGACGTTATTAGTTCCTAGATAAATTAATTCTTGAACTTGTTTTATTGAATTATTATGTCATTGTCATAATCCTCATGTTTATATTATGTTGATTCATCTGTGGCCTGTAGTGCATAGATGGACTTGGTATGATTATGACCAGGGATTATTCGGTATAATTATGACCGTAATGTTACAAATGATGTGGAAAAAGTCCTCATTGGCCCGTAGTGCATTGATGGACAATTTTTGGTATGATTATGGTTATGGATTCTCTTCGGCCAAGGGTGCAAAGATGAATTGTTTTATGGCATGATCAGGACCATTGATGAAAACATGATTATCTTTAGCCCGTAGTGCATAGATAATTCGTGGTCGTGATACTAAAGAATGTCCTTGGCCTGTAGTGCAGGGATGATTTGATGATGTGAATTATTTATTAAGCTGAGTTTCAGCGATAAAAGTGATGAAAAACCTTTTAAATCATAGAAGATAGTAGATTTTATTCTCTACTTGACTCTTCTAATGAATTGCTCTTTCCGCTGCCGTTAAACTTGATGTTTGTTATATTGTATCAGTTTAACACTGTTGAAGGCTAACACTAATTTATTCTGCATTATCTTAGTCAAAATATTTCTTACTAGGCTAGTTGAGCTCACACTTTTTGCTTACATTGTTCTCTTCAGGAACTGAGAACGTAGCAGGGACTAGTCGGGGAACGGAGTAACGGTCCAGATGATAGCATTAGTAGTCCTCACTATTCTATGAAATAGTGTGATAATAAATGTAATAAGATTGAATTTGGGTGCGGATATTGACTAGATGATAATATTCGTGTTAAAATTCTCAGATTATGTTTTGTCGTATTTTGAGTTTGAATACTGTCTAGAAGATAATATTTGTATTAAAACTCACAGCTCATGTTGTATAATTAAGTTTGTATTTGAATTTTGTACCATGTATTTGGCGACTCAAGATGGATGATGTATACCTATTTTGGGGGCGTCACATCTATAAATTAACAAGTCTTCAACACTTGTTCATCTTTCCTTTTCCTTTGCTAGTGGTTAGCTCGTCAACCTTCTCAACTTTAGTTGTAATTATTATATATAGGCAAGAGTGAGCAAAACAAATGCTCACTTGAAAGAACATAATAACTGGCAATAAATAATCTTAACTAAATTGAATAACATTTTATAGTATCGATAGTCAAGAACTGCAAATAAAAATTCATCTGAGGTTCACAAGACCATGAACTATGTCTAAGATTATAAGTATATCTACTTAAATCTTTAACATTCGTTAGACTATATGGACCTTCTTCTCGTACTTAGGAGGATCAGCCCTTCATACCATGTATTGTGCACAAACATCTTAACACTTTCGCATAAATAATCCCCCTATAATAGGGTTGTTCATCTCAGTTTTAATATACGAGTCCGCACTAAAGGAAGTTTAGTTTTGATAAGTTTCATAGGTAATTTAGAGTTCAACGTACATCAACTAAGGATTAGTTGAATCAAAAGTTCAATAACAATGTAAAAGTTCAACAACAACGTAATACAAATCTAGGTACTTCATTCCCACAAGATTTGGTGCTCACTTTTCATACATTCATACTATCTACCCAAATAAGGTAATATTTAAACCATAAATCCTCCCTTTAAATAGGGTTACATCATTAAATAAAATCTCCCCAGGTTGTCTAACCTTTAAACATCATTCAAGTGCGGAAATAAAATTAATACATTACATCATTATTAAAAAAGTTTGTCATCATCACAATGAATAAAATTACAAATCTGCATCACTTGTACATTTTTCCCTTTCCTTTGCTAGTTGAAGGCTCATCTACCTTCTCAACTTTAGCTGCAATGAGTATATACATATGCAAGAGTGAGCAAAACAATTGCTCAGTGGATATAACAATGAATCAATAGAAGAATAATAATAACTGCCAATAATAGGCTCATCAAGACTGAATAGTACTCTAACAATGATAATCAGAAACTTGAATCCAAAATATGGAATATATCGAACTGAGGGTCATAAGACTATGAACTATGTCCACAGTTGCGAGTAATCTTTCAACTCCAACTTTAACAGTCATAAGACTATAAAGACTCCTCGTACTTAGGGGGATCAGCCCTTCGTACAATGTATTATGCACAAACATTTCAACGCTAAGCGTAAATTATCCCCTAATAATAGGGTTGTTCATCTTAGTATTTACAGTACAAGTCCGCACCAAAGAAAGTTTGGTTTGGATAAGTTTTCAAGGGTATTTTGAAATTTAACGAACATCAACTAGAGGACTAGTTGAATCTATAGTGTTTGATAATCACAACAGATGTTTAATAACAACATAACATAGAACAATTGAGAATCATAAATGAGCTGATTATAAATATTGAACTCATTCTTGAAATAACTATAGAGCATAAGTATTCAACAAAATTAATAAAATGGTTAACCTTTGCTTGAACAGTAAATAAGCTAAGGTTAGAGTATTATAACATTATAAATGAAATTGCAGAACGTACATTATCTGATAGCAAGCTGGAAACTAAAAACTTGCCCAACAGGGTATTAACTCATGCAAAGAATTAAAACAGTTCAATAATAGGAACAAGAATTCAAAAACTGTGCTCATTATACAATAATGGAACTTAAGAAACTTTCTTAACTATAAACAAGTTAGAATGAATCAACTAAATGAGAATTTCAAATAACATTAGAGTTAAAGTTTGCTCAATTAAAAGAATAAAGTTACACAATATAGTAATAGAACTAACTCAACGAAAGTGTAGAGTTAGAAACTTTCTCAATGTAAAAAGATAGGGTTCAGAAACTTGCCCTGAGCGTAAGTTATAAAATTAAATTTACGATCACCTACACATAATTTTAGAACCACAATACCTATTAGATATGCTAACATACCATAACATGTTCATTTCTAGTTAAACTTATCATTTACGCACAAGTCTTTCATTACCATTTACATTTCAGAAATTCCAAGTGTTTTACTTCGCAACACTTATCTAGCGCTCATTGTGTATACTAAGTTATCACATAACGCATTCTCGATTACTAATCATTTTTTTTTACCATTTTGAATTCACTAACCCCATAACACAACTCTGTTTTAGCCTTGTGGTTACATGTTGGACACGTTACCATAACCTTAAGCTAAGCTACAAAGAACGACCCAAGTCAGCGTAGAATTAGCGGTGTTGATTAATCGAAAATGAGTAATTTGGTAGCGATCGCTAGTTTTATCTTTGGAATCTTGTGGCGCTTAACAAATGATGATAATAACACGTAAAATAATGTCTGCAGTTTTATACTCACATAACTTAGTTTTGTAGAACAGACTTCAGCACTTTTCTTAAGCCAACTAACACGAATTTCCCCCACCAAACAGTGATAATAGCACGTAAAATAAATATACAACTATCATAAACATGATTGCTAACATATACAAACACTTAGCACAATTTAACAACCACTAAAACTATTTTAATTTCTCAATTTTCCTGTTTTCATGAAAAACTCAATTTTCTTGACTTTCATCCTAAAAATCATCACTGTGAATTCAATACATAACCAAATCCTCTCATTCAACTTACGTTATGTTTGTATCTCAACAAACTAGCATAAACAAAACTAAATTAACATCTTAGCGTGCAATTTGACCATCAAAATTGATACTTACATAACTGCATATGAAAACATATATACAAACATACACTGTCGAAATATTTCTTCTACTGTAAACCGAAATTAACATGCAATTATTGTTTAAACATAATATCTAATCATCATAGACACATGCAATCATCATAATTAATTCAAGAACATCAATTCTAAATATATAAAATTCACAGAGTATGAAAATTATTGTCGTAAAACTCATATACATGCTTATAATATAGAGAATATGGAATATACCTTTAATTCCTAAGATAATCCTTGCTAAAAATCACTGGAATTGCTGTGAAAATTCGTAATTCTCTCTCAATTTTCTCTGAAGCTCTCAAACTCACTCAACTATCTCTGCTTTAGCAAATAGAATGCGTAAAAGAAAACTAACTGGTATGCGTAATGATATAATACAAAACTGATAACCCTTAATAACACTACTAAATGTATTATCAGTTACTAACATATATAACATAAATATATTTTATTATTTTAATTTATTTTATTTATATTCTTCATTTAAATTTAAAAATTAGAAATTCAAAAGCCATAAGGCTTGTTTGACAAAACATTTAAATTTTAAAGAATTAACATACTTAAGCCTTGTTTGGCAAAAACTAAATTAAACCATTTTTTAATTTATTTACATAAACACTTTAATTTATAATTATAATCACATATTATTTATTTGGATCTCCATATCCAATATTAACCCATTACATTAATCACATACTATATTTTAATTAAATATAGCATTTTATCAAATATTACGAAAATTATAATTTCCATTATAACTTTATTTAATAATTTAATATACCATCTAAATTATTAAATCAAAACAACAATATAACATTTCATGTTATACTACAATTCTCTAAATTATTAGTTAATTTAATTTAGAATATTATCTAATAAAATATTTATTTCATTAATTCAACAATAAACACATCAAATAAATATTTATATTATTTAATAAATATTTAATATTATAATTTGAAATTTTGGATCGTTACATCCTTCCCTCCTTACAAGGATTCTGTCTCCAGAATCACAAATCAAACAATCAAATCGTACATTCTCCCCTACTTACAAAGATTCTGTCCCCGAAATCAAAGACACAGACTAAACAAATAACTCAGGATAATTCTTCATCATATCATCTTCGAGTTCCCACGTAGCCTCCCCAACATTGTGTTTCCTCCATATCTCATTTACAAAAGGTATCACTTTATTCCTGAGCACTTGTTCTTTCATGTCGACTATCTGGATAGGAGTCTCTTCGTAAGACAAATCTTTACTGAACTACAACGGTTCATACTCGATTACATGCTTGTAATCGGGTTTATATGGTCGTAACACCGACACATGAAAAATATTGTGCACATGCTCTAATTCTGGAGGTAAAGCTACTTCGTAAGCCACCTCTCCCACTTTTCGCAATACTTCGAAAGGTCCAATAAACCTCGGGCTGAGCTTGCCTTTTTTGTCGAAACGAATTTTCCCCTTCCAAGGAGAAACTTTCTGGAACACAAAACTTCCTGCTTCAAACTCACGACTCCGCCTGTGTTGATCAACATACTTTTTTG
The DNA here is from genome assembly GCA_020205605.1 of Panax ginseng. Taxonomy (NCBI): domain Eukaryota; kingdom Viridiplantae; phylum Streptophyta; class Magnoliopsida; order Apiales; family Araliaceae; genus Panax; species Panax ginseng. The sequence goes on along the minus strand of CM035134.1, from coordinate 71,798,560 downwards.
TCGATCTTGGCGACTACGATCTTGCTCACGATGAGTTTGACAACTTTAGCGATCTCTTTGAACCGATTCTGGGCCTAACGATTGTCGTTCTCCAACTTCATCCCAAAGATAGTGGAGTTACATGACTTCTGCAGTATAACGCCTCGTATGGCAGCATACCAATGCTTGCATGGTAACTGTTGTTGTATGCAAATTCCACCAACGATAGATGATCATCCCAGTTTCCTTTGAAATCCACGATGCACGCTCTGAGCATATCTTCAAGCGCCTGGATCGTTCTTTTGCTTTTCCCATCGGTTTGCGGATGATACGCTGTGCTCATCTTCAATTGCGTTCCCATGCATTCTTGTAGTCTCTTCTAGAAATTTGATGTGAATCTCGGATCTCAGTCTAATACAATTGACACTAGAACTCCAGGTCTCGAGACAATCTCTTTAACGTATAGTTTTGCCAGCTGATCAAGATTAAATCTAATTTTTATTGGTAAAAAGTGTGCAGATTTCGTCAATCTGTCCACTATCAGCCATATCGCATCGTATCCTTTCTGAGTCATTAGAAGACCTACCACAAAATCCATTGTGATATGCTCCCACTTTCATTCTGGTATTTCCAACGGTTGAAGTAATCAGCTTGGTCGTTTATGCTCGACTTTCACTCTTTGACATGTTAAACACTTTGCAACGCATTCTGCAACATCTCTTTTCATGTTCGGCCACCAGAAATGACGCCATAAATCTTGATACATTTTCATACTTCCTGGATGAACCGAGTATCTTAAGCTATGAGCTTCGGTCAAGATGTCTTCTTTAATATCTTGAACTGCTGGAACCCTAATTCGTCCCTCAAATCTTAGCATTCCCTCAGTATCGACCTTGTACTTCACTTCTTTACCCTCAACCACACTTTCCTTTTTTTCTGCATTCTTTATCTTGTAGTTGTGCGTCCTTCACTTTGTCCACCAAAGTTGGACTAGCTTCTATCTGGAACAATTTTTCATCGGATTCTTCTGGAAATTTAAATTCTAGCTCTAGCCTTGCCATTGTTGAAATGAGCTCCTCCTTATCAGTTAACAACATCAACTTTTCTCTGCCTTTCCTACTCAAGGCATCTGCAACCACGTTTGCTTTGCCCGGATGATAAAAGATCTCACAATCGTAATCCTTTATCAATTCCATCCATCTCCTTTGCCGCATGTTCAGGTCTTTCTGTGTGAAAATATACTTCAGACTTTTATGGTTTGTGTAAATCCCACATTTCTCTCCATAGAGATAGTGTCTCCATATATTTAGTGCAAACACAACCGCCGCCAACTCTAAATTATGAGTCGGATACCCTTTCTCATAGTCATTCAGTTGCCTTGATGCATACGCATTGACTTTGACGTTTTGCATAAGGACACAACCCAATCCTTTGTGTGAAGCATCACTATACACCACAAAGTTTCCTGTATTATCTGGTAACGACAACACAGGTGCCACACTTAACTTTTTCTTCAATTCTTGAAAACTTTTCTCACACTTTTCAGTCCAAAAAAATTTTATAGATTTTCTTGTCAAATTTGTCAACGTAGTAGCAATCTTGGAAAAATCTTGAATAAATCGTCTGTAATATCCTGCCAATCCCAAGAAACTTCTTACTTCTGATGGAGTTCTCGGTTGTTCCCAATTTATCTCCGCTTTGACTTTTGATGGATCTACGAAAATCCCATCCTTATCAATTACATGCCCAAGAAATTGTACACGTTCAAGCAAAAATTCACATTTAGAGAATTTCGCGTACAAATTTTCCTTTCTTAACGTCTCCAACGTCAGACGTAAGTGTTCCACGTGTTCCTCTTAAGTTTGAGAGTATAGCAGAATATCATCGATAAATACCACCACAAACTTGTCTAAAAATGGTTTAAACACCTTGTTCATCAAATCCATGAACGTTGCAAGGGCGTTTGTCAAACCAAAAGACATTACTAAAAAATTCGTAATGTCCATACCGAGTTCGGAATGCCGTCTTTGGTACATCCTCCTTCCTTACTTTCAGTTGGTGTTACCCACTTCTCAAATCTATTTTCGAGAAATATCTAGCACCCTTCAATTGATCAAACAAGTCATCTATTCTTGGTAACGGATACTTGTTCTTAATAGTGACTTTGTTCAATTCCCTATAGTCAATGCAAAGACGCATTGACCCATCCTTCTTCTTCGCAAATAACACCGGTGCTCCACACGGTGATACGCTCGGTTGAATGTACTTTTTATCCAATAGCTCTTACAGTCGTTCCATCAATTCTTTCATTTCCACCGCATCCATTCTCTACGGGGCCTTCGATATTGGAGCGGTTCCCAACGCTAAGTCCATTACGAACTCGATTTCTCTATCAGGTGGAAGTCCTGGAAAATCCTCTGGAAACACATCCACGAATTCCCTAACCACTGGTATTTCCTTAAATTTCACACCCTTTTCCTTTTTGAGTATCGACTATGTAAGCTAAATACCCTACACAACCCTGACTCAATAACTTTTTGGCCTGCATCATCGTCAGACATTTCATTTGTCTAAGCGATTTGCTACCATGAAAAACTACCTTTGACGGAGTCATAAGGTTTACACACTTCTTTTGGCAATCAATTATCGCTCCATAATTGAATAACCAATCCCTTCCCAATATCACATCAAACTCTCCAAGTTTTATCGGGATTAAATCCACTAACATAATATTCCCCATTATATTCACCCTACAGTTCTTGTATACGAACCTAACAGGAATCACCTCCCTATTCACAATTTCTATGTTTAAAGGGAAATTTAGCTCTTCTCTAGGAATTTCTAACTTCCTAGCAAATTCATCAGATATAAATGAGCAAGTAGCACCCGAATCAGATAATACATATGAATTTATATCATTGATTGGGATAATACCTAACACGACATCTTTTGATTGCACCGTGTCCTGCACCGTCATATTGAAGGTTCTTGCTGTGGGCTTATTTGTTGATGTTGGTCTAGCAATAGTCAGTGTTCCTCCACTAGCATTTCCCTTGCTTCCATTTGCCTCACCAGATCTCTTCTTAGGGCATTCACGAGCATAGTGATCCTTAGACCCGCACGTGAAGCAAACGTTCTTCTTAGGTTGAGTGCAATTTGGGGCGATGTGACCCTCCTGGCCACAATTGAAGCATACTTGTTTCCCCATTAAGCACACACCCTAGTGAAACTTCCCGCATGTAGCACATGCTTCGAACTTCTTATTTTGCTGGTTTCTTTGCTGATTTCCAGCTCCTTCACTTACATTCCACTTCCTCTTCAGGTTGTTGTTGCCATTTCCACCGTTACAACCCCCACCATTCTTAGTTTCACCTTCACTTTTCTTCTTCCTCTGCTCCTGGTTAAGTTTTGTTACTGCCTCGCCTCCACTTTCAGCGAGAATTGCTTTCTCCATCACTGCTGCAAATGTCCTCAATTGGAACAGGGAAACCCTACTGTACAACCAGGGTTTCAGTCCCTGCTCGAACCTCTTTGCCTTTCGTTCGTCTGTGCTAATTTGATATGGCGCAAATCTTGCCAACTGGTTGAATCTTGCGGCATACTCAGACACTAACATCGTTCCCTACTTCAATTCCAAAAATTGCAATTCTAGCTGACTCTTTGAACTTTCTGGGAAATAGGTCTCGAAGAACATCTCCTTGAACCTTTCCCAAGACAGTACCCCTTGTCCTTCTCGGGTTTTATTGGCCTGCCACCAATAACTCACCTCTGCTTTCAACATAAATGTTGCAAAAGTAGTCTTCTGATTCTCCTCTACCCTAGCAACATCAAAAACTTTCTTTATTTCCATGATCCAGGTCTGTGCTTCCATCGGATTCATGGACCCACAGAATTCTGGTGGTCCAACCGCCTTGAAATCCTTAAATGTTGTACCTTGGTTCTGAGGTTGATTCTGCAAAGCACCCGTCAGTAACGTCACTAGCTGCTGAACAGGGTTTCCTTCCACATTGTTGTTGTTGTTTTCCTCAGTGGTTCTCTGTCGTGGTGGTTGACGTCTTGGAGGCATTTTCTGTTAAAATACGTATATTAGTTTTTATTCAACCTTTTAAGTATTATATACTTAAGTTGCACATCATAAAAGTTTATCACATAACACTTAACACCTTTGAATAAAACAATAACTTGTATTCATTCATCATCTAAAAAAACATCAAAACAATAGCATCACTGCTATTTACATTACTTTCACGAACTATAATAGTTGTAGGATAACATCATCATCATCTATCCCATTGGTTATATCATACCTGGGATTTACATTTCATTTATTTTCTAATCACCTATCAATTACATTATCTACAATGTCCTACTAAGATACTGCGTAGCCTTACGACGCTCTTCTTCCATAATTCGGAACATTTTTTGGCGATCTAATATGTATGATGGTAGCGTCTCGAACTGAATCGGATAACCCATGACTCGATCTTGAGCTCGATTGATCACGGTGTTGAATACATTATTCATCTCTTCCATCTTCATCCTCTTTGCTTGTGCATCCCTCTCTACTATTCTGGCTCATTGATAAGCTTCACTGTATGCGTCTTTGGCTCTCGCCCTTTTTGTAGATTCTTCTTTCAACTTGTTCTTCAACTCTGCAATCTCTGCTATCATTCGTTCGTTTTCTCCTTCAGTTTGGACCAGCTTCTCTTCAACGTTGTTCAGTCGTTCTTCTCGATCCTGGATCTCATCGTCTTTTTGTGCCATCGAGGTCTGTTGTTCAGCTACTATCTCTTGTAACTCCTCGACGGTGTCTTGAAGTTCCACATTGCGGTCATACACCTCGTCGTACATACGGATAGCTATCGAATTAAGTGGAATCTCCTCCTCCGCATCCTCCTCATCCCCCGACTGTGGCAGCTCAATAGGGTCCTCCTCATCCATCTCTATCTCATCCTCCTCATCAGGTACTCTCTCATGATCAACTACTGTGACCGATGGAACTGTTTCCCGTGTCAGTAGTTGTTCCTAAATCACCTGAATATCTCGAGGCTCCTCCTCTCTAGGCATCTGGGATCCTTCCTCCGTAGCCGGACTGGATTCTCCTACATTAGCCATCCTGTCAACCAAATTTTAAGTTTTAATTATTAATCATTACTACTCGACACTCACGAGCACATAAGTTATAATCACATAAGCACATAAGTGTTTTATTATTTCTTCCTTAACAACTCGATAAAAGTTTATCATCACTATCTTTTCAATGGTTACTTCCTAAGGCTTTTCCCCCACCTAAGGTTCATAACCTAAAGCTTTGATACCAACCTGTGACACCCCCAAATTTAGGCACTTCATTCCCACATGATTTGGGGCTCAGTTTTCATACATTCATACTATATAACCAAATAAGGTAATATTTAAACCATAAATCCTCCCTTTAAATAGGGTTACATCATTAAATAAAATCTCCCCAGGTTGTCTACCCTTTAAACATCATTCAAGTGCGAAAATAAAATTAATACATTACATCATTATTAAAAAGTTTGTCATTATCACAATGAATAAAATTACAAGTCTGCATCACTTGTACATTTTTCCCTTTCCTTTGCTAGTTGAAGGCTCATCTACCTTCTCAACTTTAGTTGCAATGAGTATATAAATATGCAAGAGTGAGCAAAATAATTGCTCACTGGATATAACAATGAATCAATATAAGAATAATAATAACTGCCAACAATAGGCTCATCAAGACTGAATAGTACTCTACCAATGATAATCAGAAACTGGAATCCAAAATATGGAATATATCGAACTGAGGGTCATAAGAAAATGAACTATGTCAACAGTTGAGAGTAATCTTTGAACTCCAACTTTAACAGTCATAAGACTATAAGGACTCCTCGTACTTAGGGGGATCAGCCCTTCATACAATGTATTGTACACAAACATTTCAACGCTAAGCGTAAATTATCCCCTAATAATAGGGTTGTTCATCTCAGTATTTAGAGTACAAGTCCGCACCAAAGAAAGTTTTGTTTGGATAAGCTTTCAAGGGAAATTTGAAATTTAACGAACATTAACTAGAGGACTAGTTGAATCTATAGTGTTTGATAATCACAATAGATGTTTAATAACAACATAACATAGAACAATTGAGAATCATAAATAAGCTGATTATACATATTAAACTCATGCTTGAAATAACTATAGAGCATAAGTATTCAACAAAATGAATAAAATGGTTAACCTTTGCTTGAACAGTAAATAAGCTAAGGTTAGAGTATTATAACATTATAAATGAAATTGCAGAACGTACATTATCTGATAGCAAGCTGGAAACTAAAAACTTGCCCAACAGGGTATTAACTCATGCAAAGAATTAAAACAGTTCAATAATAGGAATGGGAATTCAAAAACAGTGCTCATTATACAATAATGGAACTTAAGAAACTTGATTAACTATAAACAAGTTAGAATGAATCAACCAAATGATAATTTCAAATAACATTATAGTTAAAGTTGGCTCAATTAAAAGAATTAAGTTACACAATATAGTAATAGAACTAACTCAACGAAATGTAGAGTTAGAAACTTTCTCAATGTAAAAAGATAGGGTTTAGAAACTTGCCTTGAGCGTAAGCTATAAAATTAAATTTACGATCACCTACACATAATTTTAGAACCACAATACCTATTAGATATGCTAACATACCATAACATGTTCATTTCTAGTTAAACTTATCATTTAAGCACAAGTCTTTCATTGCCATTTACATTTTAGAAATTCCAAGTGTTTTACTTCGCAACACTTATCTAGCGCTCATTGTGTATACTAAGTTATCACATAATGCGTTCTCAAGTACTAATCATTTTTTTACCGTTTTGGATTCACTAACCCCATAACACAATTCTGTTTTAGCCTTGTTGTTACATGTTGGACACGTTACTATAACCTTAAGCTAAGCTACAAAGAACGACCAAAGTCTTAAGAATTAGCAAACTTCAGTGTCTAAAGAATTAGCAGACTTCAGTGTCTAAAAATGGGCCTTTGGCGGTAGTGCGATTTATATATAGAATACTGGCCATGCAGCGTATGCAACTACGCTCTGCGTGCCCGAAGGGGTCACATGATCCATAGCGACTCACGTAACTCGGTTTTGCGAGCAGGACTTGGCACTTTTCTTAAGCCAACTAACATGAATTTCCCCCACCAAATAGTGATAATAACACGTAAAATAAATATACAACTATCATAAACATGATTGCTAATATATACAAGCACTTAACACAATTTAACAACCACTAAAACTATTTTAATTTCTCAATTTTCATGTTTTCATGAAAAACTCAATTTTCTTGACTTTCATCCTAAAAATCATCACTGTGAATTCAATACATGACCAAATCCTCTCATTCAACTTACGTTATGTTTGTATCTCAACAAACTAGCATAAACTGTAAAAACCCAAAACTCTAATAAGACTCGTATGTATAAAATCCCATTATACAAATAATATTTCTCTGTTCTAAATGTGTTATATGTTAATATAAACTTGGTTTTACAAATTTGACCAAATATATTTTTTCTGAAAAACGTCGTGCTTGACACCTCGTGCTTAAATTTTTCTACATAATCGGACTTTTCGGTAAAATTATTTTGACAAGTTGCTTTGTCGTGCTTACACTGACAAAACGCTTTGTAGTGCTTGTTAGGATTACCGAGAAATTTAGGTTAACAATCCTAGATTAACAAACCCTAACCCTAATTAGCAAAACCCTAACCCTAATATATAAATTAAACCCTAATTAGCTAATCTAACCCTAATTAGCTTATCTTAACACCTAATCATGGTTAGTAAACTTCAATTAGGTATTAATTAACATTATTTAGCATTCCTAATCATTAGAAACAAAACCCTAATCAATATTAGTGAAGATTTAAACCTAATTAAGCTACTAATTTGATCAACTAGCTCACAAGTAGGTTGGGAGTCACCATTTCAAGTTACAAAACATCACATGACATGCTTCCAAACTCCCAAACAGCAGAAGAGTCACAAATCAGATCTTTATAGAGGCAAGTAGGTGGAAAATGACCAAAAAGCCAAGTTGAAGAATTTTATAAATAGGAACCTTAGGGCTGAGCAAACTCACGAATTCTCAAAGCCTAGATACACTTATAAACCTACTAAATCAAGCCTGGGTGATAGCAACAACAACATTAGAAGCTAGAATCACAAATTGCTCAAGAAAAGGTGCAAACCCTAGTTCATAAATTTCTCTTTGATCTTGTGTTAGATTTGTTGTTTAGATGTTTAGAATTATGTATTAGGATGTTAGAAAGTATGTTAGATTGGTAGAACACGTTTTCATAACATCTAGATGACTTAATTAAGTGTTTTATGAAATCTAGAAATTTTGTAAAACTTGGTCTGACAACCGAATGTCAGGGCTTGTAGATTCGTGTGTGTTTATGTTTTGGTCTGTTAATCGATTGGTATTTGTAGCATGTTAGTAGGTCTTTAATCAGAAAAAAAACAGGTTCAGTTGAACCATAGATTTCAAGTTATAAGCAGTCAAAGTGGGTTGACCGTTCACGGATGTTGGTTTTCTGGGTTTGCCTAGAAAACTCAAGAACAGTCGAACCAGCTACTTTGACCGACCTGTTTAATCATCTTCTGATCGTTAATTGTTTAAGTTTTTGTTATAGATTAGTACCCTGTTATACATACTACATATCTATGTTCTTTAATTGAACAAACAACGTATAGGTTTACTGGAATTATTGGTCAAAATCCGTTGACCGAGCATGACCTAGTTTCCTGGGTTTTCCAAAAAACTGAAGAACATGAAGAACAACATCTAGCTGTACTTTGACCAGCCAATTTAGAGACCTTAGAGTTATGATCTATTCCTAGTAATGTTATATATATGTACCCTGACATATATACTACATATTACAACAAGCAAAATACACATCTAATACACAGAATCGAAGATATTTAAGCCACAAAACTGTTAACCGACCATGACTTCTGTTCTGGGTTACCCAGAAACCCAAGAACAGCTCTAACAATGACTTTGAGCTTCTATAACTTCTTGTTATGTGTAAGTTAGAGTCTATGATTTGTTTCATGTTGTACTATTGTATGAGTACTATAACATCAATGTTTGACCAAACTGAAAATCATTACCAATAGCTAGTTATTTAATGGTCAAAGTGATCACTCGACCACGACCAAATCGCTGCCCAGAAACTCAAGAACACCTATATCGAAACTTTACATCCTTTGTAGGGCTTTAATGATGACGTAAATTTTTTCTTTAAAAATAAAATTATAAAAAATTAAAAATAATTAATAAATAAATATAAATAATTATAAAAACAGTTTTAAAAATTATATTAAATTATTATAAATAAATTTTGATATTTTTACATAAATTTAATAATTATTTTATATTATTATTAATTAACTTATTAATAAAGAAATTAGAATAATTATTTATAAATACTAAATAATTATGGAAAAATAATATTCTTGATATAAAAATTATAATAAATGAATATACATTATTTAATAGTAATAGTTAATATTTTTGTAAAATTTTAGGTAAATATTAATTACTTATAAATAGAAATAAATGATTTAAAAATCATATAAAGGATAAATAAATATTTTAAATATTTTAAAATTTCTTAAAAGGTATTATAAAAGATAAATAAAGTTTATAAATAAAGTTTAGTCCATATAACAAAAGTATTAAATACTAAACCCTATTCAATCTAACCTGATATTATATAAATGTTATAATTTAATATTGTTATCAATATTAACGTATTAGATTTATATATATGAATATCGTAGGTACTTATTAACGTTTGAATAGCATAACTTGACTGATCTACGCTCAGGCAAGTTCTCTATCCTTAAATCTCTTATAAAGCAAATTTCTTAAACCCTGCTTATTGTTTGACAAGATTTTTTTTTATCTTGATATGTTGTTGATATAATATCCTACACCTACAATTGAATTACATTATTATTGAAAAGTTATTGCTATAGTTCCAACATAACTAAGAAATGAATTGTTTATCCATATGATATTGTTTATTGAGCATAAATTGTTATGTCAAACCAGATTGTTTTGGTAAGACAATCCTATACTGAAGTTGAGTATCCCGTAAGGGAGCGAAGTTTAGTCAATTCATATTGACAGTAATTTTAGTGTATCTCAAGCACTGCAGGTGATATGCATACTCCTAGGATGTTGAATAAGATGATCCCCTATCTCACATCTGAACAAAATTTCTAAGTCTTTGTGGTCGATGTGAAATAAGAAAAATTCCAGAAATGGTTGAAATTAGATAAATCCAGAAATGGTAACAACTATCAGTTGAAATTTGAATTGTTATATTTCTTCAAATCCTATATTATTATAAATACACAACTTGCTGAGCATGTGATAGCACACCCTTGCAAATTATTCCTTTGTAGTTTTAGATGGTAATCCGGAACTTACGAGAGTAGATAAAGGAGGCGTCCTACATAGATTAGATTATATTCTTGTTTGTTTGAATACCTTGTAATAAGAACTCGTTATGAGAATCATTTAATCGAATCTTAATATTATGATATATATAAAATATTTTATTTTCGCAACCGTGTTTTCTTACATATATAAAATTAGACTTCTTCGAATCTAGTTGAGATCCTTGGGAACTATTTAGCTGAGTGAGGGTATTAATAGCATGGATTGTTCATGTTGTAATTAATACTCTGGATTTCAGATAAGTAGTTACTATCGATACAATATTATAAATTCGTTGGCTTAAACGATACATCTGAGTGAGGGTATTAGTAATATGGACTGTTCATGTTATTACTGATACTCTGAATTTCGGATAGATAGACTCTAGTCACAGATACATTTCATAGATTCAAGTGAGGGTATCCAAACACAATAATAGTTCTCTTGAGAATTACCAATTGTTATGGGATACTGTGAATCTTGAATCTATGAGAATTGTATCTGATAGTCCCTCTATTTAATGTAATCTTATAATCAGATACCATGGGTGTATAGATTTAAAAGCATTATGTTGATTTTCTGTAAACACCATATCAGATACTATGGGAGTATAGATATGGGGGAGTTACATAAACAAAACTCAATTAACATCTTAGCATGCAATTTGACCATCAAAATTGATACTTACATAACTACATATGAAAACATATATACAAACATACACTGTCGAAATATTTCTTCTACTATAAACTGAAATTAGCATGCAATTATTGTTTAAACATAATATCTAATCATCATAGACACATGCAATCGTCATAACTAATTCAAGAACATCAATTCTAAACATATAAAATTCACAGAGTATGAAAATTATTGTCGTAAAACTCATATACATGCTTATAATATAGAGAATATGGAACATACCTTTAATTCCTAAGATAATCCTTGCTAAAAATCACTGGAATTGCTGTGAAAATTCGTAATTCTCTCTCAATTTTCTCTGAAGCTCTCAAACTCACTCAACTTTCTCTGCTTTAGCAAATAGAATGCGTAAAAGAAAACTAACTGGTATGTGTAATGATATAATACAAAACTGATAACCCTTAATAACACTACTAAATGTATTATCAGTTACTAACGTATATAACATAAATATATTTTATTATTTTAATTTATTTTATTTATATTCTTTATTTAAATTTAAAAATTAGAAATTCAAAAGCCATAAGGCTTGTTTAGCGAAACATTTAAATTTTAAAGAATTAAAATACTTAAGCCTTGTTTGGAAAAAACTAAATTAAACCATTTTTAATTTATTTACATAAACACTTTAATTTATAATTATAATCACATATTATTTATTTGGATCTCCATATCCAATATTAACCCATTACATTAATCACATACTATATTTTAATTAAATATAGCATTTTAGCAAATATTACGAAAATTATAATTTCCATTATAACTTTATTTAATAATTTAATATACCATCTAAATTATTAAATCAAAACAACAATATAACATTTCATGTTATACTACAATTCTCTAAATTATAAATTAATTTAATTTAGAATATTATCTAATAAAATATTTATTTCATCAATTCAACAATAAACACATCAAATAAATAGTTATATTATTCAATAAATATTTAATATTATAATTTGAAATTTCGGATCGTTACAGTTATGAACCATAAATGAATACTGTAACGTAACAAGTTCATGCTTTAAGATTAAAGCTCAAAGCATTGAGAAGATATATTAAACCTTGCTTGAACAACATGGTAAGCTAAGGTTACAATTTCCAACATGGAAACAAGATCAAAAACTTTGTTCAACTGATTTCAAGAACTTGCTTAATATAAAAGTAAGGCTTGGAAACTTGCTCAAATAAAGTTAGGGTTAGAGAACTTGCTTGATGTAAAGAAGTAAGATTTAGGAACTTACCTTGCGTGTAAGCTAAACAATAATAACTCACGTTCCCAAATATCCTATACACATGTCATTATGACATAATTAGTTACCACATGATCATGGTACATAACTAAATTTTTATTTCATTTGCAACTCTTAGTCTTAGTTTTAACCAAATGGTTAAACCACACTTTTAATTCAATAACACAAATCTTCAGTTATCACATAATTCATTAATTAATAATAATAATTTTCATATTTGGTATTATAACAATACCAAAATATGATTAATTACATTTTAGAGTCATAAGATCATGCTACATTAACAATTATAGATTTGCATATTAAAATTCAACTTTTTGGGCCAAACTACTAATTTGGTGCGATGGCTTTGATTTATCTTTGGGATTTGGTGTTGTTTACTAAAAAATAAAATTCTTATCAATGACCTTTATCTCTGCGATCGCCTATGGTTGTAGATGAGTATTAGCCACCTTGCGATTCATGAGTAACCGTCATTTGGATGGACATCAACGATCAATAATAGCGACCGACTTATTAGCGACCGTAATCAGCGACCGAATCTGTCGTTATCTGACTCATGCTGGGTCATTTGTCATGTGTGACGTGGCCTACGTGTCAGCGACAGGTAATAATAACTGCATCGGTCGTTAAGTTTCCAAGTAGCTATCAGCGACCGCGTTACAGTATTAGCGACCGCATGCGGTCGCTGATGTTATTTTTTTTTAAATATTTTTCCTGTTTTATTGATTTCCCAAAAATAACTTGCTTTGTACCTTTTTTCTATCCCAACACACAGCAGTATATATAAGCATCCATATAAACATCCATCCATGATAACTACTATATGATAAACATTCATCCATGATAACTACTATATGATAAACATCCATCCATATAATAAAATCGTAAACCAACACAACACAATACAATCGTAAACATCCATATAATAGAAACGTAAACAAATACAATTGTCCAAAGAATGAATATAAAAGAGTACTGGGCTTTAAAAATCTAAAAAACAAGTCTAACTCTTCATGGATCATCCAAATTAGGACCCTGTAATTAAAAAAAGAATAAAATATGTTACATGTGTTGATACTACTATGACTTATGGAAAGTTAAACAATTAATAGACAATGTAGTGAAACATATAAGTAAGACAGTGACAGTAACAATATCGATATATACTTGGTCGCCATCTTGATGCTGTGTTGTTTCTGCTGCCGCCACTGCATCCGCCAACTCATCAGGACTCAGAGACTGCAGATGCCTGCCTAGTATACGAAGAAGATCACTATCCTAATAGATCGCTCTCACATAGTCAGCAGGAGTGTGATAGGTTGGATGACCTGATGACTAGGTAGTAGAGCTGCCCGTGCCACTGATGGTTGGGCGTCATTTTTGTCCTTGGCCTTTAATATAGTTTTACTTCACGACGGACGCCCTCTCCCATAATTCTTGATCAATCGACGGACACGGGGTGCCTTCAGGATAGCGCTCATTCATTAAGCCCTTATAAGTGTCATGTCAGAAGGTCAACAATTAAATAGTTAAAAATAAATAAAATAATGCTAAAAAAGGTCGTCACAATTTATAAACAACATATTAGAATAAAGTTAACTTATTACCTCTATCTGAACAGCCTCAAGCAGACCATCGCGGGTAGCCACATGCACATCCAACCAATTAATAGGTTGACCTTGAGACTGAGACTCCTACAGTTTATTTTCTCATATTAATATGTAAACATATGATATTTTAGCTACAAAAGATGACTGTAAACATAACATACATACCCTGGCAGCAATATGTTGCAGCTGTGATATACTGTCACCCTGATACGTGCCTTTTGCCTTTTTGCCTTTAGATACACCTGAGGATCTGTTCGAGGCAGTAGTCTTGTGCCTCTCGACCCAACTCTCAGCTCTCCACTGGTCACACATCTGCACCCATATGGGATGTGCGCACCACCAGGGGCTATGCTCATGCATATACTGCTCACCTTATCCTGGATGGTAAATCTCAGCATTATGCAGGGCTTTCTATCGTTCCCTATTCAGATTATCTTTAGTTCGGATAACATACTTTTGTCATAACAGTATCTGAATAATTAAAGTCTGCATGTCATCCCATCTATACAGCTTCTGCAAATAAAATAACAACAATAATATTAAAACTGTTATATTACCATAATCCAACATTACTAAACAATTTTATTTGATTAACTATGTATTATCTATCAGAGTGATAAAAATAATATACCTAAAATTCAGCCCAAACTGGATCCTTATGGGTAAGAGGTGTGCTCTCCCATGTAATCACTGGCGTAGGCCAGTTCTATAAGCATAATTGTGAAATGCACTTCACAATTTTACTATCCTGAAAATCACTACAATTTACAATAATTTACATTAAAATATATTTATAACAATGGTAATATTAAATTTTAATATATACATGATGTTTAACTTATATGCTTTGTGGAGGACGACAGATCTGTATGAGAATGCGATTATTCGGATTAGTCGGGGCCTTCGGCACATGATTAGGGGCCCGACCCAACCCAACCCACACTTTCGTGCTGCTGGTTCAGAAGACATCTATAAATAAAAAATTTAGGATGTTAGTATGAGTTATAAATGAAAAGTACATAAACATGTCAAGGATATAGAGAACATGTATATATGTAATTGTATGTAATACATTTAAAACTAAACATACATTTTATAGAAAATGACAATAATGACAATTAATTGTATGAATAGTTAACTACGATTACTATAAATGAAAGGTACATAAACATGACTGCAAAATAGTTAACTACGACAACTATAAATGAAAGGTACATAAACATGTTAAGGATATAGAGAACATTTCTATATATAATTCATTGTAATACAATTAAAACTAAACATACATTTTAATGAAAATTTTTATCTGATTCAAAATCATTTTGTACAAGTATCGGAGATTCATAACCATCTTCTTCTTCAGATTCTGTGTCAGTGTCAGTCAATAACTCTTCCTCGGTATCACTATCATCTGGCACAATAACTGTCTCGGGATCCAATTCATTAGGTTCATCTCCACCCTCTAACTGGATTAATTCATTGTTGTCCTCTATATTTATTATAGGAGGTCTATGAAGCATCTCCTCTTAGTAGAAATCCCCGTCTATTACTTGGACACGACTGCGCGCGGGAGTATGAATTACAACTTGCCAATCTGTAGGTTGTCTATCCCTTTTCCTAATAGGACTAGGAGTGTAGTATACTTGTGCTGTTGGAGTGGGTAAAATAAACGGTTCATTGGAGTACGCAGACCTATAGAGGTCAATATCGACGATTCCATGTCTGTCAACATGTATCCCCTTTTTCTGAATCAAACCAACAACACTTGAACAAGTTAATATGACCCCCGTACGTGCCCTTGTACGATAACTCTATGATTTCCTCTAACTCCCCATAAAAGGCATGACCAAGCTCATTATAACAATCTCCTTGAACACACACTCCAGTATTAGTTGTTCTTTTACCGCGAGCATATGTCTTTATATGAAATTCACATCCATTTATTTTGTAACCATTGTGAATGACTTGGTCCCTGTCTGGACCAATAGCTAGGACTTATATATTTGGAGGCATCGTTCCCTCATTAAGAGCCTACAATAATTCTATTAAATTAAATACATTCATAAATTAATACAATATATGTCATTCTTAATTAACTTAACTTACTTTATCCTTTAGCCAAAGAGTAAATTTTTGATCACGACTAACTTGAATATCTTTATTAGTGATGCTGGACTAATTTACTTTTAACTCGTCATCGTATGTTCTATACAATTTTATAAATATTAACATATATTAATATGAGAATGCAGGTTAAGATATAGGTCTAATACATATGAATTTTACATGTATACCTCACAAATTCATCAATTTCCTCGCAATTGAGAAGAATGTAAGTATGCGCAGCATGTAATTCTTGCTCAGAATGGAATACGCACTTTCATTTTCCATATGCGCGACCTGATAAACCAAATATAGAAAGCCAAAAATTTAGTTCAACATTGCCCCCGTCATCATGTCTCGGGACTCGATTGGCCTTTGTCAAGACTTCGTCGGGAAAATAGTCTGAGACAAATGTAGATATCTCATCGAAACTGTATGCCTCACATATCGACCCCTCGATATAAGCTCTATTCTTCACCTTCCTCTTAAGGTTTACCATGACCCTCTCGAAAGGGTACATCCATCTATATTGAACTGGGGCACCAACACGAGCTTCATAGGGTAGATAGATTTGCAAATGCTCCATAGAGTCAAAAAAACTAGGAGGGAATATTTTTTCAAGCTTACACGTGATCTCAATGATATTCTTCTCAATTATAGACATGTCTTTTTCATTTAACATTTTTGAACATGTCTTTGAAGAAACGACTAAGATCAGTCAAAGCATCCTATATTGGTTTATCAAGGAAGTCTCGAAATGCTATAGGCATGAGTCTCTCCATGAACACATGACAATCATGACTCTTCATCCCTTGTAATTTCCCACCTGTAACACGCCTTGGAATGTTTGATACATATCCATCTGGTAGTTTCAAAGAATTTATCCATGTGTACACATCTTTAATCTGCTTTTTGGATAAGGTGTACCTTGCATGCGGTTTGACCATCTTACAATTAGTAGATTCATAAAGTTCTAATCCAGGACGCTTACAAATATCTTTCATGTCCAACTGTGCCTTATCATTATCTTTCATCTTGCCCGGAACACCTATCACGGTGTTAAACACATTGTCAAACACATTCTTCTCAATATGCGTCATGTCTAGATTATGACGAATCAAATTTGTAGACCAATATGGCAGTTCCCAAAAGATGCTTCTTTGAACTGAATTATGAGACACGCCAAACCCATCAATGATATCAGAGGCAACAATCTTACCGAATGGAATGACTGGCAATCTCATCACATGGTCACGCATATCTGCCATCGACAGTCGCGGTGCTGGTATATCATGATCTACTTTCCCTTTCCTGAAGTTTTGTCTATTTTTTCGAAACGGGTGATCTACCAGCAAGAAATGACGATGACAATCAAACCAGCATGGCTTTCGACCATTTAATAGATTGAAAGACTTTGTATGATCCATACAATATAGACAAGCCAAATTCCTATGTGTACTCCATCCAGATAACATACCATAAGCAGGAAAGGCACATATAGTCCACATAACCGTTGCCCTAAGGTTGAAATTTGTTTTTGTTGAAACATCCCAAGTCTGTACTCCATCCTCCCACAATACCTTCAACTTGTCTATAAGAGGTCTCAAGTAAACATCTAGGTTCTTTTCAGGACTCTTGGGGCCAAGAATCACTAGTGAAAGAAACAAGTATGGTTGTTTCATACACATCCAAAGAGGCAAGTTATATGGAGTAACAATCACAGGCCAGGAGGAGTACGAAAAAGCTGAGTGGCCGAACAGGTTGAAACCATCAGTGGACAATCTGTAATAACCCAATATTTTTAATATAATTAAATAAGAAATTTTGTATATAATTTATATATATATATATATATATATATATATATATATATATATATAAAGGTGGGAATATGTGTAAAGTAAAATATATATACATATGTGATAAATAAAAT
The DNA here is from genome assembly GCA_020205605.1 of Panax ginseng. Lineage (NCBI taxonomy): Eukaryota > Viridiplantae > Streptophyta > Magnoliopsida > Apiales > Araliaceae > Panax > Panax ginseng. The sequence goes on along the minus strand of CM035134.1, from coordinate 71,780,444 downwards.
TTATTTATAACATGAATAATTGTAAATAAATTCCTTTTAAGAATTATTGATCGTTATAGATTATATTCTTATAATAAATTAATTTTGTAATAAAAATAGTTATTATTTATTTTTTGTGAATATATGATTATTGTATATATGATATGATTATTAGGATTATTATGATAAGTAATGAATACACTCTTAGATTTGCAATATCACTCATGTGGGCATTAATTCATGTCGTGAAAAACGAGTATGGCGATGGAGGTTGACACTGGCTTGAAGCTAAACCATTTCTTAATCGCCGTAGCAATGTCGAGAATGCAAATTGTGTAAGCGAATAAATTTTTCGAGTTATGATTCTGAGGACAGAATCCTTTTAAGGAGGGAAGGATGTAACGAACGAGAAATTTATAATTTAATTTAAATATTTATGAAATTAAATAAATATTTAAAATAATTTATTTATTGAGAAAAATAAATATTTGATGATTTGTCATGAATTAATTTAGTGGCTAAATTAATTAATGTGAATCGAGTAATGATAATTTTATTTGTAGGATTTAATTTAAGGAAATAATTAAATTAAATCAATTGTTTAATATGGAAGAAAATAATTAAATAAAATGAATTGTTTAATTTAATGGAAATAAATAAATTAAATAAAGTGACGTTTCTAAGTTATTAATTAATTTAGATATATAATTATTTATCAATAATAATAAGATTCTTATTATTATAAGTTATTGAGATTAACTAAACTAAGGTTATATAAATTGACTAAATTAATGTGTGACAGGGGAAAAATTATATAATATAAATGTTATAATAATAATTTAGTTGGGAGTTTATATGATTAGCCAAACAAGGCCTTATGGCCTTTGGCATTATTCAACTGACGCGTCTTTTTGTTCTTTAACTGAAAGACTACGTGGGGAAGGCCAATATATTTTTCCTTCGCGTCTTATTTCTTTGCCTAAGCTAAGAACAGAGAGTTTGTGAGAAAAAGGGGGAAAACACAGAGAGAGTTGCTAAGGGATTGAGAGCTTTCTTTGTGAAAGGAAGGAATTGAAGTCATTCTATATCATTTGCTTCAATAATCATGGATTTAAGGTATAATTGTTTCTAATTTCTATGTTTTGATTTCATAGGAGATAATCCCTGTAAACTATAGTTATGTAGAGTAATATATATACTTGGATATATGGGTTATATACTGTGAATTATCATATTTGAGGGTTGTTTGAGTATCAAATTCATGGAAATTGAATTGTAAGAAGAAAAGAAAATAGCAGTGTTTGTGTTCTTATGATATGGCCATAGAAAGTACCAAAATTCTTGTCCAATGGGTGTAATAATCTGTAAATTAACGCTTGTATGTGGTAGTTCATTGAGATACGAACAAAATATAATTTGAATGGACTGATTTGGCCAACTAATGAATTCACAGCTTTGATTTCTAGAAGAAATATCAAAAATAGAGTTTTGGGTTTTAAAATATGTTATTCCAGTATTTAATTTTTCTAGAGTTATGGTTTATGTTGTGTTAATTTAGTATTTGTATGCTTGGTGAAGTTTATGTGTAATTTGCATAAGTTATACATGTTAATTTGTGTTAGAAATTAAGATATGTGTAATTCACAGTGTTGGTTTTGTTTATGATTTTGGGTGTTCTGTAATTCATAGGCCTAGCGCCAAATTTCGCGCCCCAGTGCCAAATTTTGCGCCTCAGCACCAAAAATAGGCTAGAAGTTTGCGCCCTAGCACTAGAATTCATAATTAGCGCCCGGCGACTGACTCCTACCAAATAAGGAAAAGTGGTTTGATTGAGACGATTTTGACCTCCTGTAGTAAAATGGCCATAACTTTTTCATACGAACTCCGATTGAGGTGATTCAAGATGATTCAGAAAGAGGACGAATAGGCCTATAACTTTTATTCTTTAAGGTTTTCAATTTTAAATGGTTATGAAGGGTCAAAATTTCCATCTTTAGGACTGTTGTGTATTTGGAGCCAATCGAAGGGCGTCGGGATGCGCGAATGCAAGTGCAATCCTTTGTGTGTTAGTATAACTTATTGATAACATGTTGGACATGTAATAGGATGTGGTATCAAGTTGTTAATGTGTATGTGGTGCAATGACATGATCACTTAAGTAGTTGTAATAAAGCTAAAAAGTAATGTTCATGAAAAGATGCGATGTTGTTTAAACTTAAACTTAGTTAGTAGCTATACTAAAAGTAGAAAGCAACTCATGAAGGTAATGTTAGTGTAACTAATGTGTATTGTCAATACATATGGTATGTGTAGGACTCGGGGTGAACATGAGTAGTGATTGTTTAAACTACGCACGAGGCAAGTTCTCTAACCCTACTTTTATAATTGTGCAAGTTCTAAACCTTATCTCTTTACAATTGAGCAAGCTTTCAAACTTTGTTCTTTTCATATCAAATGCAAGTTTCCATTCCTATATTATTATTCTACAAGTTTCTAACATTCTTTATGAAATTGAGCAAGCTTAACCTATCTTGCGTATGTTTGTACAAGCTTATGTAACCTAATTCGTTACATTGAGCGAGATTTAGTTTCCTAATTATTATTCAAAGCATATAATGTTCTAATATATTGATTCAAGGGAGATTGTTTTAACTCTTCTATAGCGCTTTGCATGTATATCATAATTACTCAATTATATATTATTGTTATTCAATCTTTGACTTTGATAACCTTGTTCAAAGCTTTATCATTGTATTAAACCTTCAAGTAGTATGCAAACCTTTATTGATTGAATTAATCTATATTCGAATAGTGTTATAAAATTCTAGAAACACTAATAAGCTAGTTCCAAACTAAACTTTCTTTAGTGAGGAAATTCTAAATCCAAACTGAGACGAATAACCCTAACATAGGGGATTTTGTACGTGTAACGTTTAGATGTTTGTACACAATACATTGTACAAAGGGCTGATCCCCCTAAGTACGATAAGAAGGGTCCGTATAGTCTAAATGACTGTTAAGGTTGGGTAATAATACCTAAGTACCGGGGACATAGTTCATAGTCTTAAGACCCTTAGATAATTAAAGTTCAAACTTGTTTTCTATTTTGATTTGTAAAACAAGTTCCTTATTGGTCAACTTTTGTTGTTCACTCTCATGTTACCATCACTGCTACGTTCTATATCAGTGAGCATTTGTTTGCTCACTCTTGCAATTAAAATTGCAGCTAAAGTGGAGAAAGTTGATGAGCCGTCGACTAGCAAAGGCAAGGGCAAGATGTCCAAATGATGAAGACTTATGATAATTTTATGTTTCATGTTGCAAGACTTGTTTTAAATATGTGATGTATTCTGCAAACTGATGTAATAATTTTAAGGTTATATTACCTGGGATTTAATTTGAAATGTTGATGTAACCCTTTAATGGGAGAGATTATTGTTTAAATTATTGTAATTATGTCTTTGTCCCTTATTATGGGTAGTTAGATATAATAGTTTTTGATAAGTGAGCACCAAATCATGTGGGAATGGAGTACCTGGATTTGGGGGTGTCACAGGTTGGTATCAAAGCTTTAGGTTATGAACCTTAGGTGGGGAAACCTTAGGAAGTAACCTTTAAGAATATAGAAAACATAGAGGTGTTCAACTCTTATCGAGTTTTAAGGAATGGATTAAGGTATCCATTGAAGCTAAACAATAAAATACATTATGTTCTATGTGTTAATAACTTATGTGCTCGCGAGTATCGATAATATTAAATAAAACCTAAAACATTTTGTTGTCAGGATGTCTACCGAAGGAGGATCCAGTCCAGCTAGAGAGGTGATACCTCAGAGACCTATAGATGATGAGGCCCGGGATATTCTTGTAGTGCGGGAGCAGTTGATCCAGGAGGATGAGCCTGTGACCGATCCCGTGGAGGATAGCTCTGAGGAGGTAGAGGAGGATGATGAGGAAGAGGATCCTGAGGAGTTTCCACCAAACTCCATATCAGTGGAGATGTATGATGCTCTATACGACCGTAATGTAGAGTTACAGGACGAGGTCGAGGAGCTAAAGGAAATGGTTGAGATGCATCACACTTCGATGGAGTAGAAGGATGCAGAGATTCAGGAACTTGACTCGAAACATGGGAACATGGAGTGGGACTTAGTTCATACAAAGGGTCAGCATGAAGACCTGTTGGCAGTACACATGAAGATGAAGACGGACATGGAGAAATTGAAAGATGATTTCAAGGAATCAGCTAAGCATGCAAGAGCAGAGGATGCGTGGATGAAGGAAACTCAACGTGCAGACCGTGCTAAGGCTAAGGTTCAAGTGAAGAAAGCCAAGATGAAGGAGATGGATTATGCTTTTAATTCGGTGATTGATAGGGCCCAGGATCGAGTCTACTATTATCCACCTCAGTTTGAGAATACGCCATGGTTCGTGATGGATCGTAGAATGGCATATCGTATCATAGAGGAGGAACGTCAGGAAGCCTTACGACGTCTTAATATGCCTAGATAGAATAAGATAGATAATAATGTGTGGTTAATTATTTGAATAAATAAGCTATGAATCCCTTATTTTGAGATAAATAAAGGGATAGTATGAGTATGTAATCCTGAAACTGGTCTAGTTCAGGAAGGTAGATGTTTATAGCAGTTATGCTATTTTGAGTATGTTCTAAAACTTTATGGATGAATAACATATTGTAGTTTATTTGAAATGTTATGTGTTAAAGCTTTAATCTTAGAATGTTTAAATTAATCTTTAAATACCCAAGAAGTTGAGTAATGAGCTAATAAGCGTATATTTTAACAGAAAATGCCTCCTAGAAGAAGACAACCACGTCAGCAAGCACCTACTGAGGGGTCTAACAATAATAACAACGAGACCGACGCTAATCCGGTTCAGCAGTTGGTAGCTCTGTTGACGGGTGCCCTTGCGAATCAACCGCAAGCTCAAGTCACGACTTTCAAAGAATTCAAAGCGGTTGGACCGCCAGAGTTTCAAGGGTCTATGAATCCAGTGGAAGCCCAAACCTGGATCATGGAAATGGAGAAGGTGTTCGACGTTGCTAGAGTTAATGAAGATCAAAAGAATGCGTTCACAACATTTATGCTGAAGTCTGAAGCTAGCTATTGGTGGCAAGCAAACAAGGTTCGTGGAGGACAAGGAGTGATAGCATGTGATAGATTCAAAGAAATGTTTTTTGAGATGTACTTTCCAAAGAAGTTCTCGTAATCATTTCGAAGTGCAATTTACGGAGTTGAAGCAAGGAACTATGATTGGTCTTAGGAATATCTTTGCGCAAAGTTTAACGAGTTGGCAAGGTTTGCCACTTATCAAGTCAATCTGGAAGTGAGCGTAAAAGCGAGAAGGTTTGAACAAGGATTGAAACCACGGCTTTACAAAGAAAGTTTTAATGTTCAAATTTAAACACATTTATAACAGTCTTTGGAGAAGGAAATCATCGCGGAAGGTGGAAGCGATGCCTTGACCAAGTACAATCAAGAAACGAAGAAGAAGAAGAATAAAAAATGAGAATAAGGTGGTGGTAGTAATGTTGGAAGTAATAGTCGGAAGAGGAAATGGGCGAGAATTCGACTGCGGGAGGACTGCAAGGAAATCAACAGAAGAAAAAGTTTGAGGCTTGCGCAACTTGCGGGAAGAACCATACTGGAGTATGTTTGAAGGGAAAGAGAGTGTGTTTCAACTGTGGTTAGGAGGGACACATTGCACCGAACTGTTTTAGTCCAAAGAAAGGGGCATGCTTTACCTGCGGTTCAAAGGATCACATGGCTTGTGATTCCCCTAAAAAGCCAGCGGGAAATGCAAGTGGCGGAAAAGGAAACAACAATGGTGGTGGTGCATTGACTATCATTCGACCCAAGACAATCAAGCCAACCCTCACTGCGAGGACTTTCAATATGGCCGTCTGAGGATGCTATATCTGATCTAAGGATGTGGTGTCGGTATCATTACGATTAATGGTATTAATGCTTATGTACTATTTGATTCGGGTGCTACTTGTTCATTTATATCCGATGAATTTGCTCAGAACTTAGATTTGCCTCAGGAATAATTAGAATTTCCCTTAAGTATAGAGATTGCGAATAAGGAAGTGATTCCTGTTAGATACATATATAAGAATTGTAGAGTAGATATAAAGGGTCACGAGATGATGGTAGATTTGATACCAATTAGACTTGGTGAATTTGATGTTATACTGGGAATGGATTGGTTATTCAATTACGAAGCAGTAATTGATTGCCAAAGAAAGTTTGTTAACCTTATGAATCCGTCAAAGGTTGTGTTTTATGGCAGCAAGTCACCTCGACAAGCAAGTTATCTGACGGTGATGCAAGCCAAGAAGTTGTTGAGACAAGGATATGTAGGATATTTAGCCTACATAGTCGATACACAGAAGAAGAGTGCAAAGTTAGAAGAGATACCGATCATAAGAGACTTTGCAGATGTATTTCCAGACGATTTGCCGATTCTTCCGCCAGATCGATAAATTAAGTTTGTGATTGAGCTACTACCAGGAACGGCTCCGATATCTAAGGCACCATATAGAATGGCCCCGGTAGAGATGAAGGAATTGATGGTGCAATTGCAAGAATTGCTTGAAAAGAAGTATATTCAGCCGAGTGTTTCGCCATGGGGTGCATCGGTGTTATTTGTTAAGAAGAAAGATGGAACGATGTGGCTTTGCATTGATTACAGAGAATTGAATAAGGTCACGATTAAAAATAAGTATCCATTACCTAGAATCGATGACCTGTTCGATCAGTTGAAGGGAGCAAGGTATTTCTCTAAGATAGACTTGAGAAGTGGTTATCATCAATTGAAGGTGAGTAGGAGGATGTATCAAGACAAAGGGCGTTCAGAACTCGGTATGGTCACTATGAGTTTCTGGTTATGTCTTTTGGTTTAACTAACGCACCTGCAGCGTTCATGGACTTGATGAACAAGGTGTTAAAACCATTCTTAGACAAGTTTGTGGTGGTGTTTATTAATGATATATTGGTGTATTCCAAGACCAAGGAGGAACATGTGGAACACTTGAGATTGACGTTGGAAACATTGAGAAAAGAGAAGTTGTACGCTAAGTTCTCAAAATGTGAATTTTGGTTAGAACGTGTACAGTTTCTCGGGCACGTTATTGATAAGGACAAAATTTTGGTAGATCCATCAAAGGTGGAAGGCGTAATAGCGGGATCACCAAGACACCCATCGAAGTGAGGAGTTTCTTAGGATTGGCGGAGTTACTATAGGCATTTTATTCAAAACTTTTCCAAGATTGCAACTCCGTTGACAAATTTAACTAGAAAAGCGGTTAAGTTTGTTTGGATAGAGAAGTTTGAGGAAAGATTTCAAGAGTTAAAGAAGAGGTTGAGTTCAAATTTGTGTGTTGTCGTTGCTGATGATCTGAGGAAATTTTGTGGTGTATAGTGGCGCATCGCATAAAGGACTAGGTCAGTGTGCTTATACTTATCTGAGCAGTGAGTTATTACGTATGCATCACGTTAGTTGAAAGATTACGAGAAGGGGTATCCGACTCATGACTTGGAGTTGGCGGCAGTAGTGTTTGCCCTGAAAATTTGGAGACGTTATCTTTATGGAGAAAGGTGTGAGATATATACCAACCATAAAAGTCTGAAGTATATTTTTACACAAAAATATTTGAACATGCGACAAAGAAGATGGTTGGAGCTGATCAAAGATTATGATTGCGAGATTTTCTATCATCCCAGAAAGGCGAATGTTGTTGCTGATGCCTTAAGTAGGAAGGGACGGGAGAAGTTAATGATGTTAACTAATCAAGAAAACTTAGTGTCGGAAATGGCTAAGATGGAGTTGGAAATTAAATATCTGACAGAATCCAATGAAAAGTTATTCCAGATGGGAAATAGTTCAGCGTTGGTAGATAAGGTGAAAAATGCACAACTTCAGGATGAAGACTGCGAAAAGATAAAACAGAAGATATCTGTAGGTGAGGGAGACAAATTCAAAATCAATTCGGAAGGGTTACTTCGATTCGAAGGGAGGATTTGGGTTCCGCCAGTAACAGAAGTTAAAGAAGAAATTCTAAATGAAGCTCACAACTCACGATATTCTATTCACCCTGGGAGTACAAAGATGTACCAAGATCTTAAACATCATTTTTGGTGGCCGAATATGAAGAGGGATGTGGCTGAGTGTGTGGCGAAATGCTTAACGTGTTAGAAAGTCAAAGCTGAACATCAAAGGCCAAACAGATTATTACAACCGTTAGAGATACCATAATAAAAATGGGAGCATATCACAATGGATTTTGTGGTAGGTCTTCCAACGACTCAACAAGGTTACGATGCCATTTGGGTGATTGTCGATCGGTTGACGAAGTCAGCACACTTTTTGCCAATCAAGATTCGATTTACTCTAGATCGGTTAGCAAAACTATACGTGAAAGAGATTGTGTCAAGACACGGTGTACCTGTGTCTATTGTATCAGACAGAGATCCACGTTTCACATCTAATTTCTGGAAATGATTACAATAGTGTTTGGGAACACAACTGAGAATGAGCACGACATACCATCCTTAGACCGACGGATAAAGTGAGAGAACCATCCAAACACTGGAGGATATACTCAGAGCGTGTATTATGGATTTTAAGGGAAATTGGGATGACCATCTGCCATTGGTGGAATTTGCTTATAATAATAATTATCATGCAAGTATTGGCATGCCGCCTTACGAAGCGTTATACGGCAGGAAATGCAGAACTCCATTATGTTGGGAGGAGGTTGGTGAACGTCAGCTATTGGGTCCAGAATTGGTGCAACGGACTGTCGAGATCATCAAAGTGATTCGGCGAGGACCGATAAATTTTGCACAAGATAGAGCGAAGAAATATATCTTGATCAACATCAATGTAATCGAGAATTCGATGTCGGTAGTTATGTTTTCTTGAAAGTATCTCCCTGTAAGGGGAAAATTTGATTTGGCAATAAGGGGAAATTGAGCCCTAGATTTATAGGACCTTTTGAAGTGCTTCGACGAATTGGCGAAGTGGCATACGAGGTAGCCTTACCTCCGGAGTTAGAGCATATTCATAATGTTTTCCATGTTTCGGTATTGAGACCATATAAGACTGACTATAAACATGTTATAGAATATGAGCCCTTACAATTTGAGAAAGATTTGTCTTATGAAGAAGTCCCTATTCAAATTGTTGACAGAAAAGAGCAAGTCATGAGGAATAAGGTGATACCTTCTGTTAAGGTAATCTGGAGGAACCACAATGCTGAAGAAGCTACGTGGGAACTTGTAAGTGTTATGATGAAGAATTATCCTCAGTTGTTTGCTTGATTTTGTATAGCGATTCTGGGGACAGAATCTTGTTAAGGAGAGAAGAATGTAGCGAATAAATTTTTTGAGTTGTGATTCTGGGGACAAAATCCTTTTGAGGAGGGAAGGATGTAACGAACGAGAAATTTGTAATTTAATTTAAATATTTATGGAATTAAATAAATATATAAAATAATTTATTTATTGAGGAAAATAAATATTTGATGAATTGTCATGAATTAAATTAGTGGCTAAATTAATTAATGTGAATCGAGTAATGATAATTTTATTTGTAGGATTTAATTTAAGGAAATAATTAAATTAAATCAATTGTTTAATATGGAAGAAAATAATTAAATAAAATGAATTGTTTAATTTAATGGAAATAAATAAATTAAATAAAGTGACGTTTCTAAGTTATTAATTAATTTAGATATATAATTATTTATCAATAATAATAAGATTCTTATTATTATAAGTTATTGAGATTAACTAAACTAAGGTTATATAAATTGACTAAATTAATGTGTGACAGGGGAAAAACTATATAATATAAATGTTATAATAATAATTTAGTTGGGAGTTTATATGATTAGCCAAACAAGGCCTTATGGCCTTTGGCATTATTCAACTGACACGTCTTTTTGTTCTTTAACTGAAAGAATACGTGGGGAAGGCCAATATGTTTTTCCTTCGCGTCTTATTTCTTTGTCTAAGCTAAGAACAAAGAGTTTGTGAGAAAAAGGTGAAAAACACAGAGAGAGTTGCTAAGGGATTGAGAGCTTTACTGTGGAAAGGGAAGGAATTGAAGTCATTCTATATCATTTGCTTCAATAATCACGGATTTAAGGTATAATTGTTTCTAATTTCTATGTTTTGATTTCATAGGAGATAATCCGTGTAAACTATAGTTATGTAGAGTAATACATATACTTGCATATATGGGTTATATAATGTGAATTATCATATTTGAAGGCTGTTTAAGTATCAAATTCGTGGAAATTGAATTGTAAGAAGAAAAGAAAATAGCAGTGTTTGTGTTCTTATGATATGGCCATAGAAAGTACCAAAATTCTTGTCCAATGGGTGTAATAATCTGTAAATTAACGCTTGTATGTGGTAGTTCATTGAGATACGAACAAAATGTAATTTGAATGGACTGATTTGCCCAACTAATGAATTCACAGTGTTGATTTCTAGAAGAAATATCAAAAATAGAGTTTTTGGTTTTAAAATATGCTATTCTAGTATTTCATTTTTCTAGAATTATGGTTTAAGTTGTGTTAATTTAATATTTATATTCTTGGTGAAGTTTATTTGTAATTTGCATAAGTTATACATGTTAATTGGTGTTAGAAATATAGATATAGTAGCTTGGTTTTGTTTCTGGTTTTGGGTGTTACGTAATTGACCCCGATTGCCAAAATTTGTGTGCAGCACCAAATTTTTTGCCTCGATTAGGCAAAATAGGCCAGAAGTTAAGAATTAATTCAGCGCGCCATTGACTTTACTTATTTTTGGAAAAGTAATCTGGCCTGGACGATTTTGACCTCCTGTAGTAAAATGGCCATAACCTTTTCATGCCAACTCCGATTGAGGTAATTCACGATGATTCGGAAAGAGGACGAATAGGCCTATAACTTTTATTCTTTAAGGTTTTCAATTTAAAATCGTTATGAATGGTCAAAATGACCATCTTTAGGACTGTTGTGTATTTGGAGCCAATCGGAGGGCGTCGGGATGCGCGAATGCAAGTGCAATCCTTTGTGTGTTAGTATAACTTATTGATAACATGTTGGACATGTAATAGGATGTAGTATCAAGTTGTTAATTTTTATGTGGTATAATGACATGATCACTTAAGTAGTTGTAATAAAGCTAAAAAGTAATGTTCATGAAAAGATGTGATGTTGTTTAAACTTAAACTTAGTTAGTAGCTATACTAAAAGTAGAAAGCAACTCATGAAGGTAATGTTAGTGTAACTAATGTGTATTGTCAATACATATGGTATGTGTAGGACTTTGGGTGAATGTGAGTAGTGATTGTTTAAACTACGCACGAGGCAAGTTCTCTAACCCTACTTTTATAATTGTGCAAGTTCTAAACCTTATCTCTTTACAATTGAGCAAGCTTTCGAACTTTGTTCTTTTCATATCAAATGCAAGTTTCCATTCCTATATTATTATTCTGCAAGTTTCTAACATTCTTTATGAAATTGAGCAAGCTTAACCTATCTTGCGTATATTTGTACAAGCTTATGTAACCTAATTCGTTACATTGAGCGAGATTTAGTTTCCTAATTATTATTCAAAGCATATAATGTTCTAATACATTAATTCAAGGGAGATTGTTTTAACTCTTCTATAGCGCTTTGCATGTATATCATGATTACTAAATTATATATTATTGTTATTCAATCTTTGACTTTGATAACCTTGTTCAAAGCTTTATCGTTTTATTAAACCTTCAAGTATTAAGCAAATCTTTATTGATTGAATTAATCTATATTCAAAAAGTGTTCTAAAATTCTAGAAACACTGATAAGCTAGTTCCAAACTAATCTTTCTTTAGCGAGGAAATTCTAAATCAAAACTGAGACGAACAACCCTAACATAGGGGATTTTGTACGTGTAACGTTTAGATGTTTGTGCACAATACATGGTACAAAGGGCTGATCCCCCTAAGTACGATAAGAAGAGTCCGTATAGTCTAAATGACTATTAAGGTTGGGTAATAATACCGGGGACATAGTTCGTGGTCTTAAGACCCTCAGATAATTAAAGTTCAAACTTGTTTTCTATTTTGATTTGTAAAACAAGTTCTTTATTGTTCAGCTTTTGTTGTTCACTCCCATGTTACCATCATTGCAACGTTCTATATCAGTGAGCATTTATTTGCTCACTCTTGCAATTAACACTGCCGCTAAAGTGGAGAAAGTTGATGAGCCGTCGACTAGCAAAGGCAAGGGCAAGATGTCCAAATGATGAAGACTTATGATAATTTTATGTTTTATGTTTCAAGACTTGTTTTAAATATGTGATGTATTCCGCAAACTGATGTAATAATTTTAAGGTTAGATTACCTGGGATTTAATTTGAAATGATGATGTAACCCTTTAATGTGAGAGATTATTGTTTAAATTATTGTAATTATGTCTTTGTCCCTTATTATGGGTAGTTAGATATAATAGTTTTTGATAAGTGAGCACCAAATCCTGTGGAAATAAAGTACATGGATTTGGGGTGTCACAAAGAACATTTGCGCCCTCAATGATACAAACAGTAGCAATTCAAGCTTTGATGATTAGTTGGAGATATTAATTTTCTACTTTAGAAATTAAATGGAACACGTTTGTTATATATGTAACATTAATAACCCATATGATAAAAGTACATTATGTTAATATGAATCAACGAAGGAATTATTAAATGAATGATTAATTTATATTAATTGTTATGGAAATTAATCAATGAGAAAAGGATTAATTAATATTATTGTTAATTAATTAATAAATAATTTATCTAATTGACATAAAACAAATAAGTGAGTTATTAATATCATAAGATTACATTAACTATTATATGCAAGTGCACAATAATGAAATATATTATATATGGATTTCAACTGCATTATATAGTGTAGTATGACACTTATGTGACTATACTATATATAGTAACCACATATTAAGATCATGTAAACTATATGATATGAATACATCATGAAAGGTGTATGTGACAATATGTATGTGGGTATATATTAAAATACCATGAACATATTGTAAAATATTAATATAATAAAGTATATCGGTGTGATAAAATGTACATGGATTATATGTATGTTGCATAACGTCTACTACCTTGAAATATTAAACTATATTGTGGCATTAGGATATAGCCATGTATGGAGATTGTGCATATAAAATATAGCATAAGAGTAGGAAATTGTATAAGTGTTACAAGAGTGTTGAGTTAATTGGCTTGTCCCAAAACTAGTGTCCCTTTTGCTCTCATTTTCTCAGTCACGTGAATCACCAAAAAAAAAAGGCTAAGGCCTATTGTCTCTTCCTTCTTCCAAGCTTGTCTAGATGATGATTATGGGGGGAGTGGGCATAATGATGCAAATCAACAACCATTTACCAACTCCTTCTTAACCATCATGTAATCCTTTCATCCATGAGTTTAAATTTGTGTATATATGCATTGTCTGTGTTTTTGTTTCTCTATAAATGCAACCCATCTCCTTTTCCAATTGCCATTGTTGAGAATTGCTAAGTGTGAGATTGAGAGCATACAAGTATTCTAAGAAATTGGAAGTTCAATTAGCAGCAAGTTCATTTCATATTACAGAGGTATAACCTCACTTCCTTGATCTTCATTTTCAGTTTCTGTCAAAATTCCATTCTTGAATTTCAAATTCTCTATTATGTGGAGTTAGATGTTAAAAGGGTTGGGTAATGTTCATATAGTTGTTATATAATCATACAAGCATATTAAAACTGATACATGACTGTTTAGAATCAAATTTGTGAATAATTTCTATGTTTGGGCTAAAGTTCTTCCAAAGCGGTAATTCTGTTCTGGCTCGAACCGGTCATGGTAGCAATGCCAATTGATCTCACTTTTTTGTTTACGTCTTACGCTAAAAATTCTGCTAAGTGTGATCAATTATTATGACTTAAACTAGCATGCAAGCATGTGTAATGTGTATATATAAGTATAGTTAACCTAATGTGATCATGTTTAGATTAGCATACATGATTAACGAAGGTGTAGAGTTTAAAATGGATTTAGGACTTTAGAAAGGAACTTGATATGTATGTATGCTATATTCATATACTGACTTTGCAAGCATGTTGGTATGATTTAGAAATGCATGTATAACCCATTAACTTGTGTTTATATGATTCATAGTTTTTTGCTCATGACCACCTTATTTAGGATTTGTATTAAAGAAGTTTTTAACCTAGTATAATGAGCTAACATGCATGACTACTACATGATTTATATTCTGACCTTGCGTGCATGATAACATGACTTGACTACATATGATTAAAACCTTAAAGTTGTCTTGTATGTGTTAAATTGCATTGTTCAAGTTTAAAATCGTTTCAAAAGCAAACTTGAACATATTTTTAAAATATAGTTGCATCACATGAATATCTAGATTCTGAATGGCTAAGATATCATGTTATGTCTATAATATCCCTATACATGATCCATATGTATTGAACATGTGGAACCTACTAGTAAGGTTACTAATGAAAATACGAGAATGTTAACATACTACCTTGAGGGTTAGAATCTGATCATTGTGATCATGTTTAATGATACTCTTAGACTCACTCATGTAACATAAACATATATATACCATACTTGTGTATCATAATTCAAGTAAAGCATAAACGAAGCATATTTTCAACCAAAGCAATGCTAATTTCACATATATGTTATGAATACTCACAAGCATGCCTAAAATGAGTTATATGACTACCTTGTATGTTTAGAGAGCAAGCATGTTAGACTTTGTAGTTTCATAACCTTGAATGGCCTTAACTTGTTGAAATGTTTAACTTAGAATTATTTTTTTAAAAGGAAGAAACCTAGATTGACTTGAGGAGCATGAAAAAGACCTTCAACATGACAATATATTATGTATGATTTTTGTGCTCATGCCAAGCAGAAACCATAATGCAACAGTTGAGTCTTGGCTTGGCCATAGGGCTAGCAATTGCACTTGGATCCTAAACTTAGCCATAAGCTTGATTCGCCTTGATCGAATCTGAGATAGTGTAGTCTAATTTTTGAAAGTTAACTTGTATGATGTCTATACTGCTAGAAATGGTTTAAAACCTACTAATGCATGTGTATATGTGAGGACTAAGTAATAAGATAGTGTTTTCTTTAGATAATGAATGTTCATGGGTGAAAATGCCTTAAACTTGAGCATTCTTAATTGCTTATGACGTAACTAGATACTTGATTTCATGATAATCCTAAGAGCTGGTTTTGTACCATATGTGCATATTTGAATCATGTCAAACTTGAATAAAGAATGTGTTAGCTAATGAGCATCTTATGCTTATAATACATTATAAATAGGATTCAAAAAGTGTTGATTTATAAACGTGGATAAACTACGTTTAAGGCAAGTATCTTTACTATTTATATCTATTTATTCAATAAACGCGCGTAAGTAAGTTATTAAATTATATTCCGGTTATACGAGTTTTTAAACTTTATTGTTATTGATTATGTATCCAATCATTTGTATTCATACAAGTTCTCGAACCTTATTCGTTCATTGTATATTAGTACAATATTACTGTAAGATTGATATATATATATATATATATATATATATATATATATATATTATGTTCGTTAATTTCTAAATATTGTTATACAAGTGTCCTCAATTGGATAATTGTTATACCTGTTAATATATACTTATTAAATTCTGGTATGTATACATTGATTAAAAGCTGTCTAAGCTATTTGACTCGGCTAAACATAGATTTAAAAATATCGTTGGACATGATAGAACCTTATTGATATCCAACCAAATTATTTTGGTTTGAATTTAGACTAAGTATGAACATCCCGAATCGGGGAAACTTTTGTGCGCCCAAGGTGGATATGATGAACAAGAATATCGTTCTGGTATGTAGTATTGATCAATACAGAGCATAACTGGCTGATCACCCCCGTGCCTATAAGTTATGACGATTTACAGATGAAGTTCTATTAAACCTTTTTGAAAACTAAAAACAATGTTTATAGTCTGTCGACTGCTCTTTATTTATAGACAGTACAAAGTTTCAAAAATTTGAGATAGAATTGATATGTTGTAGAAGTGTCATTCAAAGGAAATATTTACTTCTTTCAGCTAATATTTATTGTTGGTATTACTTGTTGGGCACTCAAATGCTCATTCTTTCTTAATTTAAATGTTTTCAGTTAAGTATGATCAACCAGAGGGCTTTGCCAAGAACAAAGGGAAAGGAAAGCTGACAGATTAAGTTTGTGTTATCTTATGTAAATAGTTAGACTTAAATAAGATGATGATATGTATTATCTATCATGTAATGAAATGTTTTAAAGGTCGCGTACCTAGGATTTAGAAAACTCTGATATGTAAATTAAGTTTGATATCTATGACAATATTATTATTATTCCGCTCAAAGAAATGGTATCGTGAAGCACTGAATTTGGGTTTCAAGTACCTGAATTTGGGGGCATCACAGGTTGCTATCAGAGCTTTAGGGTTAGAAACCATAGGTGGGATAGACCTTAGGCTATAACTTTAGGGCAGAGGGAAACATTGAAAATACAAATAACTCATATAGAGTCTAAAGGGAGATTAGTTGAATAAATTCATCGTCAAATCAAATAAAAGATAACTTATAAAAAAAATTATTATTATTTGTTGTGTGTATATATGCTAATCAGGATAATTTATGTGTGTAGATGTCAGGAGGAAAAGGATTAGGACACCCTCGGATAGTAAAGAAGGAGCCAATCTCCATAACCAAGCCAATATCAAAGCCAATAGTTGAAATAGAGGCTCACGTTGAAGATAACCTTGATGAGGTGATCATTTTGGAAAATATAGTACCGAACCTATAAATGGTGGAACTAACAAATAGTGATTCGGACACCGAAGTTAGAGCTGATCAAGCATCAACTGAAGTGTAGAATCTAAGGAACAAGGTTTCTTCTCTGGAAAAGTTGTGGAAAATAGAAAAGCTACAAAATAGTCAATTGTGAAAGGCATTAATTGAAACGATGGAAGAACAACATATGCTTAAAATCCAAATTGATCATATGGGAGCCAAAAACAACATATCGTGTGCAGCTCCAAGCATGAAGGGGAAAAGAAAGATGAAAGACCGTGGCTTAAAAAGTTCTGATAATAAACTAGAGAACGCTAAAAAATAGAAAAAGTGTACAAACTGTAGCAAGAAACATGAAGGCGTATGTGGGAAAGGGAGAAAGATATGTTACAATTGAGGACATAAGGGACATATCTCTCCTCATTATCCCAATCCAAAGTAAGGAGCATGTTTTATTTGTGGATTGGAAGGTCATCGAGCAAAAGGTTGTCCATGATCAGGAGGAGGTGTAGTGAATAAGTAGTATAAGTACTGTTTGAATATGTGTGTTCTATGATAAGTATGTCTGTGTAATATAATATTTTCACATTTTGTATAAGTTGTGGTAACGATTCCCGACTTTTGTGGTCACAAAGGGATATCGGATGTTTAAAGTAGTATGTGCTATGCTATGTACTATGAAATAGTTGACTGAATATGAATCTATGTTTGATTAATGGAATAAGTTTGAAATATTAAACTTATACGATAAGTTTTAGAATGTAAGTTAATAAAGTATAATTTAACCAGACAATGCCGCCAAGACGTCAAACTCGAAATCAAAGGGCAAAAGAATCCTTCAACAATGCTGAAGGACAACAACCAGATTTGATGCAGAATTTCGCGAACATGGTGGCTCAAGCCATGAAAAATGGAATGCCGACTACGGGAAACAACCAGACAATCAATTTGCGAATTTCAAGGATGGTAAGGCTGTAAGACAAACAAAATTTAGAGGTACCACTGACTCGATAGAAGCCCAAACTTGGGTTAAGGAAATAGAAAAATTGTTTGTAGTCGCTAGGGTAGCTAAGGAGAAAAAGAAAGCTTTTGCCACCTATATGATGAAAGGAGAGGCAAACTTTTGGTGGGAAGCAAATCAAGCTAGGGCAGGAGACGGAGTTATAACATGGACTAGGTTTAAGACGCTGTTCTTCGAGAACTATTTCTCATCTAGTGTGCAAGCTAGGATGAATGTGAAGTTTTTGGAATTAAAGCAGGAGAACTTGACAGTTGTGGAGTATGCCGCAAAGTTTAACGAATTAGCTAGGTTTGATCTGCATCAAGTTGATACGAAGGCAAGGAGGTTTGAGCTGGGATTAAAACCCTGGCTCTACAATAAGGAGCAGTGTTATAAATAAATACTTTTGTAGTACTCTTGGAAAATGATATCATAGCCCAGGAGGGAAGTGAGGCCATGAGCCTCTACAATAAGGATAAAAGGAGCAGGGGAAAAGTCGAGGGAGCTGTGAAGTTAGAAAGTAATAGTTGAAGTAGAGGTGAGAAAAGAAAGTGGAACAATTTTGGGAATGTCCAAGTCAAACAGGAAGGTGTGAAGAAGCGGTACAGTGTAAGAATTGTGGGAAGAATCATTCTGGTGAGTGTCTTAGTGGTAAGTTTGTGTGCTATAAGTGTGGGCAGGAGGGACATATCTCTCCTAACTGCCCCAATCCTAGGATCAAGGTGGGTGTTTTTTGTGTGGATAAATGGAACATAAGGTAAAGGACTGTCCGAAAAGGAGAATGGTTGCCGGAAGCGTGAATGCAGGGAAAGGTAGAGGAACACTGGCGATAACAGAATCAACTTAAACAAAATCAACCGCAAGAGTCTTCAATATGACCGTTCAGGATACTATAGCAGCCGGGGATGGAACTCAAGGTATTATTTGTGACACCCCTAAATCCGGGTATCTTCCAACCCGACATATGGTGCTACACGGTACTGCCATTCATACATTCATTTAATTGAAAACCTCAAAAGAACGAACATGACTTCTATATATCCAAAGTGATATTTATATTTCCCAGTCTATATACCCATTACAAATGTTCTTTGTCATAATATCAATTACATTACAACAATAAACCTATACTATTACATATACAGCTTAATAATCTGCCTTGGCCTTTCCTTTATCTTTATTCGATCCTTCGGGTCGTTCATTCTTAGCTGCATTCATATGGTTCAAGCAAGAGTGAGCATAACTAGCTCAATAAGTATAACAATTCAATAACAACATGCTTGACACATAAGAATCGTATATCTTCAATAACTGAACAATAGTTATGAAGTACTATTGATAATACAAAATAGCACTTCATCTTTCTTTCAAACTGTTTCACAATGAATAATATTCAGTAAAACATAAACTCCGATCCAAGACCTTGAGTATTTCATTCTTTCTTGAAAAGGACAACCCGACATTAAGTTCGTAAGTCCAGTATCACTTACGAGCACTTCTAGGTGATCAGCCTATAGTACTCTATGTTGATCAACACTACATTCATTAAAGGTATGTACGTTTAATTGTTTGGCAACCTCACGTGCCTGTCATATGACGACAAAACATTTTTTTATCATAACCATTCTTCTTTTGAAAACCATATCGAGTAGTTGACAAAAGATAACAACATTTGATAGCAGATGGATAGATTATTAATAATCCACCAAATGCATTAAGTCTAGCCAGAAGAATCGGCTTTAACTTCATCATACATCAATTCATGCGTAAGGATACATAAATTACAAAACTTGTTCAGATTGAACTGAAACAAGGGTTAGAATACTTGCCTTCAGCGTATGCTACGGTATAATTACTTAATGTTTGAGTCTTTCAAGTCTCTACAACACATGATCATATAACGCCTCACATTAGGTCATATATAATCAAGTATGTATATGACTATATCATACCCTTCATCTCAATCTAATCATATATTAGATAATTTTACAATCAATTTCGGCATGTCATTCTACTTGCATTCATATTTGAATAGGTTATCATAAACCTTTATGTACTATCCTTAAGGTTTAAAAAGTTTTAACAATGTTACATCAAGTTTCTTAAGGTAGGTTCACTTTAAATTAATCCAATTCCCTTGCTTTGTGCTCATTTTTATTCTTTACTGTCTTTCATCAAGGACTGGCGCTGCGGCACTAGTCATAAGCTTACATCTCGCGCTGCGGCGCGAGTTAACAGTAGCAACAATCCAGACTTGGCATTACGGCGCGATAAATTGGCTTTGGGAACTAGAAAACTTTGTAAGTTTTTCAACTTTGTGAACTTCCCGGGCTCATATCTTCTTCGTTATAAATACGAATTGGCTCGTTCAAAAGCCTACAGTTCACAAATTACATACTCTACGCGTTCATGCAAGAATTTTATCTATTGACTTCGTTTACAAAAAATTCACCTATTAGTTCATTTTTAACGAAAACGATAAACGTTCGTGAACGTTCAATGCTCGTTTCTTCGTTCTAAGTCGAAATTCGATCATTTTTGAGTCCGCAACTCTATAATGTCAAATATGACTTGTCTCCATTGAAAATGAACATTTTTGAGTTCAAATACAAAACTTTACTTCTATTCCGAGAATTTTACGAATTCGACGATTATCGTCCAATCGTGGAATTTCCGGCAAATCTTCATTACTTATGATTTGTTCATTACTTCAAATGAATTCAATGCATCATGTGAACATCTCAACATATTTAATACAACAACTTATTGTTTATGTTGGATTTTGACTTATTCTTACATGAGCTTATAACTTATTAAAGTATAAACTACTTATAGCTTCATTATTCATAACTTATGATAATTAAATTCTTCTAATCATCATCTTTATATGTTCTAAATACATAGTTTCATTCATGTATACATGATACATATTCATACAAGTTCTTTACTTTCATATAAATTTCTTAAGGTAACTTATAACAAGTTCATATAACTTCTTCATAAGTTCATAACTTATGCAGGTTTAAATGACTTATTTCTGACTTATGCGGCTTAAGTCCATTGATTAATCATTCTTCTTACTTCTTAACATCCATGTTCCATAATCCATACTTTTCTTATCAACCTATCATGGTAGAGATAGAAGATAATTGGAGAAGAAGTCTTACCCTTTGAAGTTCTTGTGGAAAGTCTTCTTTTTCTTCTTACAAATGGAAGTAACTTATTGTTGCTTATTCTCTCTAACACTTAAGCACTTTGTAATTACTAGATTATTTGAACAAGTAATAAATGGCTAGCAATCTCCTTCTATTTATAGAATTCCCAAAGCTAGGGTAGTTTGGTCAATATACCATCCCACCTCCTTAAGCCACCTCCTTACTATTCATTACTTGCTAAGAACAACACTTATCTCTTGCTTGGTCATTACTCATTATGCTTGATCACCAAGATTAACAACATCATCATGGTTTGCCCCATGGGTCAATCAAGTCATTGGATCCTAGCTTGGGCTTAGATTAACTTAATCTTTGGGCTTTGCATTAACAAACACTAATTGTTCATTAATCAATAATTGGGCCTAACCATTAATATACTTGGGCTTGTACAAATTCCTAACCAATCTTACAAGTTCAATATCATTGCTCAATACATATATGTATTGTTTACTTATCATTCTCGTATTCTAATTCATATACAACTTCATTATATACGATATGCCGTCATTCATACGAACTCATATAATACATTGTATTATACTCGTATTCATTACATCGTATAATACTCATATATTATACGATCATTACTTAACTTATTAATAAATCGCTTTCCTTAACATTCTCATTTTAAGTCCGTAAGCGAAATATTTCATTTTCCATACTTAGATTATTATTACATAATCCATCTTACCTTGACATTCTATCATTACGTATTTCTCGAAAATTCAAAAATAATTTTTGAGCAATTACCGATGAATAGTGTTTTTCAGAAAATTTCTCGAAAAACTTTTATTTTCGTCTTAGAAATTCTAACACTTTAATTCCTTCATGTAGCTAAAATACTATGACATTCCCACATTATTAGGTTATATAATGACAACCATCTTGATAACACATAAAATATAATTTTATTTATTATTTAATTCAATAAAATTATTTTACAATAAAATCTGAATTTCTCGGTCGTTACATCCTTCCCCCCTTATAAAGATTCTGTCCCCAGAATCTCATCTTACTTTAATCAAATAATTGAGAAAAATTTTTCTTCATCTTTTCTTCTAACTCCCACGTTGCTTCTTCGGCATCGTGGTTCTTCCATAATACCTTTACCGACGGTATAACTTTGTTTCTCAGAACTTGTTCCTTTCTATCAATGATTTGAATCGGCGATTCTTCGTAGGTTAAGTCTTTCTCGATATGAATCGACTCATACTCAATTACATGCTTATAGTCCGTCTTATATTGACGCAATACAAATATGTAAAATACGTTATGTATTCGTTCTAGGTCTGGAGGTAATGCTATTACATAGGCTACCTCTCCCACCCGTTTTAATACTTTAAAATGTCGTATAAACCTTGGACTTCACTTTCCTTTCTTTCTAAAGCGTATCTTTCCTTTCCAGAGAGATACCTTTAGAAACACATACGAGCCTACTTCAAACTCTCGATTTGATCTATGCAAGTCCGCATACTTCTTCTGTCTGTATCTGAGCTGTAACAAGACGCATCCGAATTAACTTTACTACATCCGCTGTCTGCTGCACCAATTCTGGTCCTAGAATTCAGTGTTCTCCCACCTCATCCCAATACAATGGTGTTCTGCACCTTCTTCCGTACAAAGCTTCATAAGGCAGCATGCCTATGCTTGCATGATAACTGTTGTTATACGCAAACTCTATAAGTGATAGGTGATCATCCTAACTACCCTTGAAATCCATGACGCAAGATCTCAACATATCTTCTAACGTCTGAATTATTCTCTCGCTCTGCCGATCGGTTTGTGGTTGATACGCTGTGCTTAACTTTAGTTGTGTTCCCAACTGTTATTGCAAACTTCTCTAAAAGTTCGATGTGAATCGTGGGTCACGATCTGACACAATCGATACTGGTACTCCATGTCTGGAAATAATTTTCTTAACATAAAGTTTAGCTAACTGGTCTAAGTTATACTTGACCCTAATTGGCAAAAAGTGAGCCGACTTCGTCAATCGGTCCACTATTACCCAAATCGAATCGTACCCTTTTGTCGTTGTCAGAAGTCCCACCACAAAGTCCATCGGATATCCTCCCACTTCCATTCTGGAATCTCCAATGACTCTAACAAGCCACTGGGTCGTTGATGTTCGGCCTTAACTTTTTGACAAGTCAAACACCTACTCACATACTCTACTATTTCTCTCTTCATGTTCGACCACCAAAAACTCTGTTGAAGGTCTTGATACATCTTTGTACTACCAGGATGTATCGAGTAACTTGAACTATGAGCTTCTTATAATACTTGATCTTTTAACTCCATCTCATTCAGAACCCAAATTCTTCCTTCAAATCTTAATAATCCCTCATTATCAAGACTATACTTAATATCCTTTTAATCTGCTAACATCTTCTTCACTCGGTCACACTCATCAGTTTTGAGTTGCACCTCCTTGATTCTCTCTACGATGGTAGATTGCATCTCTGTCGCAAAAATTATCTGTCCCGATTCCCTTGGCATCTTCAACTCTATCTCCATCCTAGCCATTTCTGTTATTAACTCATTTTGAGTCGTTAACAAAGACAACTTTTCCCGACCCTTACTATATAAGGCGTCGGCAACTACATTGTCTTTTCCAAGGTGATATAGGATTTCACAATCGTAATCCTTTATCAACTCCAGCCATCTCCTCTATCTCATATTCAACTCCTTCTGTGTGAAGATATATTTTAGACTCTTATGGTCTGTGTATATCTCACATTTTTCTCCATAAAGATAATGTCTCCATATCTTTAAGGCAAATACTACCGTGGCCAGTTCCAGATCATGAGTAGGATAAACTTTCTCATAATCCTTCAACTGCCGTGATGCGTACTAACGATGACTTTGCCATGCTGCATGAGCACACAACCAAGTCCTCTATGCAAAGCATCACTATACACAATGAAATTTCCTGTGTCATCTGGTAATGATAAAACAGGCGCTTCACTCAATCTTTTCTTCAGTTCTTGAAAAGTGTCTTCGCATTTATCCGTCCATACGTATTTCACCATCTTCCTTGTCAAGTTAGTCAACGGGGTAGCTATCTACAAAAAATCTTGGATAAATCTTCGATAGTATCCCGCTAACCCTAGGAAACTTCGCACCTCAGTCGGCATTTTCGGTTGTTCCCAGTTCATCACTGCTTCTACTTTCGCTGGATCCAATGAAATCCCTTCTTGGTCAATGACATGACCTAAAAACTGGACCTTCTCTAGCCAAAATTCACACTTAGTGAATTTCGCATATAACTTCTCCTCCCTTAGTGTCTCCAACACTAATCTTAGGTGTTCAGCATGATCTTCTGCCGTCTTAGAATAGACTAGAATATCATCGATAAACACAACGACGAACTTGTCCAAATATTATTTTAACACTCTGTTCATCATATCCATAAATGCAGCTAGTGCATTAGTCAACCCAAATGACATCACCAGAAACTCGTAATGACCATAACGAGTCCTGAATGTTGTCTTTAGTACATCTTCCTTCCTAACCTTCAATCGGTGATATCCCGTCTGTAAATCTATTTTAGAAAAATACTTTGCCCCTTTTAACTGATCAAAGAGATCATCGATCCTGGGCAATGAGTATTTATTCTTTATCATTAACTTGTTCAACTCTCGGTAGTCGATACAAAGCCTTAACGATCATCTTTCTTCTTGATAAAAACAACACCGTTTTCTACTGGAAACACTTGGTTGAATATACATTACGTCAATAGTTCACAGAATCGAACCATTAACTCTTTCATTTCCACGGTGCCATACGATATGATTGCCCTTGAGGTGGTGCCGCCCACGCACAATGTCTATTACTTAATTCGATCTCCCTGTCCGTGATAAACACGATAATTCACTTGGAAATACATCCATGAATTTGTTTACTATAGGTATTTGTTCCATAGTTTCTCCCACTCGCTGGGTGTCAACAACATGGCATAGATAACCTACACATCCCTTCCTTAAAAGTTTTCTAGTTTGTGTCATTGTAAAGCAACACGAACGTCCCGACGATTTATTACCGTAAAATATTATAGGAGGTTGTTTCAACGTCCTGATGCTCACACATTTCTTTTGGCAATCTATAATTGCACCATGGTTAATCAACCAATCCATTCTGAGAATTACGTCGAATTCTCCTAACTTTATCGGTATTAAATCTACCGATAACTTACAACCACGTATATCTACACAACAACTCCTAGGAACATCTTCAACAGGAATTATCTCTTCGTTTGCTACCTTAATGTTCAAAGGTATAGACAACTCTTCAGGAAATAATTCTAATCGTCTAGATAAATCACATGCTATAAACGAACAAGTAGCACCCGAATCAAACAACACATAAGCATTTATGTTGTTGATTAGAATAATACCTGTAACTACATCCCCTGATGCCACCGCATCTTTGACCGTAATATTAAAGGTGCGGGCCATCAGTCTACCTGGTTTCACTGGACCACCAATAGCTAACTTATCGCCGTTAGTGCCCTTATTCCCATCCATCCCCTTCTTCGGGCAGTTCTTTGCTATGTGGTCAGTTGATCCACATACAAAGCATCCATGATTTTTCTTTGGATTTGAACAGTTAGGCGAACTATGCCCTTCCTGTCCACAGTTATAATATACTACCTTTCCCTTGAGACAGACTCCTAAGTGAGTCTTCCCACATGTTTTACAAGCCTCCATCCTCCTCTTAGGATCCCCTTGTTTTACTCCGGTATACCCAGAGTTAAATCCCTTCCTCTTTTGACCGTCGCCACTACCGCTGGCTCCCTCGATCCTTATTCCTCCATCAGCTTTACCTTTATTTTTTTTATCTTTGTGGTACTGGCTAAGAGCCTCATTCCCACCCTCGGAAATTATTGCCTTTTCTAGTATGGTTCTAAAAGAAGTACTTTGGAACACTGATGTTTGGCTATAGAGCCAGGGTTTCAAGCCCTGCTCGAATCGTCTAGCCTTTCGTACCTTCGTGTCCACTTGATGTGGAGCAAACCTTGCCAATTCGTTAAACTTGGCAGCATACTGGGGAACCGTCATATCCCCTTGCTTTAAATCATGAAACCACATTTCCATCCTTCCTGCATGCTTGTGGGAAAATAGTTCTCAAAGAAAATCTCCTTGAACCACACCCACGTTAGATTTTCTATACCAGCCCTAGCCTGGTTTGCCTCCCACCAGAAATTGGCCTCACCCTTCATCAAATAGGTTGCAAATGCAACCTTCTGACCTTCATCAACATTTGCTATTACAAATGCTTTCTCAATCTCTTTTACCCAAGTTTGGGCTTCTATAGGGTCCGTAGTTCCTTTGAACTCACGCGGACTGACACTTTTAAAATCCTTAAAAGTAGTAGCTCGTACTACTCCAGGATTTATGGGTACATTAGTCCCAGTTCTATTAAACGCGATCGTTAAAAGATTAACAAACTCTTTCATTTGATTAACCAGACCTCCCTCTGGTTGATTAACATTAGAATCTTGGTTTCGTTGTCTCTTTCTTGGCGACATTTTGCTGTTAAGAAAACAACACATCATTATTACTTTCTTCTTGTTGGTTAGTTATTATTCGTAATGAAACAATAACTCATACTCGTTACTCAATATATTCCATAAAAGACTTATATTGATTCATTACTTGTAGTATAATACTACATTGCTTACATTATATAGCCTAAGCTGATTACATTACTATCCCGAAGTTGCTTTCCAAAAATTGGGATTTACAAAAGACTACCCTTTGATATACAAAAGAGGGTTTTACTTCACTACTAGATACATAATATTTACATATCTAAACTATTCTAGCTATTGCTAGATTACATCTGTCGTAGGGCATTCTCAAAATCTTTCTTGGCCAGACCGACAATAACATCTCGACTGATAGTATGTCGGGTCTGCCCTTCTTCTATCTGATACCCAGCTACTTGTTGTTGGAAATCCACATTAGAACTCCTATGTATATAGGACATCCTCTCTACCTTCTGTTTCTTAGTCTTTAGCTCCTGCTTGAGCTCAAAGACTTCACATTTCAGCTCGTGGACCTTGCCCTTTGCTAAAATTTGATCATCATGCTCCTCTTCCCACATACCCTCCATACTAGTCTTATCCTCACGGACAACTTGGAGTTCCTCTTTTAACTCCTTAACCCCCTTACAATATTGGATGTTTCTATCCAATATTGATATGAATAATGCCTTCATTGACTCCCCCGTAGTCAACTCTTCTGTAGGTGATATCTGGTCAAAAGATATCATATCCACCTCTTCCTCTAGCATGCCATCAAATACAGACATGTAGTCTAAGTTGTCCGAGTCTCCAGACTTGATTGCCACCACTTCTTGTTCTACTGCTATGGGATTTGGTAGTATCTCTACCTGATTTACCGAATCCTCGCTTACTACATGTATATCTCTATACATTTCATTTTCTCCTAACATCTACAATAAAACAATATAGTTTGATTAGTACATGTCAGTAGAATAATAAAAACACATAACATAATTATAATGCATTTTTATAGGGTTACTTTCCATCTTTTACTTCTTTATCTTTTCTTAAGGTTATGACTTAAGGTTCTAATTTCCCCCTTAAGTTTTATAACCTATGCTTTGAAACCAACTTTGTGGCGCCCACAAATTCGGGTATCTTCCAACTGGAGCATATCTTACACTGCAGTATTACCATTCATACATTCATTCAATTGAAAACCTCAAAAGAACGAACATGACTTCTATATATCCAAAGTAATATTTACATTTCCCAATCTCTATACCCATTACAAAGGTTCTTTGTCATAATATCAATTACATTACAACAATAAACCTATACTATAACATATACAGCTTAATAATCTGCCTTGGCCTTTCCTTTATCTTTATTCGATCCTTCGGGTCGTTCATTCTTAGCTGCATTCATATGGTTCAAGCAAGAGTGAGCATAACTAGCTCAGCAAGTATAACAATTCAATAACAACATGCTTGACACATAAGAATCGTATATCTTCAATAACTGAACAATAGTTATGAAGTACTATTGATAATACAAAATAGCACTCATCTTTCTTTCAAACTGTTTCACAATGAATAATATTCAGTAAAACATAAACTCCGATCCAAGACCTTGAGTATTTCATTCTTTCTTTCAAAGGACAACCCGATATTAAGTTCGTAAGTCCGGTATCACTTACGAGCACTTCTAGGTGATCAGCCTATAGTACTCTATGTTGATCAACACTACATTCATTAAACGTATGTACGTTTAATTGTTTGGCAACCTCACGTGCCTGTCATATGACGACAAAACATTTTTTTATCATAACCATTCTTCTTTTGAAAACCATATCGAGTAGTTGACAAAAGATAACAACATTTGATAGCAGATGGATAGATTATTAATAATCCACCAAATGCATTAAGTCTAGCCGTAAGAATCGGCTTTAACTTCATCATACATCAATTCATGCGTAAGGATACATAAATTACAAAACTTGTTGATTGAATGAAACAAGGGTTAGAATACTTGCCTTCAAACAGATGCTACGGTATAATTACTTAATGTTTGAGTCTTTCAAGTCTCTACAACACATGATCATATAACGCCTCACATTAGGTCATATATAATCAAGTATGTATATGACTATATCATACCCTTCATCTCAATCTAATCATATATTAGATAATTTTACAATCAATTTTACATGTCATTCTACTTGCATTCATATTTGAATAGGTTATCATAAACCTTTATGTACTATCCTTAAGGTTTAAAAAGTTTTAACAATGTTACATCAAGTTTCTTAAGGTAGGTTCACTTTAAATTAATCCCATTCCCTTGCTTTGTGCTCATTCATTTTATTCTTATCGTCTTTCATCAAGGATCGGTATTTGCAAGCACCAATTATAAGCTTAGATCTCGTATTTGCCACAGACGAAAGTTAGCGATAGAAACACCCAAGACTTGGCATTACGGTGCGACAAATTGGCTTTGAAATCATGGTGTAGCGCCGACTACTGCACTGAAAATTTTGTCAGTTTTTCAACTTTGCGAACTTCCCGAGCTCATAACTTCTTCGTTATAAGTCCAAATTGGCTTGTTCAAAAGCCTACGGTTCACAAATTACATACTTTACGCGTTCATGCAAGAATTTTATCTTTTTGACTTCGTTTGCTAAAAATTCTCCTATTGGTTCATTTTTAACAAAAACGATAAACGTTCGTGAATGTTCAACACTCGTTTCTTCGTTCTAAGTCGGAATTTGATCATTTTTGAGTCCGCAACTCTATAATGTCAAATATGACTTGTCTCCATTGAAAACCAACATTTTCGAGTTCAAACATAAAATTTTACTTCTATTCCGAGAATTTCACGAATTCGACGATTATCGTCCAATCGTGGAATTTCTGGCAAATCTTCAATACTTAGGATTTGTTCATTACTTCAAATGAATACAATTCATCATGTGAACATCTCAACATACTTAATACAACAACTTATTGTTCATGTTGGATTTTGACTTATTCTTACATGAGCTTATAACTTATTAAAGTATAAACTACTTATAGCTTCATTGTTCATAACTTATGATAATTAAAGTCTTCTAATCATCATCTTTATATGTTCTCAATACATAGTTTCATTCATGTATACATGATACATATTCATACAAGTTCTTTACTTTCATATAAATTTCTTAATGTAACTTATAACAAGTTCATATAACTTCTTCATAAGTTCATAACTTATGCAGGTTTAAATGACTTATTTCTGACTTATGCGGCTTAAGTCCATTGAATAATCATTCTTCTTACTTCTTAACATCCATGTTCCATAATCCATACTTTTCTTATCAACCTATCATGGTAGAGATACAAGATAATTGGAGAAGAAGTCTTACCTTTTGAAGTTCTTGTGGAAAGTCTTCTTTTTCTTCTTACAAATGGAAGTAACTTATTGTTTCTTATTCTCTCTAACACTTAAGCACTTTGTAATTACTAGATTATTTGAACAAGTAATAAATGGCTAGCAATCTCCTTCTATTTATATAATTCCCAAAGCTAGGGTAGTTTGGTCAATATACCATCCCACCTCCTTAAGCCACCTCCTTACTATTCATTACTTGCTGAGCACAACATTTATCTCTTGCTTGGTCATTACTCATTATGCTTGATCACCAAGATTAACCACATTATCATGGTTTGCCCCATGGGTTAATCAACTCATTGGATCCTAGCTTGGGCTTAGATTAACTTAATTTTTGGGCTTTGCATTAACAAACACTAACTTGTTCATTAATCAATAATTGGGCCTCACCATTAATATACTTGAGCTTGTACAAATTCCTAACCAATCTTACAAGTCCAATATCATTGTTCAATACATATACGTATTTTTTACTTATCATTCTCGTATTCTAGTTCATATACAACTTCGTTATATACGATATATCGTTATTCATACGAACTCATATAATACATTGTATTATACTCGTATTCATTACCTCGTATAATACTCATGTATTATACGATCATTACTTAACTTATTAATAAATCGCTTTCCTTAACATTCTCATTTTAAGTCCATAAGCGAAATATTTCATTTTCCATACTTAGATTATTATTACATAATCCATCTTACATTGACATTCTATCATTAAGTATTTCTTGGAAATTCAAAAATAATTTCTGAGCAATTATCGATGAATAGTGTTTTTCAAAAAATTTCTCGAAAAACTTTTATTTTCGTCTTGGAAATTCAACCACTTTAATTCATTCACGTAGCTAAAATACTACGACATTCCCACATTATTAGGTTATATAATGACAACCATCTTGATAACATATAGAATATAATTTTATTTAATATTTAATTCAATAAAATTCGAATTTCTCGGTCGTTACATTATTTGTATGAATTTTATTTTTGTATATACGATTTTTCTTAAATATAGTAAAATATGTTATAAAGAAATTTTGAAGGAGAAATTTGAGTTCTGTTAGAAATCAAATTTCCGTATAATCAGATATACAAGGTTTATGTTGAATAGTTAAAGATCAGTTCGATCGAATCTGATCGAGATCTACTTGAAGTGATTGTGTATGCTATTTGCCCTAGTGTCTATAAGTTTAAAGTGGTGATTCTGGGGACGGAATCCTT
This sequence comes from Panax ginseng, assembly GCA_020205605.1. Classification (NCBI taxonomy): domain Eukaryota; kingdom Viridiplantae; phylum Streptophyta; class Magnoliopsida; order Apiales; family Araliaceae; genus Panax; species Panax ginseng. Next base: position 71,749,141 of record CM035134.1, on the reverse strand, counting down.
ATAAGGGAGGGTGAATGTAATAACCCAATATTTTCAATATAATTAAATAAGAAATTTTGCATATAAATTTATATATATATATATATATATATATATATATATATATATATATATATAAACGTAGGGAATATGTGTAAAGTAAAAATATATACATATGTGATAAATAAAATTTATTTATTACATGAATAATTGTAAATAAATTCCTTTTAAGAATTATTCATCGTTATAGATTATATTCTTATAATAAAATAATTTTGTAATAAAAATAGTTATTATTTATTTTCTATGAATATATGATTATTGTATATATGATATGATTATTAGGATTATTATGATAAGTAATGAATACACTCTTAGTTTTGCAATATCACTCATGTGGGAATTAATTCATGTCGTGAAAAACGAGTATGGCGATGAAGGTTGACACTGGCTTGAAGCTAAACCAGTCTTGACATCGCTGAAAGTGCAGGCGTAATTGCGCCTCCCAGTGAAGACAAATCAAAAGTGCGATTAACGCCGATGATCGATTGAAGATGTTACTTTTCTACTTTAAAAATTAAATGGAACACTTTTGTTATATGTGTAACATTAATAACCCATAGGATAAAAGTACGTTATGTTAATATGAATCAACGAAGGAATTATTAAGTGAATGATTAATTTATATTAATTGTTATGGAAATTAATCAATGAGGAAAGGATTAATTAATACTATTGTTAATTAATCAATAAATAATTTATCTAATTGACATAAAACAAATAAGTGAGTTATTAATATCATAAGATTACATTGAATGTTATGTGCAAGTGTGAAATATATTATATATGGATTTCAACTACATTATATAGTGTAGTATGACACTTATGTGACTATACTATATATAGTAACCATATATTAAGATTCATTGAAACTATATGATATGAATACATCATGGAAGATGTATGTGACAATATGTATGTGGGTATATATTAAAATACCATGAACATATTTTAAACTATTATTTTATTAAAGTATACCAGTGTGATAAAATATACATGGATTATATGTATGTTACATAACATCTACTACCTTGAAATATTAAACTATATTGTGGCATTAGGATATAGCCATGTATGGAGATTGTGCATATAAAATATAGCATAAGAGTAGGAAATTGTATAAGTGTTACAAGAGTGTTGAGTTTATTGGCTTGTCCCAAAACTAGTGTCCCTTTTGCTCTCATTTTCTCAGTCACGTGAATCACCAAAAAAAAGGCTAAGGCCTATTGTCTCTTCCTTCTTCCAAGCTTGTCTAGATGATGATTATGGGGGGAGTGGGCATAATGATACAAATCAACAACCATTTACCAACACCTTCTTAACCATCATGTAATCCTTTCATCCATGAGTTTAAATTGGTGTATATATGTGTTTTCTGTGTTTTTGTTTCTCTATAAATTGTTAGAGTTTATGCCCTAGAGGCCAATTATTTGATATAATTGCTTAACGTTTTGATATTATATTTGATTGAATAAATATATGATTTTATTATGGTTTTATTCTTGCGTAATATAATTGTTAACATAATAAAATTCCTTAGAATAAGTGATACAAATTATATAGTTTCAAGTATGTGACTTGAACATGAGATTATATATTACCATTAGTATCAGTGTTCTTAAATGTCCCTAGTTGAGTATCATTGTTGATGGGACAACAATGATGCATGGAGACTAGTATGTGGATTGTTGATGACCAAATCTCATTGGTCATAAATATATGAGATATTAAGTCGATGCGTAGGTACATGTTAGAAAACGATGTCTTTGGGCGGACCCACCATGAGAATTCTATATGGAGCATTATGCGAAGTGTCGTTAGCAATTCTCATAGTGACAATGATGTAATGGTCCTCAGGCACGAAATCGCTTATATTACTACGAGAATTTATGTACTTTGATATCATCAAATGTCACCTTTAATAGGGTGGACTATAAAGGTGATTATTGGGTTCATCATTAATCGTGTGAGAAATATGAGTGATCTAGATGGAATTTAACCATCCTATATATTATGGGTGATATCCATAGGCCTCTTGATTGAGTAGGACTATGAAATGCATGGCCATGCTCAAATAGTGATTTGTTTCATATAGTCACTCATTGATCAAGAAAACTCAAATTAAATTATGAAGAGTATGACACATTCCATGACTCGAGTTTAATCTAGGATATTAAGGTTAAAAGGATTAAATTACATTGAAACATTGGTCACGAAAAGGTTGCATCGAATCATCGATCTTATTATTACTTGGGTAGCGGTGATGCATTACTAGATGCAGCTCCTTTATTTATAATTTTATAATATGATTTTAAAATTATTGCTAACGTAATAATAACCTATAAGGTCACACACATAGAAACGTTATTTAAAAGGGAATTAATTTAAATTTTAAGGATTTAAATATATTAATATGATTAATAGTATTTAAATCGCAATTTAAATTAAAAGGATAATTTGTATATATGTATATTAATTAAGTAAGACTTAATTAAGAGATATATATATATATATATATATATATATATATATATATATATAATTCGGATTTTATAAAATTAGGTTTTGATTTGATTAATTCCTTTTAACTACTATATATATGATATATAGCGACTACTTAGGGTAAGATATCATAATTGAAAAACCTGGCTAGCTCTTAGAGAGAGACTAGAGAAAGCATTTGAGAAAATCCATTCCTTTTGGTGGCTAGTCTGTCATGAGTCCTTCTTATTGCGAGAATCGTAAACGGTTAGATGCGGCGTTCGATAATGGATCTAGTAGAGGCTTAATCGGTTTGTATTGCGTTGGAGATTCGAGGCTTGATCGGTTTGATTCTCATTTTTTTGTTTATATCTGGTATAATCTCTAAACCTACGAATTAATTGATTTTCGCATGGATCTGTTTTAGGGTTTGAAATTGCTTTAAAATTTTAATTTCATTTGTGCGTTTACGTACAAAGCCCAGCGGTGGTATCAAAAGCTACTTGCGAAAAGATTAATTGATTACGTGTTTTAATTGTATTCGATATATATGATATATGATGATGCATGTTTACTAGATATAAAATTGAATATATGATATTAGTTGAATGTGTATTACGGTAATATATATGATAATCTTTATTAATCGTATCTTTAATCGGTGGAATAACAATATAACTATTCTAATCGGATTAGAAGCATGAAGAATCGTTTTAATATGATTAATCAAAGCTGGAAATATATGATAAATTAAGATTGTCTTTGTTATTCGTTTTAATATGATTAAATCGAAGCTGAAATATATGATAAATTACGGGTGTCTTTGTTATTCGTTTTAATATGATTAAATCGGCCGGACATATATGATTTGTTATTATGGGTGTTTTGGTGGATTAAAATGTATGATTAAAGCTATTTGAGATTTAGTATGGAAAAAATCTGCAATCTGAGAATGTAGTTCAAAAAATTTTTTCGGTAGCGTATTTGCCCAGACCCACTTCATTGATCGGTCGGTGAGACCACCCATAGTGATGATCGATCGGTAGGACCACGCTGAGGAGACCCCCCTTGGACCCCGTCGTGGCGCTTGCGATGGTCGTGTCCCCTATATTTTATATATAGTTTTCTTTAATTATATATAAATTGTTATGTGCTTATTGTGATATGCATGATGCCTGATTATGGCCTTTTGACCCATAGGTTAGTGGTTTTTGGTTTTGAAATACGGCTTGCATGTCGTGCCTTTCTATAAATTCTAATGTAATATTCTCTTCTCATCTAAATCCCCTCGAATGTAACTTTCGAGGTTTCTTTATGTCATGTAATAATCATAATTGATGAAGATGTCGAGATGGAGAACCTGATGGAAAGATGATGATGGAGAGGAGGCGCATGCTAGAGGAAGATCAAGGAAGTTATTTATTTTAAGATCTTTTACCACCTTAGATTGACCTTGATCTTTCATTAGCTTGAAAAGATTGACGATGGATTGGGCCATAAGCGTGACACATTTAATTTTGCACTTTATTTATGCTTGTATATGATATGATATGATTAATAATGTGCATGCTTAACAAGATTAAAATTGGTGAGATCTAAATTAATAAAATCCCTCATTAAATTATTAAGTCTAAATCGGATGCCTTCGATGAATAACACTCATCTAGACCTTGATCGATAGATGTAGGTTTGCCAAAGCAAAGTACCCTATTTATCTAGGTAAGATGCGATAGGATAATTGTGATATCAAACTATTAAAATCATTGGGCTGACTTAACTAAGTTATCTCGATAGGATTGTGGACTTAGAGGCATAGAGTTTGGTTGGTACCATTAGATGGACTAGAAACAAATGTTGTTTACCAAACTATCCAGGAGTTATATATGATATAATTGACAAAGGGTTGTCTACCTAAATAATTATGTTTTGAGAGAATAATGAAAGCTAACTTAAGGCATAATGAAATATGGATCTTGGCTCACTAGAAAGATTTAATAGAAAATGCTTTCCGAATTAATGGTGAGGGCTATTAATTTGAATAAAATAGTGGGAGGTATATTTTGAATGTACTATTATCAATTATATAATATCAACTCTGTAATTTGACTTATTATTGTTGCACTTATAAATTGTAGATATCAAATGGCAAACAACAACAACACAAATAGTCTTTCATTACGATCGGTCCTTGAAAAGGACAAGCTAAGTGGAATTAATTTCCTTGGTGGCATAGGAACTTGAGGATTGTCCTCAAACAAGGCGTAAGCTATATATCTTGATGGGCCCATTCTGCGACACCGGTATCCTTTGCACTGCGTCGCGGAGCATAATGCTTACAAGAAGCATCAAGATGATGCTCTGGATGTGAGTTGTGTCATGCTAGCAACCATGAGCCTTTGAGCTTGAAGCAACATGAGTTGATGGATGCTTATGAGATGATCGAGCATCTCGAGAAATTGTTGAAGGGCATGCTCGGCAGGAGAGGTATAGATACAAGCAAGGCGTTGTATCAACGCAAAATGGGTGAGCGTGATCCGGTTGGTCCACATGTCTTTGAAAATGATTGGGTATATTGAGTACCTTGATAGGTTGGGTTTTCCAATCACTCCAGGAAGCCCAAGCCCGACCTTGTTTTGCAATCTTTGAGCAATGACTACTCTCAATTTGTTATGAACTATCTTATGAATGAAATTGAAACCCCACTACTTGAGTTGTTGAGCATGTTAAAGCTGCGAGAACAACATGAAAAAGCGAGGACCCGCTCCCATAATGATGGTGCAAAAGGGAATGCTAAGGGGAAGTGGAAAAGCAAGAAGAAGATAGGATCTAAATCTTTTGCCAAACCCGATTCCAAAACCAAGCAGGCTTTAAAACCTAAAAGGTGGGGTGGCTAAAGAAGGTGAATGTCATACATGGAAAACACAGACCTTTGGAAAAGGGTGTCATGCTTATACGGAAGAAGTGAAGAAAAGAAAAGGAAATCGACTTGATTAGGGTATATATGTTATAGAAGTCAACTTATCTACTTCTACATCATGGGTATTGGATCTTTGGATGTGGTTCTCACATTTGTGTTAATGTGCGGGGACTCAGAAGGAGTAGAACTTTAAGCGAAAGGAGAGGTTGACCTACGAGTTGGAAATAGAGCAAAAGTTCTTTGCCTTTAGTAGTAGGAACTTATCATTTATCTTTGCCCTTTGGGCTAGTTTTAGAATTAGAAGATTGTTATTTTGTACTGCTGCTTATAAGCAAAAACATTATTTACATTTCTTGTTTGGACAAGAAAGGTTTTCATTTATAATAAAGAACAATCGTTGTTTGTTTTACTTAAATGATATTTGTTATGGTGTTGCACAATTGTTACTTGGTCTCTATATTCTTGATTTAGAAATGCCTATCTATAACATAAATACAAAAGCGATTTAAATCAAATGATTCAAATCAAGCATATCTACAACCTTTGTCGTTTAGGCCATATAAATGAAGCGCATATCAAACTCCATAAAGATGGGTTCTTGGATTCATTTGATTTTGAATCATATGAGAAATCTGAGTCTTGTTTATTAGGCAAGATGACTAAAGCCCTTTCCTTTGGACATAGTGAGCAGGCTAGCGATGTATTGGGACTTATACATAGTGATGTATGTGGACCCATGAGTTAGATTAGCAAGAGGTAGGTTTTATTACTTCATTACATTCTTGATGACTTTAGTAGATATGGATATGTGTATCTTATGAGACACAAATCGAATCCTTTGAAAAGTTCAAGGAATTCAAGAATGAAGTTCAAAACCAATTTGGCAAAAGCATAAAAGCCCTTGATCCGTCGAGGAGGTGAATACTTAAGCCAAGACTTTGATGACCTTCTAAAGGAGTGTGGTATTATATCACGACTCACTCCACGGAACACCGCAATGGAATGGTGTATCGAGAGGAGGAATCGAACCTTGTTGGACATAGATACGATCGATGATGAGTCATGCGGATCTTCGATAAGCACGGGGTCATGCCACAGAGGCATTTGCATTCACATAGTGTTCCTACAAAAGGCGGTTCGAGAAGACACCATATGAAATGTGGGTGGGAAGCATCCTAGTATATATCGTTCATGAAGATTTGGGGTTGCGAGGCGTTAAGTAAAAGCGTCGAATTACGACAAGCTCGGACCCAAATCGACAAATGTAATTTTGTGGGATACCCAAAGGAAACAAAAGGGTATTATTTCTACAAACCTTACGAGAACAAAGTGGTTGTTGCTCGGCTGGTATTTTCTAGAAAGAGAATTTGTCTCTAAAGGAAGCGAGTGGGAGGAAAGTAGAACTCGAAGAAATTCGAGAACCACAAAATATCATTGAACTGAGTTGGAACATGGCGGGAACCACAAGAAATTGTGGAAAGTGAACTGCTCAAATTACACAAGTCATTCGTAGATCTGGTAGGGACATGCCAAGAGCACGAGAGATATTATGGATATCTTGTGACTCAAAAGGGCGATGTGATGCTCATAGATCAAGATGAGCTGCTTCTACCAAGAAGCTATGAATGGACGATTCGAGAAATGGCTTGAAGCCATGAAATGCGAGATGGACTCCATGTATACTAACCAAGTATGGACTCTGGTTGATCCACAGAAGAAAGTAAAACCAATCAAGGTGCAAGTGGGTTTTCAAGAGAAGAAAGCAAGCATGGATGGTAATGTACAAACCTATAAAAAGGCCCATTTGGTAGCAAAAGGTTTCAAACAAATTCAAGGTGTTGACTATGATGAAACCTTCTCTCCGGTGGCAATGGTTAAATCCATCGAGGATCTTACTTGCTTTATTGCGACTTTTTATGATTCTGAAATCTGGCGGATGGATGTCAAAAGCTGCTTTCCTTAGCGGAAATCTCCTTGAGGATGTGTATATGACACAACTTTGAGGGTTTTGTCACTCAAAGGATCTTTGGAAAGGTATATAAGCTGCGGTGATCCATTTATGGATTGAAGCAAGCCTCTCGGAGTTGGAATCTTTGATTTGATGAAGCGATCAAAGAATTTGGCTTTATTAAAAATGAAGATGAACCTTGTGTATATAAGAAGGTTAGTGGGAGTCACATTGTATTCCTAGTATTATATGTTGATGACATATTAATTATTGGGAATGACATTCCTTCCTTACTGTTTGTAAAAACATGGTTAGGAAAATGTTTCTCCATGAAAGATTTGGGCGATCTTGCCTACATTTTAGGTATCAAGATCTATAGAGATAGATCAAGAAAAATGCTCGCCTAAGTCAAAGTACATATATTGATAAAGTGTTGAAGCGTTTCGACATGCAAGAAGCGAAAGAGAAACTTACCGTGACTCATGGTGTAAAGATCTCTAAGGCCCGATGTCCTAAATCACAAGATGATGAGGCGTATGAGAAAGATCCCTTATGCTTGACAATTGGATCTATCATGTATGCAATGATATGTACTCGTCAGGATGTCTCGTATGCTTTGAGCATGGACGAGATACCGATCGAATCGGTGAAGGTCGGCTGGAATGATCGAGAATATCCTCGAAGTACGAAAAGGACTAAGGATTCATTCTTGGTATATGGAGGTGAAGGCGAACTAGCGATAAAGGGTTACGGATGCTAGTTTTCGGTGACAATGATGACTATAAGTCTCGGTCGGGTTTTGTGTTTTGCCTTAATGGTGGTCTTTGTTAATTTGGAAAAGTTGAAGCAAGAGGCGATGGGTGATTCTACAATGAGGAAATTTGAGTATATTCTTTGCTTCTAGTGCGACCAAGGAGGTTTGTATGGATTAAAAGTTCATCTTTGAACTTGGTGTTGTTCAACCATTGTTGATCCGGTTGCTCTATATTGTGATAATAATGGAGCCATTACACGAGCTAAGGAACCCGGATCTCACCAACGATCAAGCATATACTTAGGCGGTACCATCTCATCAAGTGAAATCATTGATAGAGGAGATGTACATATAGGAAGAGTGCTGACAGGATGATAATGTTGCAGATCCACTAACCAAGGCTTTGTCGCATGTGAAGCACAGCGGTCACACTAGTTCCATGGGTATTAGATACATGAGTGATTGGCTCTAGTGCTGAGTGGGAGGCCATTAGAGTTTATGCCCTAGAGGCCGATTATTTGATATAATTGCTTAACGTTTTGATATTATATTTGATTGAATAAATATATGATTTTATTATGGTTTTATTCTTTGCGTAATATAATTGTTAACATAATAAAATTCCTTAGAATAGTGATACAAATTATATAGTTTCAAGTATGTGACTTGAACATGAGATTATATATTACCATTAGTATCGGTGTTCTTAAATGTCCCTAATCGAGTATCATTGTTGATGGGACAACAATGATGCATTGAGACTAGTATGTGGATTGTTGATGACCAAATCTCATTGGTCATAAATATATGAGATATTAAGTCGATGCGTAGGTACATGTTAGAGAGCGATGTCTTTGGGCGGACCCACCATGATGAATTCTATATGGAGCATTATGCGAAGTGTCATTAGCAATTCTCATAGTGACAATGATGTAATGGTCCTCCAGGCTTTGAAATCGCTATATTTACTACGAGAATTTATGTACTTTGATATCATCAAATGTCACCTTTAATAGGGTGGACTATAAAGGTGATTATTGGGTTCATCATTAATCGTGTGAGAAATATGAGTGATCTAGATGGAATTTAACCATCCTATATATTATGGGTGATATCCATAGGCCTCTTGATTGAGTAGGACTATGAAATGCATGGCCATGCTCAAATAGTGATTTGTTTCATATAGTCTACTCATTGATCAAGAAAACTTCAGATTAAATTATGAAGAGTATGACACATTCCATGACTCGAGTTTAATCTAGGATATTAAGGTTAAAAGGATTAAATTACATTGAAACATTGGTCACGAAAAGGTTGCATCGAATCATCGATCTTATTATTACTTGGGTAGCGATGATGCATTACTAGATGCAGCTCACTTTATTTATAATTTTATAATATGATTTTAAAATTATTGCTAGCGTAATAATAACCTATAGGGTCACACACATAGAAACGTTATTTAAAAAGGAATTAATTTAAATTTTAAGGATTTAAATATATTAATATGATTAATAGTATTTAAATCACAATTTAAATTAAAAGGATAATTGTATATATGTATATTAATTAAGTAAGACTTAATTAAGAGATATATATATATATATATATATATATATATATATATAAATTGGATTTTATAAAATTAGGTTTTGATTTGATTAATTCCTTTTAACTACTATATATATGATATATATGACTACTTAGGGTAAGATATCATAATTGAAAAACCCTAGCCGCTCTTAGAGAGAGACTAGAGAAAGCAGATTTAAGAAAATCCATTCCTTTTGGTGGCTAGTACATAAGTCCTTCTTATGCGAGAATCGTTCGACGGTTGATGCGGCGTTCGATGTGAATCTAGTAGAGGTATGATCGGTTTGTATTGCGTTGGAGATTCGAGCGTGATCGGTTTGATTCTCATTTTTTTTGTTTATATCTGGTATAATCTCTAAACCTCGAATTAATTGATTTTCGCATGGATCTGTTTTAGGGTTTGAAATTGCTTTAAAATTTTAATTTCATTTGTGTTTCGTTTACAGCCCAACAGCGGTGGTATCAAAGCTACTTGCGAAAAGATTAATTGATTACGTGTTTTAATTGTATTCGATATATATGATATATGATGATGCATGTTTACCGATATAAAATTGAATATATGATATTAGTTGAATGTATATACGGTAATATATATGATGATACCGTTAATCGTATCTTTAATCGGTGGAATAACAATATAACTATTCTAATCGGATTGGAAGCATGAAGAATTTAATATGATTAATCAAATCGGAAATATATGATAAAGCATGATCTTTGTTATTCGTTTTAATATGATTAAATCAAAAGCTGAAATATATGATAAATTAAGGTGTCTTGTTATTCGTTTTAATATGATTAAATCAAAGCTGGACATATATGATTTGTTATTATGGGTGTTTTGGTGGATTAAAATGTATGATTCTCAAGCTATTTGATTAGATTCGTATGGAAAAAATCTGCAATCTGAGAATGTAGTTCAAAATTTTTTTCGGTATTTGCCCAGAGACCCTTCATTGATCGGTCGTGAGACCACCCGGTGATCGATCAGTAGGACCCACCGCTGGGGAGACCCCCTTGGACCCCCGTCGTAAATGGCATACGATGGTCGTGTGTCCCTATATTTTATATATAGTTTTCTTTAATTATATATAAATTGTTATGTGCTTATTGTGATATGCATGATGCACAGTTATGGCCTTTTGACCCATAGGTTAGTGGTTTTTGGTTTTGAAATACGGCTTGCATGTCGTGCCTTTCTATAAATTCTAATGTAATATTCTCTTCTCATCTAAATCCCCTCGAATGTAACTCGAGGTTTCTTTATGTCATGTAATAATCTGTAATTGATGAAGATGTCAAGATGGAGAACACAATGGAAAGATGATGATGGAGAGGAGGCGCATGCTAGAGGAAGATCCAAGGATGTTATTTATTTTAAGATCTTTTACCACCTTAGATGACCTTCAATCTTTCATTAGCTTGAAAAGATTGACAGTGGATTGGGCCATAACTGTGACACATTTAATTTTGCACTTTATTTATGCTTGTATATGATATGATATGATTAATAATGTGCATGCTTAACAAGATTAAAATTGGTGAGATCTAAATTAATAAAATCCCTCATTAAATTATTAAGTCTAAATCAGATGCCTTCCAATGAATAACACTCATCTAGACCTTGATCAATAGATGTAGGTTTGCCAAAGCAAAGTACCCTATTTATCTTGGTAAGATGCGATAGGATAATTGTGATATCCAAACTATTAAAATCATTGGGTCCGAACTTAACTAAGTTATCTCAATAGGATTGTGGACTTAGAGGCATAGAGTTTGGTTGGTACCATTAGATGGACTAGAAACAAATGTTGTTTACCAAACTATCCAGGGAGTTATATATGATATAATTGACAAAGGGTTGTCTACCTAAATAATTATGTTTTTGAGAGAATAGCCAAAGCTAACTTAAGGCATAATGAAATATGGATCTTGGCTCACTAGAAAGATTTAATAGAAAATGCTTTAGAATTAATGGTGAGGGCTATTAATTTGAATAAAATAGTGGGAGGTATATTTTGAATGTACTATTATCAATTATATAATATCAACTCTGTAATTTGACTTATTATTGTTGCACTTATAAATTGTAGATATCAAATGGCAAACAACAACAACACAAATAGTCTTTCATTACGATCAGTCCTTGAAAAGGACAAGCTAAGTGGAATTAATTTCCTTGACTGGCATAGGAACTTGAGGATTGTCCTCAAACAAGAGCGTAAGCTATATATCCTTGATGGGCCCATTCTCGGCAAAGACCACTTTGCCATCGCGTCACGGATGAGCATAATGCTTACAAGAAGCATCAAGATGATGCTCTGGATGTGAGTTATGTCATGCTAGCAACCATGAAATTTGAGCTTGAAGCAACATGAGTTGATGGATGCTTATGAGATGATCGAGCATCTCAAGAAATTGTTCAAGGGCATGCTCGACGGAGAGGTATGATACAAGCAAAGGCGTTGTATCAACGCAAAATGGGTGAACGTGATCCGGTTGGTCCACATGTCTTTGAAAATGATTGGGTATATTGAGTACCTTGATAGGTTAGGTTTTCCAATCACTCAGGAAGCCTCAAATCGACCTTGTTTTGCAATCTTTGAGCAATGACTACTCTCAATTTGTTATGAACTATCTTATGAATGAAATTGAGACCCCTTCATCGAGTTGTTGAGCATGTTAAGAATCGCCGAGAACAAACATGAAAAAGCGAGGACCCGCTCCCATAATGATGGTGCAAAAGGGAATGCTAAGGGAAATTGGAAAGGCAAGAAGAAGATAGGATCTAAATCTTTTGCCAAACCCAATTCCAAAACCAAGCAGGCTTTAAAACCTAAAGGTGGGGTGGCTAAAGAAGGTGAATGTCATACATGGAAAACACGGACTTTGGAAAAGGAACTGTCATGCTTATGGAAGAAGTGAAGAAAAGAAAAGAAGTACGACTTCCGATTCGGTATATATGTTATAGAAGTCAACTTATTACTTCTACATCATGGGTATTGGATCTTGGATGTGGTTCTCACATTTGTGTTAATGTGTGGGGACTCAGAAGGAGTAGAACTTTAAGCGAAAGGAGAGGTTGACCTACGAGTTGGAAATAGAGCAAAAGTTCTTTGACTAGTAGTAGGAACTTATCATTTATCTTTGCCCACCGGGCTAGTTTTAGAATTAGAAGATTGTTATTTTTGTACTCGCTATAAGCAAAAAACATTATTTCATTTCTTGTTTGGACAAGAAAGGTTTTTCATTTATAATAAAGAACAATCGTTGTTTGTTTTACTTAAATGATATTTGTTATGGTGTTGCACAATTGTTTAACGGTCTCTATATTCTTGATTTAGAAATGCCTATCTATAACATAAATACAAAAGCGATTTAAATCAAATGATTCAAATCCGAGCATATCTCTCTCGCATTGTCGTTTAGGCCATATAAATGAGAAACGCATATCCAAACTCCATAAAGATGGGTTCTTGGATTCATTTGATTTTGAATCATATGAGAAATGCGAGTCTTGTTTATTAGGCAAGATGACTAAAGCCCTTTCACTTTGGACATAGTGAGCGGGCTAGCGATGTATTGGGACTTATACATAGTGATGTATGTATGTGGACCCATGAGTTAGATTAGCAAGAGGTAGGTTTTATTACTTCATTACATTCTTGATGACTTTAGTAGATATGGATATGTGTATCTTATGAGACACAAATCCGAATCCTTTGAAAAGTTCAAGGAATTCAAGAATGAAGTTCAAAACCAATTTGGCAAAAGCATAAAAGCCCTTCGATCCGATCGAGGAGGTGAATACTTAAGCCAAGACTTTGATGACCTTCTAAAGGAGTGTGGTATTATACAACAGCTCACTCCACCTGGAACACCGCAATGGAATGGTGTATCTGAGAGGAGGAATCAAACCTTGTTGGACACGGTACGATCAATGATGAGTCACGCAAATCTTCCAATAAGCTTCTGGGGTCATGCCCTAGAGACAGCTGCATTCACACTTAACCGTGTTCCTACAAAAACGGTTCAGAAGACACCATATGAAATGTGGACTGGGAAACATCCTAGTATGTCGTTCATAAAGATTTGGGGTTGCGAGGCGTTCGTAACGTCTGAATTCTGACAAGCTCGGACCCAAATCTGACAAATATAATTTTGTGGGATACCCAAAGGAAACAAAAGGGTATTATTTCTACAAACCTTCTGAGAACAAAGTGGTTGTTGCTCGAACTGGTATTTTTCTAGAAAGAGAATTTGTCTCTAAAGGAAACAGTGGGAGGAAAGTAGAACTCGAAGAAATTCGAGAACCACAAAATATCATTGAACCTGAGTTGGAACATGAGCAGGAACCACAAGAAATTGTGGAAAGTGAACTGCTCAAATTACACAAGTCATTCAGAGATCTGGTAGGACACGCCAAGAGCCCGAGAGATATTATGGATATCTTGTGACTCAAAAGCGGCGATGTGATGCTCATAGATCAAGATCACCGCCTCCTACCAAGAAGCTATGAATGGACCAGATTCGAGAAATGGCTTGAAGCCATGAAATCGAGATGGACTCCATGTATACTAACCAAGCATGGACTCTAGTTGATCCACAGAAGGGTAAAACCAATCGGTGCAAGTGGGTTTTCAAGAAGAAAACCGAAGCATGGATGGTAATGTACAAACCTATAAAGGCCGATTGGTAGCAAAAGGTTTCAAACAAATTCAAGGTGTTGACTATGATGAAACCTTTCTCCAGGGCAATGGTTAAATCCATCAGGATCTTACTTGCTATTGCAGCTTTTTATGATTACGAAATCTGGCAGATGGATGTCAAAACTGCTTTCCTTAACGAAAATCTCCTTGAGGATGTGTATATGACACAACCTGAGGGTTTTGTCACTCCAAAGGATGCTGGAAAGGTATGTAAGCTGCAGTGATCCATTTATGGATTGAAGCAAGCCTCTCGGAGTTGGAATCTTTGATTTGATGAAGCAGTCAAAGAATTTGGCTTTATTAAAAATGAAGATGAACCTTGTGTATATAAGAAGGTTAGTGGGAGTCACATTGTATTCCTAGTATTATATGTTGATGACATATTAATTATTGGGAATGACATTCCTTCCTTACAATCTGTAAAAACATGGTTAGGAAAATGTTTCTCCATGAAAGATTTGGGCGATCTTGCCTATATTTTAGGTATCAAGATCTATAGAGATAGATCAGAAAAATGCTCTACTAAGTCAAAGTACATATATTGATAAAGTGTTGAAGCGGTCAAACATGCAAGAGGCTAAAAGAGGAAACTTACCGTGACTCATGGTGTAAAGATCTCTAAGGCCCAATGTCCTAAATCACAAGAGATGATGAGAGGCGTGTGAGAAAGATCCCTTATGCTTCAACAATTGGATCTATCATGTATGCAATGATATGTACTCGTCAGGATATCTCGTATGCTTTGAGCATGACGAAGCGAGATACCGATCGAATCCGGTGAAGGTCATCGACGTGATCCAAGAATATCCTCAAGTACCTGAAAAGGACTAAGGATTCATTCTTGGTATATGGAGGTGAAGACGAACTAGCAGTAAAGGGTTACACAGATGCTAGTTTCTAGACTGACAATGATGACTATAAGTCTCAGTCAGGTTTTGTGTTTTGCCTTAATGGTGGTCTTTGTCAAGAATGGAAAAGTTCAAGCAAGAGGCGATGGTGATTCTACAATGTGAGGTCGAGTATATTGTCGCTTCTAGTGCGGCCCAAGGAGGTCAGATGGATTAAAAAGTTCATCACTGAACTTGGTGTTGTTCCAACCATTGTTGATCCGGTTGCTCTATACTGTGATAATAATGGAGCCATTGCACAGGCTAAGGAACCCAGATCTCACCAACGATCCAAGCATATACTTAGGCGGTACCATCTCATCCGTGAAATCATTGATAGAGGAGATGTACATATAGGAGGAGTGCCAACAGATGATAATGTTGCGAGATCCACTAATTCAAGGCTTTGTCGCATGCAGGAAGCACGACGGTCACACTAGTTCCATGGGTATTAGATACATGAGTGATTGGCTCTAGTGCAAGTGGGAGACTGTTAGAGTTTATGCCCTAGAGGCCAATTATTTGATATAATTGCTTAACGATTTTGATATTATATTTGATTGAATAAATATATGATTTTATTATGGTTTTATTTACTGCGTAATATAATTGTTAACATAATAAAATTCCTTAGAATAGTGATACAAATTATATAGTTTCAAGTATGTGACTTGAACATGAGATTATATATTACCATTAGTATCAGTGTTCTTAAATGTCCCTAGTCGAGTATCATTGTTGATGGGACAACAATGATGCATTGAGACTAGTATGTGGATCGATGATGACCAAATCTCATTGGTCATAAAATATATGAGATATTAAGTCAATGCATAGGTACATGTTAGAGAAACGATGTAATCGGCCGGACTCCACCATGAGAATTCTATATGGAGCATTATGCGAAGTGTCATTAGCAATTCTCATAGTGACAATGATGTAATGGTCCTCCGACACGAAATCGCTTATATTACTACTACGAGAATTTATGTACTTTGATATCATCAAATGTCACCTTTAATATGGTGGACTATAAAGGTGATTATTAGGTTCATCATTAATCGTGTGAGAAATATGAGTGATCTAGATGGAATTTAACCATCCTAAATATTATGGGTGATATCCATAGGCCTCTTGATTGAGTAGGACTATGAAATGCATGGCCATGCTCAAATAGTGATTTGTTTCATATAGTCTACTCATTGATCAAGAAAACTTCAGATTAAATTATGAAGAGTATGACACATTCCATGACTCGAGTTTAATCTAGGATATTAAGGTTAAAAGGATTA
This sequence comes from Panax ginseng, assembly GCA_020205605.1. Lineage (NCBI taxonomy): Eukaryota > Viridiplantae > Streptophyta > Magnoliopsida > Apiales > Araliaceae > Panax > Panax ginseng. The sequence goes on along the minus strand of CM035134.1, from coordinate 71,732,518 downwards.
AATTACATTGAAACATTGGTCACTTAAAAAGGTTGCGTCGATCGAATCATCGATCTTATTATTACTTGGGTAGCGGTGATGCATTACTAGATGCCAGCTCATTGTTTATAATTTTATAATATGATTTTAAAATTATTGCTAACGTAATAATAACATATATAGGGTCACACACATGTAAACGTTATTTAAAGGGAATTAATTTAAATTTTAAGGATTTAAATATATTAATATGATTAATAGTATTTAAATCATTTAATTTAAATTAAAAGGATAATTTGTATATATGTATATTAATTAAGTAAGACTTAATTAAGATATATATATATATATATATATATATATATATAAATTCGAAATTCCATTCTTTAATTTCATTCTTGAATTTCAAATTCTCTATTATGTGGAGTTAGATGTTAAAAGGGTTGGATAATGTTCATATAGTTGTTATATAATCATACAAGCATATTAAAACTGATACATGACTGTTTAGAATCAAATTTGTGAATAATTTCTGTGTTTGGGCTAAAGTTTCGCTTAAAGGACTATTCCGGCTCGAAATTAGGTCATGGCTAAATTGCTTGGATATCTCTGCTTTTTGTTTTTCGTCTTCCTAAAAATTCTGCTAAGTGTGATCAATTATTATGACTTAAACTAGCATGCAAGCATGTGTAATGTGTATATATAAGTATAGTTAACCTAATGTGATCATGTTTAGATTAGCATACACGATTAACGAAGGTGTAGAGTTTAAAATTGATTTACGACTTTAGAAAGGAACTTGATATGTATGTATGCTATATTCATATACTGACTTTGCAAGCATGTTGGTATGATTTATAAATGCATGTATAACCCGTTAACTTGTGTTTATATGATTGATAGTTCTTCGCTCATGACCACCTTATTTAGGATTTGTATTAAAGAAGTTTTTAGCTTAGTATAGTGAGCTAACATGCATGACTACTACATGCTTTATATTTTGACCATATGAGCATGATAACATGACTTGACTACATATGATTAAAGCCTTAAAGTTGTCTTGTATGTGTTAAATTGCATTGTTCAAGTTTAAAATCATTTCAAAAGCAAACTTGAACATATTTTAAAAATATAGTTGCATCACATGAATATCTAGATTCTGAAGGGTTAAGATATCATGTTATGTCTATAATATCCCTATACATGATCCATATGTATTGAACATGTAGAACCTACTAGTAAGGTTACTGATGAAAATACGAGAATGTTAACATACTACTTTGAGGGTTAGAATCTGATAATTGTGATCATGTTTGATGATACTCTTAGACTCACTCATGTAACATAAGCATAAATATACCATACTCGTGTATCATAATTCAAGTAAAGCATAAATAAAGCATATTTTCAACCAAAGCAATGCTAATTTCACATATGTGTTATGAATACTCACAAGCATGCCTAAAATGAGTTATATGACTATCTTGTACATTTAGAGAGCAATCATGTTAGACTTTGTGGTTTCATAACCTCAAATAGCCTTAAGTTGTTGAAATGTTTAACTTAGAATTATTTTTTTTAAAGGAAGAAACCTTGATTGACTTGAGGAGCATGAAAAAGACCTTTAACATGATAAAATATATTATGTATGAATATTGTCCTCATTCCAAGGAAAAACCACAAGGCAACATGATTTAGTCTTAGCTTCACAGAGGATCAAGGCAAATTGCGTTTGCCCTAAGTTTAGCTTACCGTACAAATACAAGGCCATCCGAATCTGAGATAGTGTAATCTGATTTTTGACAGTTAACTTGTATGATGTTTATACTTCTAAAAATGGTTTAAAACCTACTGATGCATGTGTATATGTGAGGACTAAGTAATAAGATAGTGTTTTATTTAGATAATGAAAGTTCATGGGTGAAAATACCTTAAACTTGAGCATTCTTAATTGCTTATGATGTAACAAGATACTTGATTTCATGATAAACCTAAGAGCTGGTTTTGTACCATATGTGCATATTTGAATCATGTCAAACTTGAATAAAGAATGTGTTAGCTAATGAGAATCTTGTGCTTATAATACGTTATAAATAGGATTCGAAAAGTGTTGATTTATAAACGTCGATAAACTACGCTTAAGGCAAGTATCTTTACTTTTTATATCTATTTATGCAATAAACCTGCGTAAGTAAGTTATTGAATTATATTCCAGTTATACGAGTTTTTAAACTTTATTGTTATTGATTATGTATCCAATCATTTGTATTCATACAAGTTCTCAAACCTTATTCGTTCATTGTTTATTAGTACAGTATTACTGTAAGATTCAGATATATATATTCTGTTCGTTAATTTCTAAATATTGTTATACAAGTGTCCTCAATTGGATAATTGTTATACCTATTAATACATACTTATTAAATTTCGGTATGTATACATTGATTAAATGTTGTCTAAGCTATTTGACTCGGCTAGACATAGATTTAAAAATATCGTTGGACATGATAGAACCTTATTGATATCCAACCGAATTATTTTGGTTAAGATTCAGACTAAGTATGAACATCCCGAATCTGGGAAACTTTTGTGCACCCAAGACGGATATGATGAACGAGAATATCGTTCTAGTATGTAGTATTGATCAATACAGGGCATAACAGGCTAATCACCCCCGTGCTTGTAAGTTATGACGGTTTACAGATGAAGTTCTGTTAAACATTTTTGAAAACCAAAAATAATTTTCATAGTCTGTCGACTTCTCTTTATTTATAGACAGTACGTAGTTTCAAAAATTTGAGATAGAATTGATATGTTGATTAGAATGGTTTCAGCTTACTTCACAACTATTGATTCATTGTAGAAATGTCATTCAAAGAAAACATTTACTTCTTTCATCTAATATTTATTGTTGTTATTACTTGCTGGGCACTCAAATGATCATTCTTGCTTAATTTAAAAGTTTTCAGTTAAGTATGATCAACCAGAAGGCTCTTCCAAGAACAAAGGGAGAGGAAAGCTGACATAATAAGTTTTGTGTTATCTTATGTAAATAGTTAGACTTCAATAAGATGATGCTATTTATTATCTATCATGTAATGAAATATTTTAAAGGTCGCGTACCTGGTATTTACACAACTCTGATATATAAATTAAGTTTGATATTTATGAAAATATTATTATTATTTCGCTCAAAGAAATTGTATCGTGAAGCACTGAATTCGGGTATCAAGTACCTAAATTTGGGGGCATCACAAGTTGGTATCAGAGCTTTAGGGTTAGAAACCATAGGTGGGATAGACCTTAGGCTATAACGTTAGGGCATAGGGAAACGTTGAAAATACAAATAACTCATATAGAGTCTAAAGCGAGATGAGTTGAATAAATTCGTCGTCAAATCAAATAAAAGATAACTTATAAAAAAAATTTATTATTATTTGTTGTGTGTATATATGCTAATCAGGATAATTTATGCTTGTAGATGTTAGGGGGAAAAGGATTAAGACACCCTCAGATAGTAAAGAAGGAGCCAATCTCCATAACCAAGCCAATATCAAAGCCAATAGTCGAAATAGAGGCTCACGTTGAAGATAACCTTGATGAGGTGATTATTTTGGAAAATATAGTACCGAACCCATAAATGGTGGAACTAACAGATAGTGATTCGAACACCGACGTTGGAGCTGATCAAGCATCAACTAAAGTACAGAATCTGAGGAACAAGGTTTCTTCTCTAGAAAAGTTGTGGGAAATAGAAAAGCTACTAAATAGTTAATTGCGAAAGGCATTAATTAAAACGATGGAAGAACATGATAAGCTTAAAATCCAAATTGATCAGATAGAAGCCAAAAGCAGCATATCGTGTGCAGCTCCAAGCAAGAAGGGGAAAAGAAAGATAAAAGAGTGCGACTTAAAAAGTTTCGATAATAAACAAGAGAACGCTAATGGTTAATGTGGAAATCTTTCCAAGCTTGCCCATTTGCGGGATGGTTCAGTTCTCCATCTTTGGTTGGAGATTTCGCTTGCCAAGTCATATGTTCAGCTGTTCTTAAAGACATGTACAATCTTTTGAGCTGAGGTGTAATCGAAAAATACCTTAAAATCTTAAAAGGTATATTCGTCTTTTTTGTAGTCACGCCCTCTTTATTAGGCCTAAATCGATCATGACTGCAAAATGTGCACTTTGTCTTCTGTTCATTTTCCTTATAAAATAACTTGCAATTGTTCGAACATTCATCGATCTTTTGATATCCAAGACCCAACTTCTTCACCATTTTTTTACAATAGTAGTAGTTATCGGGCAATTTTTCAACGACAGGCAACATACTCTTAATGGCCCTCAAGAGTGAGTCAAAACACTCATGGCTCATGTTGCCACTGCAGACAATGTAGTGTTCTTCGTGCAACAATGCTACAATGGTTCGCTACCCTCGTCTAACAACTTAAAGAATGCTTTGGCATCAGAATTCATAGGTTGCTCTCTGCCTTATTCCCAATCAAAATATGGCCCTATAATATCATGAACCATGTCATTCTTACGATGAGTACTGCTGCCTAGATTGTGTGCTTGTGCGTTGCCACTATCTCTTCTCTGCCCATGTGCCCACCAACATTCTTTGTAATTGTTCATGAACCCAAAAACAAGTAATTGATAGTTTACTATGTCTCTGTCCATATAATTTACATTCTTACACTTTAAACAAGGACATCTTATCATGTTCTGACCATTAACACATTCTGGGTGACTATACGCATAATCTAGAAATACTTGGCAACCAGCAGTAAATTATGTTGTAGCACCTATCTGGGCACTTGACTTTCGTCGTCTCATCCAACTACGGTCTGAATAGAGGTCCATGATAACACAGTACCTATGTTGGCATGAATTATTGTATTCCCTTATTAAAGATTTACAATTCAGCTCAATGCCATTTATGATGCTTATAAATACGTATAGATGTATATGTACATATATAACATGAGTGTGCATCATATACAATTATTCGGGAATTGAACAAGGATACATGACAAAACAAATTTACACAGCTTGAGATTGACTACCCAAAGGCATGGTATATTGTTATGGATCATAAATTAGAATGAGGTATGGTGTTGGTTGATTTCACAATCAAAGCAAACGTGCAAATATACATGGTCAACAAGTAATAGAGTGATAAGATAAAGTGTCGATCCCACAAAGAATTCTAATTAGTACATTCCAACTACTAGTACTATATCAATTCAATTTTATTTAAACACCCATAAATTGTGATTTTTCGAATTAAGAAAATTAAATTAAGCAATTAAAAGAAATTAATCTAAAATAAAGCAAATAAACAAAACTAAGATTTGATTGAATTCAGATAAATAAGGATTAAGACTCCAATATCCCCAATTATGAACTATAAATCAATTATCCCAATTATTATGCCTGCTGAATTGTTAACACGAATTCTCAAATGCCAAAAGTCTTTTTCCAAGTGATCAATTGCCTTCTATTTAATCTAGATTAATCTTGATATATTCCTATGCAAAATAATTGAATTAAACTCTTTTCAATTCCAATTCCTTATATAGTACATATGGTGAACAAATATTTCCATTCAATTCACAAACTTAATTATTCACTGTGCAAACAACTAAGTCACATGTCACCATGCCCAGTTCTAACCCTAGAATTCCTCTTCCAATTCCTTCTAGAGTAACAAGGTAATTATTGGCCAGATAATTAATCAATTAGCACAAAGAAGGATGAACAATTCACTTCAATATAAATAATTGGAATAAATTCAATAACTAATTTAAAGCCATAAAAGGTTCAATTGAAATCTTAATTAAAGAAATTAGTTCATAACGGAAATTAAAACCAACAATATTTGAAAAATCATCCTTAATGAATTACACAAATTGAAAGAATAAAGAAGAAGAAGAACTCCAAGTGAAAATCTTCAAATTCTCCCCTTGCTCCTTGATCAGCCCCCAATTGTGTATATTAGATACCCTTTTTCAATTCAACTAGCCTTTATATACTCCTCTTATCCAAACTCTAGCAATCCAAATCCAATTAGACATCAAACAACCTCCATTTGAGCAGTCAAACAAAAAGTCAACGTCATTCCGTTGGCCAATCAGATTTCGGCTCAAATACTTCCAAGACCGAGATTTGCACTATGTTGAGCGCCCCGACGCTGAGATGCAGAAAATGACTATCATGCCCTTTTCAGCTCAAATTCTCCCGATCTATCCATACAGCTCCCAAATCTGCAATATAACGACTAAACACAGTAAAAATAAATCTAAACAACTTAAAGATATAATAATTTAAACCCAAAAGTATCTGATTCATGGGTATATAACCCAATCATCATATGGTCTTACGTCATCCTGCATATTTTAACTGACACCAACCTAGAGACAATAATTTCCTAGGGGTATATATATGAATCAATGCATCATGCATGGTCTGCATATGCATTAGGACAAGTCTAAATTTCCCGACTAATGAAAAAATTTCGGCAGAGTCTCCCCTATAATATAGACTATCCAAATGCATAAGGGCATGCATACTTGACCATTTGTAGGCATATAAGAGTAATAAGAATGTATAAGCAATTAACATAACATCACATATACTCATTGCCTTTATTATATTCCAGGGTCCATATCTAAATATAACAAAAACTTTTCTACATAGGATATGACATTAGGTGATGAAAATATCTTGATGGTCAAGTTTGAAGAATAGCCAATGGACTTTGCAATGTGTTTTAGAAACTATAACGCTGCGCATATCAAGATTGCAGAAGAAGGCATACTATTAGTCCATTAATGTTGGACTATTAGTCCTATAAAGTCATTTGATACCCAAAATAGTCCAAAACATTACATACTTGACCATTTGTAGGCATATAAGAGCAACAAGAATGTATAAGCAATTAACATAACATCACATGTATTAAACACCAAGGAAGTGTAACACAACTGTGAATACGAATGCATATATGGCCATTTGACTTATATATGAAGATTTAGACAAGTATGGATATTTTGGAAACAACTCATTATTTTTATGAACATTAATCGTGTGATTGAAGTTAACAACTCATTATTTTATATATGGGTATTTGGTGCTATAAACCTCAAGAAGTCTGCAATATAGCAAAACAAATTCATATTTTAAGGAGCTAATGTGCAATAGTGCAAGAGGTGCAATTGTGGAGTAGATGTTACTCGATTTAACTTATGTTGCTTGTCATAGCTTTGTTTGTTTGTTGTTTCATTTTTTGAATATTACCATTATTGTGTTTCATAAACTTTCCCTTACCACACCAATTAAATGAATGAATGTTCTGAGTATCCATTTTTCTAAATTTATGCTTCATCTCGGGAATTTGTGGAAGCTGTTCGCGCTTATCGAGTAATATTTCATGATTCTAGAGAGCAACTAATCAGGCGTTTGAAGGATCTGGTTACAAAGTATGGGTGACGTTAAATTTTTTTAAAATTGGTCTTTAGTGTATTTTGTTCTGTTTGCACGAGTTTTAAGCATCATATTAACATTGTTTGTTGTCTATCTTATGAAGGGGTGGCAACTGGCAAATGGATTTATTACAAATTACTCGTGTCATAACCTGATAGAAATATTGAAGGTTGAATATATCAATTGATATTAAGAGTAAAATGGCTAGTTCTTTCCTTCCGTTTTCCAAAATACCAAAATATTAATTGAGATTACAATTGGGTGAAAACTTATAAGCTCCACTCCTTTGATTCAAAGTTCTCATTGTCATGACTTAGAAAATAAAATGGGACACATATAAAATGTATGACCCTTTTTGAAGCTAATTAGTATATTAGCCCCGTGTGAGGCACTGTTTTTTTTTATTTTATTTTCTTTAAATGAACTTTTTTAGACCGTATAATATTTTGAATGGAAAAATAAAAATGCATTTGTACTATTAAATTAATATAATTTGCACACCCAGACAATTCAATACCTTACACACCCAAAGCTCGGATATCATGTTAAGTAACCAACTCATCTAAAAACTTAAACACCAACTATGTATATCATATTAATATAGATAACTAACCCAAGTCCAACAATATTACATCACTCCATATTTTGAAAGTGTCACAACGTTATAACACATTGAGGTAACAAAACATATATAGTATAGAATATTGTATATATCATCCTGACATCTCTTAAAGAAAAAACTACAAGAAGAAAAATGGATGAACAAATTAATAAAAGATATGTCCAAGCAAAGAACAAATAATCAGAACGACTACATCTAATAGAAAATTCTATAAAGCTCTTCATAGAAAGGGAAAACTTATTAATTTATGCAATTTTATTAATTTATTTAGGGATGACCAATCCATTCGTCCCTCAACTACACAAGAGACTAAAAAATCGGTGCTTTGACTACCCAACTTCTGAAAAGACTAAAGTGAGATTACACTACACTACAACAATTGGTATTACACGGATTCTATTTCTAGGCAATCTATGGCTTCATATATGTATTCACAGGAGTACCCTTGGAGTGACAACATCATTTAGAGTGCAGTAACATGTTTCCCATTTCTCTTTTTATTTACTTATAAACTTTTATTCCCTATCAAGTCTTCATTCTAATAAATTACAGGAAAAAAAAGGCTTCTTAGAAATGGGATCTTTTTAAAGTCTTCTATAAAAATTATTCTACAATACATGTCTACAGTCGCTATAATTTAAACTGAATTATAAAAATAATCAGTCAAACCCATTTGGATTTTCAGTTAAACCCAAATCAAACTGAATTATATAAATAATCAAGACAACAATAGAAAAAAATTAAGAAAATGGCATCTAGAAGAAGAACATCAACACATTCACATCTTCAGAAAAACAAATCATGTCCATTCAATCAACAATAACAAAAAAAATAGTTTAATTTAGGGATAAATTAAAGGGGTTACCGGCGGTGGTGAAGGCTTCGGCCGGCGATGTCAGTGGTGAAGGCGTCGGCGGTAGTCTTCCTCCCTCTTCTCTCTCCCCCTACTCCCTCTTCTCCCTCTCCCCTTTTTCTCCTTCTTTTTTTTTTTCTCTTGAAGATCGATCGAATGAATCTTTGAACTCGATTAAGTTTATGAGAATCAATGATTTCAACAAACAGGTGTGCAAATCGCTAATTTTTAATGATGTGGATATCAAATGATCGTTGGGTCGACCGATAGATAGTGGTCGCTGAGCCAAAGTTTCCCACCAATATTTGGGGGAAAATTCATACCAGCGACCGCTCAGCGACCGCATACGGTCGTTGATATTAACTAGTGACTAGAATTCACCGCGGTCATAGATAGTGGTCGCTAATACTATTATCAGCGACCGGATAGAGAGGTCGCTGATATTATTGGCCGCAGATAGGCCTTTTTCTTATAGTGGTTATGCTGGTTAGTGCAGGCCGCTATGCGAGGTAAAGGCTTGAAAGCCGCGCTCGCAGCTTGTCTCAAGGCTCATTGTGACACCCCTAAATTCGGACCTCCACTTGGTCACCTGAATTCGGTTCATCACGTTCTCATGGTAAAATCATACTAACTAAAATAACGTATACACAACAGAAAATCTACTTTAGAATAATATACAATGATTTATTATAATTATTCCCGTAAGTCTCATAACCTACAGTGCTTAATAGATTACATAACAATATCAATTAAAGACTTATTACATAATCTTTCCTAAGCTTAAACATAGTCTGAAATAGTCTTAATACAACATAACAGATTTTAAACTTAAAAGGGACAAGCTAGTCGTAGCCTTGCACTTGCCCTTGTCCTGTCCGGATAAACTTCCCTGTTCTGCCTTAACTGAAAGGTTTTTAAAAGAAAGGATGAGCACAAATTGCCCAGCAAGTAATATACAACAAGGGTGTATGATATATATCACAAGGTTAGAAATATCGAAGTGTCATTTCTAGGATAGTTCAAAGTATCAGAATAACATCAGGGATAAGAAATATCAACAATTCTTTGAATAAGAACGATAATTCAATATAAATCAACAGATATATATGAATTCAACGACTATTGAGGTAATCAACTGACTAAACAATTTATACTGAGCAGTCCTTAAGGACTATTGAACTTCCACTAGAGTTACCATAAGGGTTGTTCAACTTAGTTTTTAAGATTTCCGCACCAATCAATTTGTTTGGACAGTGTTTATAGATATGCATATAGTCTAGCCAAATCAAATGGCATCGAATCTTTCATAATATTCAAGGATAATACCAATTTCAACATGAATAATAGCTTTCACAAGGGTTAACATACTAGCTCATTTGAATGAGAAGGTAATATAACTTGTATTCAAAGGGATAAGCTTATGGTATTTGTCGAATAAAGTAATGCAAGGGTTTTGGATGCTTGCAAACTAAAAGTAGGGTTCGGATACTTGTCTTAAGCATAGTTTATCCATGTTTAAAAAATCAACACTTTAGAATCCTAGTATAGCGTATTATAAGTATACAATGTTCATTAGCTAACATAGTCTTTAATTAAGCTCAACACGATATAAGTATGCAATATGGTATAAAATCAGTTTATAAGTCATCATGAATCAACTACTTAGTTACTTCACAAGCAAATCAAGAATGCTCAAGTTTAAGACCTCCTACTCACGAACTTTTCATTTCAATGCAACACCAACTTCTCAACTAAACATCACATATATACATACATCAGTTGGTTTTAGATCACATTTAGCATCATAGGCATCATACAAGATTGCTGCCCAAAATCAGAACTTACTATCTGGAATTCCAGATCGCACAACATAGCGCCATGGCTAAGTTTAGGGCCAAGTAGCAGCACTACGCCGTCCTCCCGCCATGCCAAGAGTCATTTCTTTGCCTTGTGGTTACATTTGGCTTGACCAAAACAATCACACATAATATATTTTTCATGTTAAGGGTCTTTTCATGCTCCTTAAGTCAATCTAGGTTTCTTCTTTCATAACATGGTTCTAAGTTGCTCATTTCAACAATTTAAGGCCATTCAAGGTCATGAACTCACAAGGTCTATCATGCTTACTTTCTAATCATAGAAGATAGTTATAACACTCATATTAGGCATTCTTGTGTGTATTCATAACACATACGTGAAACTAACACCGCTTTAATTGAAAATAGGCTTCATTCATGCTTTTCTTGAAATATGACACACATTCATGGTATGTATATATTTATACTACATGAGTGAGTCTAATAGTGACATCAAACATGATCACAAATGTCAGATTGTAGTCCTCAATGTAACATGAAAATATTCATATTCAAAGCTCGCTAATAGGTTCAACATGCTCATGTTTCCTTACTAATCAAATAAACACAAGCTAAAGGTTTATTCATGCATTTCCAAGTCATAGTCACATGTAGAAATCATGCATGTTAGCTCACTAGGCTAAGTTGCTTATTGAAAATATTTCTAACATAAGGCTTAACAAGTTTGATCATGCTCAAAAGGAACTATGTATACTACGACATGTTCATCTATGTGGAAAATCAGTCATGTATAGTTTACTAGGTTCACAATTTGTAGAACATGATCTTTAACGTAGTTTGTTTTTCAAAACATAGTCCAAATCTCCATGTAAACCATACGCTTTCATTAATCATGCAAGTCTGTCAAAACATGCTCAACTTAGGTTAACATATCCATATATACATCATACACATTCTCACATGCTAGCTTGAGTCAAAATAACTAGCTAATATTGATCAGATTTGAAAACAGATTGCTCAACTGAATTTAGTAACCGGCGTAGCTGCAATGCGCCTCAATACAAATGTGGCGTAGCTACGTCGTGCCTGGTTCAAGCGCAGAAGCAGTCTGCTTTGGCAGAAAGCTAGCCCAAACTCAAAAATTATTCACCAATTCATTTCCAAACAATCATGTATCAGTTTAAACATGTTCATATTGTCATATAACGACTTTATAACCAATACCCAACCCCATTAACATACAATTTCATGAATTCAAGAATTTGAAATTATAAGAACTCAAGACTCCATTTTTACAGAGAATGAAAAAGGAAACAAGGAAAAGGGATTATACCTCTGCAAATGTGAAAAGAACTTGCTCCAAATGAACTTCTACGCTCTAGATTACTTGTATGCTCTCAACTCTCACTTAGCAAATTCTCAAAACAATCTCAATAACAAGAATGAAGAAGCACAGCTGTTATTTATAGAGGAACACAAATCCAGACATTGCATTTTCCCATTGAATCAAACTCATATGTTAAAGGATTACATGGGGGTTAACAAGGAATTGTTAGATTGGTTGTTGGAACTCATCATACATCATAATCACCACCCCCCCCCCCCCATGATCATGAGCTAGAGTTGGAAGAAAATGAAGAACATAGGCTAGCCTTTTTGAAATACACGTGAATGAGAATTTGGAGTAAATGGGACACTAAATTTGGGACAAAAGGAAAAACTCAGCATTCTTGTATACTCCTACACATTCTCACTCTTATGTTATATGTTTAATACACATCTCAACCATATATTATAACCTAATGTCACAACATGACTTAACATTTCAAGGTAGTAGATGTTATGCAATATACATATAATCCATGTACATTTTATCAAAATGATAGTTTACAATGTGTTCATGGTATATTATTTTAATACATACCTACATAAATATTGTCACATAGATAACGTATTTATAACATATAGTTCCAATATGTTTAACCACATTGCCTCATACAATATAGTTTTATACAACTTAATATATATAGTTACACAAATGTCACACTACACCATATAATATAGTTGTATATGCACATAATCGTCAATATAATATTATTATATTACTAACTTACTTATTTATGTTAAATAAATAAATCATGCATTTCCTTAATTAATTAACATCAATATTAATTAATCCAACCATTGATTAATGTAGTTATGGATTTCCATCATCATTATTCATCTTCATAATATACTACAATTAATAGTAATCACACATTATTAGTTAATTACTAAGAATTCAATATTCTACCACAACTGTTAACAATTAATTAATATAACAATTAACTATTAATATTACTTAATTTTGCATTTTATTTCATGGTTCACCAATGTCACACAAATCACATAATTACCTCATTTAATTTCCAAAGTAGAAAATTTTATTTTTCTCCAACTGACCACTAAGCAAATTGCATGCGATTTAGATCTTACGGATTTGCCAGTAACAAGGCTACTGCGTGCCTTGACAATGCCAAGACTAGTTTATCTCAAGCCAGTGTCAACCCCGATCATTATACTCGTCTTACACGACATGAATTAATGACCACAAAGGTGTTGCTACACGTCTACGAGCGTATTGATTACTTATATGAAATCACATAATCATTCCTGATTAATCTTCCTAATTTCTGTTTCAACTCGCTTAGTGAATTTTCTCGTTTCACATTATGCCACACAAGGAATTTCACAATTCTCATTGTCACTTCACACATCTTAATACGCATTGATCTAACACGAATAAATCGAATTAACCAACTCACAAAATAATAACATTTTTATTCACAGAAATATTATTTCCTTTAATATATTCATTTTAATAATATGGGGAAATTCTGCATTATTAATACAACAAGAATCTACCGTATTTCGGCTAACATGCAATCGAGTGGGGTCGCAACACCATGATTCTTTACAGAACTAGCTCTCCGGCGCCGCGGCATAGTTAAACGTAAATAATGTTCACGAAGAACATCAAATAAAGCCAAATTGGCCTAAAAGCTCTTTTCTAACAACTATTCCAACTTACCCAAGTTGTATGAACTTCACAGAAATATTAATTAATATTCCTAACATGTTTCTAACCGTATAAACACATAAACTTCCAAACACTACAAAAAAAAATGGGGCTTTAGCAACGATTTTTCATATGTTTAGCAACAAAATTTCTCATTCGTTGCAGATTGTGTCAGGCTTTCACTTTTTGCAACGAAATTCATAAGTCATTGTAAAATTTCATTACTAATTCATTGGCGGGAAAATTTTTTGTTAGAAATTCTTTGCTAAATTTTTGCCCACTTGTTTTCCCGTCATCATGGGCAACAAAAGTTTTTCAGTTGCTAAAAATGGGGCTTTAGCAACGATTTTTCAGGGAACGACTTTATAAGTCATTGCTAAAAGTGTATGTTTAGCAACGAAACTTGACCTTTATTGTAGATTGTGTCAGGCTTTAACTTTTTGCAACGAAATTCATAAGTAGTTGCAAAATTTGGAAACAAAATTCGTTAGAAATTCGTTGCAAAATTTTTAACCACTTGATTTCTCCTCATCGTGGGCAACAAAAGTTTTTTTGTTTCTATATTTCGTTGCCTAATATGGACCACATTATTGGCAATAATTTTTATTTTCGTTGCATATTTTATACAAACTTTTTGCAACGACTATTACTAAATACTAATCCTTGCAAAATAATAGCAACTACCACCATAACTTGTAGCGGTAGACAGTGTAGCACATGAGCAAATGAGGGGCAGATGAGTAATTTCTATTTGCACAGTAATTTCTATGATGGCCATGAATGGGGGCACATATATATAGACGTGTATATTTTATTTGTGAGCAGTCTTTCAAAACTGCGTCGTTTTGGCATATTTGTTTTTGATTTCTGATTTGGGAGGAGATAAGCTATTTTTTTAATATAAAAAAAACTGCCAAAACGACAAAGTTTTGGCAGACTATGCACAAATAAATTATACACAGCTGTGTATGACCATATTGCTCTATATATTAACTTACCAAATTATAATTATTAACTTGTTACAATTTTTTTACTTAAAAAACTTAATTGCGATGTCGAGAGGCGGGAGTAAAAGACAATATAATTTTGAAAAAAAGAATTAAATATTCAGTATAATTAATGGCTCAAATTGAATTGAAAAAGTAAAGTCTTCTTATAGCTAAAATAGTAGTGGAATTATTACACTTACTAATCTACTAAAGTAAGTGTAATTATCGTCGTTACAACTTAGTAGCAGTAAGACTTTTATTTTTTCAATACCAACCATTAATTATATTGATCAATGATGGAAAAACGATTGAGATGATGGTTGTTTGGAATATATATATATATATATATATATATATATATATACATATTCTTTTCAAAATTTCTTGTCAAACTAAATAAAATACTAAACAAATCTCAACATTAAACTAAATATATATAGAGTAACTATGAATATGTTTATATATAAATATATATGTAAACAAATATTCATATAAATATTTATAAATTTATCTCTAAATATTCATATAAATATTTATAAAAATATTCATATCTAAATTTTATATATTTTAGATGAAATATTTATAAATTTATAAATAAATATTTATATGAATATTTGTTTTTATATATATATATATATATATATATATATATATATATATATATATATATGGTAATAGAATTTATCTAATACACAAAAAATATAACATAAAGAAGCAAAAATATCATAGATAGGTTTCGAACCTAAAATCTATGGGTTATTGGTCCATTAAGCTACCACTCAGCCATTCTAATTTATTAGTTAACTAAAATACCGTTATAACTTGTAGCGGTAGACAGTGTAACACTTGAGCAAATGAGTAATTTCTATTTGTGCGCAGTAATTTCTATGAGGGCCAAGAATGGGGGCCCATATATATAGCCGTGTATATTCTATTTGTGCGCAGTCTTTTAAAACTATGTCCTTTTGGCATATTTGTTTTTGATTTCTGATTTGGGAGGAGAGAAGTTAATTTTTTAATAATAATAAAAAAAATCCGCCAAAACAACATAGTTTTGGCAGACTATGGACAAATAAATTATACACATCTGTGTATGACCATATTGCTCTATATATTAACTTACCAAATTATAATTATTAACTTGTTACAATTTTTTACTTAAAAAACTTAATTGAGATGTCGAGAGGCGGGAGCAATAGACAATATAATTTTGAAAAAAAGAATTAAATATTCATATAATAAATACGGTGAAATTGAAAAAATATAGTCTCTTAGCTAAAATTGTAGTGGCAGTAATTACACTTACTAATCTACTAAAGTGTAATTACTGTCGGTACAACTTGTAGTGGTAAGACTATTATTTTTTTCAATCTCAACCATTAATTATATTTATCAATGATGGAAAACGATTGAGAGAATGATTCTTTGGAATAGTACTCCTAACAACCATAGGTTGCCATAAATTGGAATCATATATATATATATATATATATATATATATATATATATATATATATATATATATATAAAACATATATTCAATATTTAATAAGTCACATATATAAAAAATTAATTATATATATATAGGTATTATTTTTGTTACAAATTTTGTACTTTCAAAATTTACTTGCGATATGAGGAGAGGCAATAACAATGGATAATATAATTTTATTATTAAAATGTATTAGGTTCGAATTAATGAACTATACTTTAAAAATCATTATTTTTTCTTATTCTATTTATAATTGTAATTAGAGCATTCATTTTAAAATTAAAATTTAGAATTTCAAAAATGATGAAAAGTCATTTGAATTTTAAATTAGATTATTGATTTTGTATTTATTAAAATAAATAAATTAATATTCATTCATTAATACTATACTTTAAAACTCATTATTTTTTCTTATTCTAGCTATAGTTGTAATTAAAGTATTCATTAGATTATAATCACTATATTATTTATTTTATACACCATCTCTTCTACATTTCTTGTAATATAAAATGGGAAATTATTCTCAAACGTATTTGCTAGTTTATATCTATGGCGAATTATTCTTAAATTTATTTGGTAGTTTATATTTTATTCTTAAATATTAAAAATGTATATTCTTAAAATTTATAAATATGAACCCTTCGTAGAATGAATGGAGAGAGTATATTTCATAAAAAAAATTTAAAAAAAATCTGACCCTATCAATCACCCAACCCGCCACAAACCATTAAATTTAAACAAAAAAAATCTCAAATTCATTCAATTAAACACCATGTTTTGATAACAGAGAAGAAATTATTAGGGTTTTGCGATAATTTCTAAACCTAAACTACTCAATCCTCACCATGAAATCACAAACCCAAAAACCCCAATCCGCATCTCCATTCCCTTTCGCCGTCACAAGGATTGTCGTTGCCCAAATCTGCCAATTAGTGGGCTTCAAATCCGCCCAAAACACGACCCTTCAATCCCTAACCGGCATCCCCACTTGGTACCTCCAGGCTCTGGCCACCGCCGCCGCATCCAGCAATTCCACCGGCCGCACGCAATCCAACCTCCTTGACATCATCGTCGTAATTGAACACCTGTATTAGAAAAGGGTTTTCTCGACGGATCAAATGTGAACCAAAGATTTTACAGTTCCGGGCCTATTCTTGATATCATCAAGTTTGTAAAGTACAAAGACCAAATCCTATTTGCCAAGCCGTTGACACGACGCCGTTTAAAGGAGGGAGAGGTGTTTGTGGGCTGGCGAGTGGAATGGAGAGGGGGAAAGATGGGAGGGATTATATTTTGAGGTGGTTTTCGGGAATTCCAGAGATGGGTGAAAAAGAGGGAGGAGATAGAAAAGAATATGGGTTTGGTGGGGAGGGATGTTTAATACCTGGGAGATGTTATCACAGCCAACAATATACCAATTGAAAATGCGAGCTTGTATTGGGATCATGCAATATCTCCAACAAGAACCAGGAACATACCATGGGCCAGTGTGTTTGGGAACCATGATGATGCACCATTTGAGTGGTCGACGGAGTGGTTTTCAGCCACTAGAATTCCTTCACTACATTGCTCTGTAGATAATTTCTCGTACACTGGTGAGTTTAAAATTTTAATGATAAAAGTTGTTCACAGATTGTCATGTCCAGTAGGGATGGTCTTTTATTTCTTCTTATAATCAGGGTTGTTGGCAGTTTTAGTACAAGAGTTCTTTTTCATTGTCTGATATAGCCATCTCCTTAATGCAATCTGTGACAATTGAGAGAAAGAGGGATTTACAAAAAGTATACTAAAATGATAGTTTATTTTAGAAACCCAAAATAAACATTCTAAAAATATGGACCAAATACTCTTGCTTGTCTCAGTTTAGACTTGCACGCTAACAATTAAATTTAGTTCTGTTATCCTTAATTTAGTTTAAGTTAATGGATGACATGACATTGCCATAATGGTATGTGATCTAGTTTTTATGACTGGATAATTATTTTGGAAATTGTGATAAGAAAAAAGCAATTCATATTTGAGATCTGTGATTCATGTTACTATTATTTTGGTATCAGGAGTAGAGTGTAGCTTCAAAGGCACGCCACGTTGGAGCTTATGAAAAATGAGATTGAAAATAATGCATTTTCATACTCTAGAATTGGTTCTAAAAATCTTTGGCCAAGCTTATCGAACTATGTCCTTCAGATTTCATCATTGAATGATCCTCAACTGGCTGTGGCATTCATGTACTTCTTTGATTCTGGTGGTGGGTCATACCCAAAGATTATATCAAGTGCCCAGGCAGAATGGTTTCATTGCAAATCTCAACATATAAACCCTGATGCAAGGTAGAGGAAGAAACACTACTCTATACTTTTCTGTTTTTGAAATGACCGAATGTGTTAAGGGTGTTTGAGTCTGATTTTTTATATTTTCCTATCCTTTGCCAACATAAGGAAATTTTTTTTTAATTATATTTCTTTCCTTTGTTTGTTTGAGAAGAAAAGGTCAGCCTACTTAAGTAGTGGACTAGTCAAATAGTTGTAAGAGGCTCACAATTCAGCTTTTCTGTAGCATGATTTGATGTGAAACCAAATATTACATCAATGATTAGGGTGCTAGAGATAATATTTTGGCATATACCAAGTAAAGCCTACAAGAAGGTGGCTCCAAGGTTTAGTGTACACAAGCATTGTGTGGGCTTAATATTCTGTGGAGACTATTCTTCGCTTTCAAGAAGTTTGAAATGGGCATCATGAAAATTCTCGAGGAAAGGCCTTCTCTCAAGGTAAGGATAAATTTTCCTTTCCTATCTTTGTTTATTGTTTATGTAAGTATAGCTTATAATCAAATTTGATACTGAAAAATGATTGAGATGGCTCAGTGGTAGCTTAATGGCCTAATAACCCATAGGTCTTCATTTTCATAACTTGCTAAGATTTTTAAATATATGCAGGAAGACTGCTTCTACGACCTGCCTTACAATACTGGGTATCAAATTTCCGTGCTACGTTTACAGAAGACAAGGGACAAAATTATGAAGTGTACTCTCTCTATATATGTAGATATATATATTTTGATTGAAGAACTGTGGTAGCTTTAGATAGTTAATTGTAAAGATAATGAATGATTATGTAGTTGATGATTTAATTAAGTTAATAATATTTTAGTTTTTTGTATTTTTGCCATTATTTGCTATGGGGACATTGTGCCAGCCAGGTACACAAAAAGAATGTCAAATTTTGATTTGGCAACTATGATGCCCCCAAATTCGGACCTCCACTTGGTCACTCAAATTCGGCTCATCACGTTCTCATGGTAAAACCATAATATCTAAAATAACGCATACACAACGGAAAATCTACTTTAGAATAATATACAATGATTTATTATAATTATTCCCCCAAGTCTCGCAACCTATAGTGCTTAATAGATAACATAATAATATCGAATAAAGACTTATTACATGATCTTACTTAAGCTTAAACATAGTTTGAAATAGTCTTAATACAACATAATAGATTTTAAACATAAAAGGGACAAGCTAGTCGGTAGCCTTGCCCTTGCCCTTGTCCTGGCTGGATAAACTTCCCTGTTCTGCCTTAACTGAAAGGTTTTTAAAAGCAAGGATGAGCACAAATTGCCCAACAAGTAATATACATCAAGGGTGTAGGATATAATATCATAAGGTTTGAAATATCGAAGTGTCATTTCTAGGATAGTTCAAAGTATTAGAATAACATCATGGATAAGGAATATCAACAATTCATAGAATAAGAACGATAATTCAATATAAATAAACAGTTATATATGAATTCAACGACTATCAATATATTCAATTGGGTAAACAATTTATACTAAGTAGTCACTAAGGACTATTGAACTTCCACTAGAGTTACTAATATTAAACTGATATCCCAAGAGAATCAAGTACTATAGATGATCAGTCTACAATACTTCACGTTATGCATAACACCACAATAATAAATCACTCATGTGTTGGGGTTTCCACCAACATACACTCCCCTTACCATAAGGGTTGTTCAACTCAATTTTCAAGATTTTCGCACCAATCAATTGGTTTGGACAATTTTTATAAACATGCATATAGTCTAGCCGAATTAAATGGCATCGACTCTTTCACAATATTCAAGGACATTACCAAGTTCAACATGAATGATAGCTTTCACAAGGGTCTAACATACTAGCTCATTTGAACGAGAAAGTAATACAACTTGTATTCAAAGAGATAAGCTTACGGTATTCGTCGAATAAAGTAATGCAAGGGTTTATGATACTTGCCTTAAGCGTAGTTTATCCACGTTAATAAATTAACACTTTTGAATCTTAGCATAACGTATTATAAGTATACGATGTTCATTAGCTAACATAGTCTTTAATCAAGCTCGACGCGATTCAAGTATGCACATATGGTACAAAATCAGTTCATAAGTCATCATGAATCAAATACTTAGTTATAAGTAAATCAAGAATTTCCATTACAATGCAACACCAACTTATCAACTAAGCATCACATATATATATATATATATATATATATATATATATATATATATATATACATTTATATATATATATATATATATATATATACATTAGTAGGTTTTAGATCACACTTAGCATCATAGGCATCATACAAGATAGCTGTCCAAAATCAGAACTCACTATCTGGGATTCCAAATCATAGTAGGCGCGCCATGGCTAAGCTTTTAGACCGGTACAATACATGATCCTCAGCCAAGCCAAGATGTAATCACGCCTTTTGTGGTTTCGTAAAACTTGCCATCAAACAATCTTACATGATATATTTGTTATGTTAAGGGTCTTTTCATGCTCCTCAAGTCAATCTAGGTTCCCTTTTATAATATATTTCTAAATTAAACTTTTCAACAAGTTAAGGCCATTCGAGGTCGTAAAATCACAACATCTATCATACTTACTCTCTAAACATACAAGATAGTTATAGCACTCATATTAGGCATGCTTGTGAGTATTCGTAACACATATGTGAAACTAACACCGCTTAAGTTGAAAATAGGCTTCGTTCATGCTTTTCTTTAGATGTGTTACACAAACATGGTATATATATGTTTATGTTACATGCGTCGTGTCTGATTGGAGCCAAGAAGAGTCTGCTTTAGCAGAACTCTAGCCTAACCACAAAACTATTCACCAATTTGATTTTTAAACCATCATGTATCAGTTGCATCATGCTCATATGGTCATAAAACAACTATATGGACATTACCCAACCTGATTAACATACAATTCCACAAAATCAAGAATTTGAAATTTAAGACTCAAGACTCCATTTTTTCACAAAGAATGAACTTGAAGCAAGGAAGAGAGGTTATACCTCTGCAAATGAATGAACTTGCCACTAGTTGAACTCCCAATGTCCTAGAATGCTTGAATGCTCTAAATCTCACACGTTGATAATTCTTAGCACTTGGAATAATGGAAGGAGAGCTCTCATTTATAGAACATCTAAAACCTAGACAATAACATTCTTCCCTAAATCAAACTCATGGATGGAAGAATTGCATGAAGGTTATGGAGGAGTTATTGGATGGTTGTTGAATTGCATCATGAGCACCACTCCCCTCATGATCATTGCCTAACAAGCTTGGAAGGAAAATGAAGAACATAGGCCTTAACCTTTTGTTATTACACGTGATTGAGAAATGAGAGGTAAATGGGACACTCAATTTAGGACAAATGAGAAAATCCTAGCATTTCATATCATCAAGGCTTAGTTTGGTATATTTAATTCCCATAATGAAATCTTAGTGTACAATTGTTACCATATTAGGAATTTAGGGATTAATTATACACTCAGATCACATAGTCCATGTACATTAAATATATGCAATAAAATAACGCAGTCACATATTATTGCCTGGGTAGTTCCATAATTATCTACTACTCACATAATCACACTATAACTTATATCACAGTATGATTTAACATTTCAAAGTAGTAGATGTTATGCATCATACATATAATCCATGTATATACTATTTTAGTGTCTACCAACATGTATATGGTTACTTTATTAAAATAACAGCTTACAATATGCTCATGGTATATTATTTTAATACATACCCACATAAATATTGTCACATAGATAATTTATTTATAACATATAGTTCCAATATGCTTACTCACATTGCCTCATACAATATAGTTTTGTACAACTTAATATATATAGTCACACAAATGCCATAATACACTATATAGTATAGTTGTATTATTGCTTTTATTCACATAATTGTTAACCTACTATTATCATATAAATAAATAAATAATTTATTCACTTCCTTGATTAATTAACACCAATATTAATTAATCCAATCATCATGTATTTATGGATTTTCATAATCATTATTTATCTATATAATATATTGCAAATAGTAGTATTCAAACATTATTAGTTAATTACTAAGAATTCAATATTCTACCATAACCATTAACAACTAATTAATATAACAATTAAAAATTAATATCACTTAATTGTGCACTTTATTTCATGGTTCATCAATGTCACACAAATCACATAATTGCTTCATTTAATTTTCAAAGTAGAAAAATTTGTTTTTCTCTAACTTACCTCTCGGCGCAATTTCAAGGCTAGCCAGATCGCCGAGATTTGCCAGAGTCGCTGCCATGCCCTCGACAATTGCTAAGGTTGGTTTAGCTTTTTGCGTCGTGTCAATTTTTATCGCTAAACTCGCTTTATACGACATGAATTACTGTCCACAACCGTGCTACTACGAGTCTATGAGTGTATTGATTACTTGTATGAAATCACCTGATCAACACGACTAATCTTCTTAACTCTCATTTTAATTTGCTTAACAGATTTTTTTCGTTTCACATTATGCCACACAAGGCATTTCACAATTCTCATTGTCATTTCACGCATCTTAATACGCATTGATCTAATACGAATAAATCGAATTAACCAACTCACAAAATATCAACACTTGTATTCACAGAAATTTTATTTCCAATAATATATTCATTTAATAATACGTGGAAATTCTCGGGTATTACATCCTCCCCCTTATAAAAATTTTGTCTTGAAATTGCTACAAGGTTACACAAATAGATGAGGATAATCCCTCATCATCCTATCTTCTAACTACCACGTTGCCTCTATGACGCCCCCAAATTCGGGTCCTCTGACCTCGGTTCGGTCATCACGAGAAACTACAAACATCCACCTCTAAACAGCATACGATAACTAAAATGCAGAATATAATAAACGTATATCGTTCATTCAAAAGGTGTTATTAGTCCCAAGATACGATATCCTTAATATCATCTTACAATCATACCCTAAAATAAATATTAGGGTTCACATTACATAATCATAATTTAAACTAAGCATAAGTTAAAATTCTGCTTCTCGAAAGTATCCTACATCTTCCCTTTACCTTTGTCCTTTCCTGAGGCCTCGGGCTTAGCTGCAATATAATTCATGATATAGCAAGGATGAGCAACAAGTTTACTCAACAAGTTTAAATATAACAATAAGGATATATCATGATGAATGGAAAAATATCTGGCAATGGATTCAACAACGTGAATATCTGAAGGTTTCAACAATATGAATATCATAAGCAAGGATAATGTTTTGCTTTTAGAATAACTGCTGGTCAAGTAGACTTTGAACTATAACACTCCAATGGAATCAATAGCTAATTGACTCTTTGGTTACTGGCTACAGAATAAGTACTTGAGGGGATCAGCCTCGCATACTCTATGTATATGCATAACATTTAAATCTACTCTGTTGTATCTTATATTAGATACCTGGGGTACTCCCCTATCATAAGAGGGGTGTTCTTTCAGTCTAAGAATCCTTACCATCAATTGTATTTGATAGCTTTTATAAAACTTCATATGTTTGTCTGACCGAACAAAGGTTCAGACTCTATCTGACACAGTTCAAGAATTATTGAACTTTAAATGATGTACAAGTGCAAGACTGTACGAACTCAAGTGCACTAAGTGCGAATATCAATAACATCGATGTGGAATAATTGTAAAGTATTAAACCACTTAATAGCATGCTTGGAAATAAAATTCAAGCTTAAATGAATAACTTTTAATTCAACAAACTCAAAGTTGTGTATGTTAGGAAACTTGCAGCACAATAAATTCGGATACTTTCTCAATATAATTTAGAGTAAGTTTAGGAAAACTTGCTTAACAAATGTAGGGTTCAAGGAACTTGCATAAACATATACCTGTTTGCACAAAATAAAAGTAGTGCGTAAGATTTAGATACTTGCCTGTTCGCTCAGCTACAATATAATACTAGCTTTAACTAACTTGCGTTGAAACAACCTAACATTAACAAGTCGGAAATTTCAATTAGCATGTGTAAACTAATACAAGTCTACACTTAAAAGAATCAAGTCATCACATAGCATGCTTCTCAACACATTACATGGCATATTGGTCACACATTACAAATTAAGTAATCATATAGGCATGCCTTAATACCTCAGACCAAAAATAGAATCATTTTGGCAAGACTGCAGGACGGCACAGCTGCGCCTGGTCTAGGCTTAGGGACGCTGCAGTTGCGTTGTCCCTTGGCCAAATCAAGGTTGAGCTTTTGCTCTCCTGACTTCAGTCCAACTCTAACACACTAATCACATATACATTTTAACATACATACATGCTAGAGTTTCACATATAACACATGATTCTACTTGAGTTCAGTACCACAAGTTTAACTTACCATCTATATGTCATTAAAACATAAAGAGTCACGTAAACATCATGCTTTACAATCTTGGTCATACAATACATAGTAGGTCATGCTTTTATATAGACAACACATGTATATATTACTCATATAGTTCATATTCAAGAAATTTCCTTTTCTTTAAGACTATGCGTGCATAAGTAAAAACCATACATTAATCAAACTATGATCATGTCAATATGTCTATAGGCATAATGAATCCTAATACACATGCTAGAATGGTCATAACATACTATGCTTATTACTTGATTATATTAGCTTCCTCATCCTAACTTCCTTTAACACTAAGTCAACATAGCATATACAAGGCATCTTAACATATAACTCTCATGCATTTACAACATATATTCAAACCACATATGCATGCTCAAATGGTCAGAACTTATAAGACAGAGTCTTAGTCAAGTTCACTTTGAAAAGCCTTAAGTTATATCTCTTTGAAATAATCAAATCTTTCAATCATATATGCTAGTGTGTTCAATCACTTTAGTCTTACATTTCATGTCAATATAAACCATATCATCATGTTCATAAAGTCAAAATGCTCACATGATGTGTTCATGACAAGGTTCACTTTTGAAATCACAAACCTCATTTCAAGACCACAAGTATTGTGTCCATCATTGCTATACTTGTTCATATTACATGCATGTGCCTACGTGTGCATGTTAAAATAGTTTACAAGCTTGCTCTACCACGTACTAACAAGTTAGCATGAAATAGGAACAAAACAGACATCTCGTGTCTGGTAGTGTAGTCTCTGCAGCAATTGCCACGCTTGAGAAAAAAATCGAGTTCGGGTTCCAAGAATGCAAGGCACAAGCACCCTAGTACAAATAGGGCACAATTGCGTCGTGCCTGTACTAGTGACAGTAAGTAGACTCTGTTTGCAGAGCCTTAACCTATAACCATTCTCCATAAATTAAACATGCTTCATACCAACATTTAAGAGTTCAAACATGTAAGGCTACTTCCTAAACACATTATAGCATGCCAATTCACTTTGATTAACATATAGATTCAAGAAATTCTCAAGAATTTGACAATACCTAACTAAGAACACAATTAGAGTTTATACCTTACTAGGCTTGAAATGAACTCCTCACACACTGAGTATACTCTTACAATTGTTCAGCAACTTAGAACCTCCAATATCAGACTTAACAAACAACACAAACTAAATTTGGAGCTTGCATTTATAGAAGAAACTATGAACTAGACATTGACATTACATAAGATTGGAGCTCAAGGTGCAAAGGAAGAACACATTAGTTTCTAAGAAGTGGTTTAACAACTCCCCATAGGCCATTGGCCTTGAAATCATTGCCTAAGTTTTAGCCTCATGAAAGTTACGTAAATCAAATGTAGGCTACTGTTCATGTACTTGGTGACAACCATTTTGGGACAAGGAAATAATTCTCAGCATTTGCACAATGATATGCAACAATGTAATGCAACATTTAGCTTATACCATATATACACATAATATAAACTTTGGTTATCAAATAAGTGTACATAATTCATTTCCTATAACATAGGTTATAATGATTTAAAAGGGCATACAATGTATTTCCCAATTACAAGATATCTAGTAGTGCACATACATATATCAATATTATTATGCAACTCACATGAATGCAAATAACTCTTACTATATAGTCTATATATATAATATATAGACATATTAATGTGCCACCTTGTACTATATAAAATATACAATTAACTACTACATAATAATGGTTTACTATATTGCATGCTTTGCACAAATAAATAAAGTAAACATATAATCAATTTATAAACTATTAATCTATTACACATTAATTATTATTTATTCATATTAATTATTAATTAACACATTATCAATTAATTACTCATAATTGCAATTAATCAATATAAATAAACGCTTGCTTCTATATTCAAATAAATTGAATATTTAATAATCCTATCAATTTCTTGATATCAAACTCTTAGGGTTAGTCAACTAATTTAAATAACTATTAGTGACTCCCTTTAATCATTTCACATAACCACATAAGGTTTAAATAAAATCACAAAACTAACTCATTAAAATTAAATCACATATTTAATTAATAAGGAGTTTAAAATTCGTGGACGTTACATCCCTCCCCCCTAATAAAAATTCCATCCTCGGAATTATAAAAATAAGGTTACTCAAATAAAAATGGATAATTCGCTTTCATTTTCTCTTCTAGCTCTCACGTAGCTTCTTCTACGGCGTGATTCCTCCAGAGAATCTTAACGCAATGAATAATCTTATTCCTTAACTTTTGTTCCTTCCTATCTAATCTGGACATGAACTTCCTCATACGATAAGTCTTTCTCGACTTGAATTGGTTCATAGGAGATAACGTGCTTATAGTCCGATTTATACGGCCGCAACACTGACAAATGAAACACGTTGTGAATGTGCTCAAGTTCAGGAGGTAACGCTACCTCGTACACCACTTCACTGACTCGGCTCAGAATCACGAACGGTCCTACGAACCTAGGGCTCAACTTGCCCTTCTTCCCAAAATGAATATTCCCTTTCCAGGGAGATACTTTCAGAAAAGCATAGCTTCCTACTTCGAAATCTCTCTTCTTGAGATGTAAGTCCGCATACTTCTTCTGGCGATCTTGAACTGCTACTAATCGTGCTCCTATCACCTTGATGATTTCTACCATCTGTTGTACTAATTCTGGTCCCAACAGTCGACGTTCTCCAACTTCGTCCCAAAGATAAGTATGCTTCTACATTTCCTCCCATACAAGTTGATTTCAGACGGTGGCATCCCAATACTGGGATGATAACTATTGTTATACGCAAACTCTACTAATGGAAGGTGATCCTCCCAACTACCCTTGAAGTCCATCACACAAGCTCGGAGCATGTCTTCAAGTGTCTGAATCATTCTCTCACTTTGCCCATCGGTCTGCGGATGATATGCGGTACTTATTCGTAGTTGTGCCCCCATTCATTCTTGAAGACTCTTCTAGAAGTTTGACGTGAATCGCGGATCTCTATCTGATACAATAAATACCGGCACCCCATGCCTCGAGATAATTTCCTTGACATACAGTTTGGCTAACTGGTCCAAACTATACTTAATCCTAATCGGAAAAAAGTGAGCTGACTTAGTAAGACGATCTACAATTACCCAAATGGCATCGTGCCCTTTGTGCGTTGTCGGAAGTCCCACCACAAAGTCCATTGTGATGTGCTCCCATTTCCATTCTGGAATCTCTAAGGGTTGTAATAACCCGCTTGGTCATTAGTGCTCTACCTTGACTCTCTGACAAGTTAGGCATCTACTTACGCATTCTACAACCTCTCTCTTCATGTTTGGCCACCAGAAGTGGTGACGTAAATCTTGGTACATCTTCATGCTTCCTAGGTGTATCGAGTATCTCGTAATGTGCGCTTCTTGTAAGATCTCTTCTCTCAGTTCTGGTACTAACGGTACCCAAATTCATCCTTCAAATCCTAGTAGTCCAGTGCTATCGATCTTAAATTTCAACTCATCACCCTCAGTCAATCACTTCTTGGTGTTAATACAATCTTCGTCCTTTTCTTGTGCTTCTTTAACCTTATCCAATAAAGTTGGACTCGCTGTCACTGTAAATAATTGCTCATAGGTCTCCATAGGATACTTAATCTCCAAGTCTAATCATTCGAAATCATTCACCAATTCTTCTTGAATGGTCAACTTCAATAACTTCTCTTTACCTTTTCTGCTTAAGGCATCTGCTACTACATTTGCTTTGCGTGGATGGTACAGAATCTCACAATCACAATCTTTGATCAATTCTAACCATCGGCGCTGCCTCATATTTAACTCTTTCAGCGTGAAGATATATTTCAGACTCTTATGGTCCGTATATATCTCACACTTCTCACCATACAAATAATGCCTCCAAATCTTCAAGGCAAAAACTACCGCTGCTAACTCCAGATCATGAGTCGGATATCCCTTCTCATAATCTTTTAGCTGACGTGAAGAGTACGCAATGACCTTGTCGTGTTGCATCAGTACATAGCCAAGTCCCTTGTGTGACGCATCACTACACACTACAAACCCTCCTGTGTTGTCCGGTAAAGCCAACACAGGTGCTTGACTAAGCCTCTTCTTTAATTCTAGGAAACTTTCTTCACAGTTCTCCGTCCAATTGAACTTCACTGTCTTTCTGGTAAGATTGGTCAATGGTGATGCTAATTTCAAAAAATATCGAATGAATCTTCGATAGTATCCCGCCAATCCTAAGAAACTCCTGATCTCTGTCGGTGTCTTTGGCTGCTCCCAATTGATAATCGCTTCTACCTTCGCTGGATCCACTGAAACACCATTCTTGTCGATAATGTGTCCTAAAACTGCACTCTCTGCAACCAAAACTCACACTTGGAGAATTTTGCATACAACTTCTCCTTCCTTAATGTCTCCAACACTATCCGAAGATGTTCGCGATGTTCTTCCTCCGTCTCTGAATATACTAGAATGTCATCGATGAATACGACAACAAACTTATCCAAATACTGCTTGAACACTCTGTTCATTAAATCCATAAATGCTGCTGGCGCATTTGTCAAACCAAATGACATTACCAGAAACTCAAAGTGTCCATACCGAGTTCTGAATGTCGTCTTTGGAATATCCTCTGGCCTCACCTTCAGTTTGTGATAACCGGTCCTCAAGTCAATCTTCGAAAAGTAGTTTTCCCCATTCAACTGATCAAACAAATCGTCTATCCTAGGCAACGGGTACTTATTCTTAATGTTGACCTTGTTCAACTCTCAGTAGTCGATATAAAGTCTTAGCGACCCATCTTTTTCTTTATCGAATAAGACTGGTGCTCCCAAAGGTGATACGCTCGATCGAATGTATCCCTTATCTAACAACTCTTGTAATTGAGCCATTAGTTCTTTCATCTCTATCAGTGACATACGATATGGCGCTTTGTATACCGGTGCTGTTCCTGGTGCCAAATCAATGACAAACTCAATCTCTCTATCTGGTGGCAATCCCGGAATCTCGTCTAGGAAGACATCAACGAAATCCCTTACAATAGGTATCTGACTCAGTTCACCCTCGACTCGTCGAGTATCAACCACATGAGCCAAATAACATATACAACCCTTCCTAAGCAACATCTGCGCTTGAACCATCATCAGACAATGAGATTGTCTCAGCGATTTACTACCATAAAATACCACCTTTGACTTATTCGGAGTCTTAAGGTGTACACACTTCTTCTTACAGTCTATAACTGCTCTATGAACTGATAACCAATCTATTCCAAGGATTACATCGAATTCCTCCAAACGAATCGGTATCAAATCCACCTTGAGCTTAAATCCTCGCAATTCGGTATAAAAATTCCTATGAATGTATTCTATGGGAATAATTTCCTTTGTCGCTACTTCTACGTTCATAGGGTGTCCTAATTTCTCATAGGGTAATTCTAACCGTTTAGCGAATTCTTCAAAAACAAAAGAGCAGGTAGCACCCAAATCAAATAACACGTATGCATCTATATCATTGATCGGAATGATACCTGACACCACATCCTTAGACTCCACCGCATCTTGTACGGTCATGTTGAATGTTCGTGTCGTTGGTTTGTTGGCTTGACTGGCTGGCCCTCCAAGGTTCACTACATTGTTGTTGTTGTTGTGGTTGTCGCTAGCTACATCGCCCTTTTTCTTCGGGCAGTCCTTAATTTTATGGTCCGTGGCTCCACACGAGAAACATCCTCCTTTTTGCTTATTCGGACACTGAGGAGCCATGTGCCCCGGTTGTCCACAACGATAATAGACACTCTTTCCTTTCATGCATTCTCCCAAGAGATTCCTCCCACAGTTGTTGCACTTTATATTTTTCCTAGCCTCCCCTCCAGACTTATTACTTCCAGAGGATTGACTTTCCATCCATTTATGCTTGTTGGGGTTGCTTCCTCCGCTGCTTCCCCTTTTTTGTCCATCCTAACCGGTCTTATTTTCTTGTTTAAATCGCACGATGGCTTCATTGCCTCCCTCGGCAATGATAGCCCTTTCCAAAAGATCAAAGTAAGTCTTAATCTTTAATACTGCCACTGCCTTTTACACCCATGGTTTTAGTCCTAATTCGAACCTTCTTGCCTTCCTGGCCTTCGTGTCAACCTGATGTGAAGCAAATCGGGCTAACTCGTTAAATCTTATCGCGTACTCTGCGACAGACATACTACCTTGTTTCAGTTCCAGAAACTTAACCTCCATATCCTGTTGTGTATTTTCCAAGAAATAATTCTCAAATAATAGCTCCTTAAATCTCTCCCAAGGAATAACTCATTCGTCTGCTCGGCCCCTATTGGCTTTCCACCAATAGTTAGCTTCGCCCTTCATCATGAAAGTGGCAAAACTCGTCTTCTGTGCTTCGACCACTCATGCGACCTCAAACACCTTCTCCATCTCTTCTATCCATGTATGGGTTTCAATTGGATCCAAGGTTCCTCGGAACTCCGGTGGTCCTACCAATTTAAAGTCCTTAAAGCTAGCCAAGTGTTGTCCTGGCTACCCTGCTGCTGGCGGAGGTCTATTTTGCATTGCCTCTGTTAATAGGTTAACGAAGTTCTGCATTGGATCAACATTTGCCCCTCCACCATTGTTAACGGATCCTTCCTCCCTCTAATTCCGCTGAACTCTCTTAGGCGGCATGATCTGAGGAAAGGAAGAAACAATTAGGCTTTATGAGATATGTTATACATGTTAGAATTAAGAAGTTTAAGATGTCTATTGATAATTCTTGATTTAAATAAACAACTTTAATATCACAATAAAACTCGATGGATTTCCCCAACCCATCACTTACATACTCTACTTGAGTTTTTAGCTAAGGTTATAACCTAGGTTTCGCATTCCTAACGTTTATAACCTACTGCTCTGATACCAACCTGTGACACCCCCAAATCTGGGTCCTCTAACCCCGGTTCGGTCATCACGATAAACTACAAACATCCACCTCTAAACAACATACGATAACTAAAATGCGGAATATAATAAACTTATGTCGTTCATTCAAAAGGTGTTACTAGTCCCAAGATACAATAACCTTAATATCAGCTTACAATCGTACCTTAAAATAAAGATTAGGGTTCACATTACATAATCGTAATTTAAACTAAGCATAAGATAAAATTCTTCTTCTCGAAATTATCCTACATCTTCCTTTTACCCTTGTCCTTTCCTGAGGCCTCGGGCTTAGCTGCAATATAATTTATGATATAGCAAGGATGAGCAACAAGTTTGCTCAACAAGTTTAAATACAACAATAAGGATATATCATGATGAATGGAAAAATATCTGGCAATGGATTCAACAACGTGAATATTTGAAGGTTTCAACAATATGAATATCATAAGCAAGGATAATGTTTTGCTTTTAGAATAACTGCTAGTCAAGTAGACTTTGAACTATAACACTCCAATGGAATCAATAGCTAATTGACCCTTTGGTTACTGTCTACAGAATAAGTACTTGAGGGGATCAGCCTCACGTACTCTATGTATATGCATAACATTTAAATCTGCTCTGTTGTATCTTATATTAGATACTTGGGGCACTCCCCTATCATAAGAGGGGTGTTCGTTCAATCTAAGAATCCTTACCATCAATTGATTTGGATAGCTTTTATAAAACTTCATATGTTTGTCTGACCGAACAAAGGTTCAGACTCTATTTGACACAGTTCAAGAATTATTGAACTTTAAATGATGTACAAGTGCAAGACTGTACGAACTCAAGTGCACTAAGTGTGAATATCAATAACATCGATGTGGAATAATTGTAAAGTAATTAAACCACTTAATAACATGCTTGGAAATAAGATTCAAGCTTAAATGAATAACTTTCAATTCAACAATATCCTGCTCAATGCAATATGAGAAGGATATGAAAACTTGCACAAACTCAAAGTTGTGTAAGTTAGGGTACTTGCATCATAATAAATTTGGATACTTGCTCAATATAATTTAGAGTAAGTTTAGGAAAACTTGCTTAGCAAATGTAGGGTTCAAGGAACTTGCATAAACATATACCTATTTGCACAAAATAAAAGTAGTGCGTAAGGTTTAGATACTTGCATGTTCGCTCAGCTACAATATAATACTAGCTTTAACTAACTTGCGTTGAAACGACCTAACATTAACAAGTCGGTCATTTCAATTAGCATGTGTTAACTAATACGAGTCTACACTTAAAAGAATCAAGTCATCACATAGCATACTTCTCAACACATTACATGGCATATTGGTCACACATTACAAATTAAGTAATCATATAGGCATGCCTTAATACCTCAGATCAAAAACAGATTCATTTTGGCAAGATCTGCAGGGGAAAGCAATTGCTTTGGTCTAAAGCTTAGGAAGGGCAGCGACTTGACGTCCTTGGCTGCACCAATGTTGAGCTTTTGCTCTCCTGACTTCAGTCCAACTCTAACACACTAATCACACATACATTTTAACATACACACATGCTAGAGTTTCACATATAACACATGATTCTACTTGAGTTCATTACCACAAGTTTAACTTACCATCTATATGTCATTAAAACATAAAGAGTCATGTAATCATCATGCTTTACAATCTTGGTCATACAATACATAGTAGGTCATGCTTGTATATAGACAACACATGTATACATTACTCATGTAGTTCATATTCTAGAAATTTCCTTTTTCTTTAAGATACATTAATCAAAATATGATCATGTCAATATGTCTATAGGCGTAATGAATCCTAATACACATGCTAGAATGGTCATAACATACTATGCTTATTACTTGATGACATTAGCTCCCTCATCCTAACTTCCTTTAACACTAAATCAACATAGCATATACAAGGCATCTTAACATATAACTCTCAAGCATTTATAACATATATTCAAACCACATATACATGCTCAAATGGTCAGATCTTATAAGACAAAGTCTTGGTCATGTTCACTTTGAAAAGCCTTAAGTTATATCTCTTTGAAATAATCAAATCTTTTAATCATGTATGCTAGTGTGTTCAATCACTTTAGTCTTACATACTAACTCATTATAAACTATATCATCATGTTCATAAAGTCAAAATTCTCACATGATGTGTTCATGACAAGGTTCACTTTTGAAATCCCAAACCTCATTTCAAGACCACGAGTATTGCGTCCATCATTGCTCTACTTGTTCACACTACATGCATGTGCCTACGTTTGCATGTTAAAACAGTTTACAAGCTTGCTCTACCATGTACTAACAAGTTAGCATGAAACAGAAACAAAATAAGACATCTTAGGTCCAGTGCAGTGTGCAGTGTAAGTCAGTGTAAATTTGCACTGCACCCCTCTAGTAAATAATAATGAAGAATTTGCCATGCATGCTCGAAAAAAATCGAGTTAGGGTTTCAAGCATTGCAAGTGCTGTGTTCGTATTTAGTGATGATGAAGCGACTGCATTTGCGAGCCTTAACCCATAACCATTCTCCTTGAATTAAACATGCTTTATACCAACATTTAAGAGTTCAAACATGTAAGGCTACTTCCTAAACACATTATAGCATGCCAATTCACTTTGATTAACATATGGATTCAAGAAATTCTCAAGAATTTGAAAATACCCAACTAAGAACACAATTAGAGTTTATACCTTGCTAGGCTTGAAATGAGCTCCTCACACACTGAGTATACTCTTACAATTGTTCAGCAACTTAGAACCTCCAATATCAGACTTAACAAATAACACAAACTAAATTTGTAGCTTGCATTTATAGAAGGAACTATGAACTAGACATTCACATTACACAAGATTGGAGCTCAAGGTGCAAAGGAAGAACACATTGGTTGCTAAGAAGTGGTTCAACAACTCCCAATAGGCCATTGGCCTTGAAATCATTGCCTAAGTTTTAGCCTCATGAGAGTTACGTAAATCAAATGTAGGTTACTGTTCATGTACTTGGTGACAATCATTTTGGGACAAGGAAATAATTCTCAGCATTTGCACAATGATATGCAACAATGTAATGCAACATTTAGCTTATAGCATATATACAAATAATATAAACTTTGGTTATCAAATAGGTGTACACAATTCATTTCCTATAACATAGGTTATAATGATTTAAAAGGGCATACAATGTATTTCCCAATTACAAGATATCTAGTAGTGCACATACATATATCAATATTATTATGCAACTCACATGAATGCAAATAACTCTTACTATATAGTCTATATATATAATATTTAGACATATTAATGTGCCACCTTGTACTATATAAAATATACAATTAACTACCACATAATAAAGGTTTACTATATTGCATGCTTTGTACAAATAAATAAAGTAAACATATAATCAATTTATAAACTATTAATCTATTACATATTAATTATTATTTATTCATAATAATTATTAATTAACACATTATCAATTAATTACTCATAATTGCAATTAATCAATATAAATAAACTCTTGCTACTATATTCAAATAAATTGAATATTTAATAATTCTATCACTTTCTTGATATCAAACTCTTAGGGTTAGTCAACTAATTTAAATAACTATTAGTGACTCCCTTTAATCATTTCACATAACCACATAAGGTTTAAATAAACTCACAAAACTAACTCATTAAAATTAAATCACATATTTTCTTTAAAATTCGTGGACGTTACAGCCTCCTCGATATCATGGTTACGCCAAAGTACTTTTACAGAAGAAATAACTTTAATTCTCACCTATCTAGAATTTGGAGGAGAATTTCTTCGTACGCTAAGTTCTTCTCCACTTGAATGGGTTTATAAGAAATCATGTGTTTGTAGTCGGGCTTGTATGGACTCAACACGGATATGTGAAACACGTTATGGATGTGCTCCAACTCAGGAGGTATTACAACTTTGTACGCTACTTCGCCTACTCGTTTTAGTATCTCGAATGGTCCTATGAATCTTGGACTCAGTTTTCCCTTCTTATCGAAACGGATCTTCCCCTTCCACGGAGATACTTTTAAGAATACGAAACTATCGACTTCAAAATCTCGATCATGTCGATGCAAATCTATATACTTTTTCTGGGGATCTTGAGCTGCCACTAGCCTGGCCCTTATTATTGTCACCATGTCTGCGGTTTGTTGTACTAACTCTGGTTCGAGTATTCGTCGTTCTCCGACTTCGTCCCAACATAATTGCATTTTTCACTTTCTTCCGTAAAGAGCTTCATATGGTGGCATGCCGATACTTGCATGGTAACTAGTATTTTATGCAAATTCGACTAAGGGTAGGTGGTCGTCCCAATTTCCCTTAAAGTCCATTACACAAGTCCTAAGCATGTCCTCTAGCGTTTGTATTGTTCACTCACTTTGTCCGTCTGTCTAAGGATGATAAGCAGTACTTAACTGTAACTGTGTTCCCATCCTCTCTTGCAAGCTTTTCCAAAATTTTGACGTGAAACACAGGTCTCGGTCAGAAACAATCGACACCGGCACTCCATGTCGTGAATAATTTACTTTATGTACAGACTCGCTAGCTGATTTAAACTGTAACGAATCTTGATAGGTAGAAAATGTGCGGTCTTCGTAAGTCGGTCTATGATAACCCAAATGGCATCCAAACGTTTCTGCGTGACTGGAAGTCCTACCACGAAATCCATCATGATATGCTCCCATTTCCACTTTGGTATTTCCAATGGTTGTAATAAACCACTCGGCCGTTGATGCTCTTCTTTGACTCGCTGACACGTAAGACATCTACTAACATACTCCGCAATTTCACATTTCAGATTTGGCCACCAAAAATGTTGCTTCAAGTCCCGGTACATCTTTGTGCCTCCCGGATGAATGGAATATGTCATATTATGTGCCTCGTACAAAATAATTTCTCTTAACTTGGTTACTGCCGGTACCCATACTCTTCCTTCGAATCTTAAGATACCGTCTTTATCTATTCGAAATTTTTCTTCCTCTTTTTTCGTGATCCTCTTTTTGATTTTCTCACATTCTCCATCTTTCTCCTGGGCTTCTTTTACTCTATCCAACAATGTCAGACAAACTTCCATTATAAATAACTTCTCTTCAGGCCTTTCGGGTCCCTTCACCTCTATTTCCAACTTCTCCATATCTCTTATTAACTCCTCCTGAGTCGTCAATTGAAACAATTTCTCCCTTCCTTTCCTACTCAGAGCGTCGGTAACTACGTTTGCCTTCCCCGGGTGATAAAGAATCTCACCGTCATAATCTTTGATTAATTCTAACCACCTCCTCTGACACATATTCAACTCCTTTTGTGTGAAGATATATTTCAGACTTTTGTGGTCTGTGTATATCTCACATTTCTCTCCGTACAAATAATGCCTCAATATCTTTAACGCAAAAACTACTGCCACTAACTCTATGTCATGAGTAGGGTATCATTTTTTGTAATCCTTCAATTGTAGTTATGCATACGCAATAACCTTTACGTGTTGCATAAGCACACAACCAAGTCCTCTATGCGATGCATCACTGTACACCACAAATCCTCCCGTATCATCTGGTAATAATAATATAGGCGCCTCGCTTAATCTCTTCTTCAATTCTTGAAAATTCTCTTCACATTTGTCGGTCCATACAAATTTCACCGTCTACCTCGTCAGATTAGTCAACGGGGTTGCTATCTTAGAAAAATCTTGGATGAATCTTCGATAGTACCAAGCTAACCCTAAGAAACTTCTCACCTCCATCGGTGTTCTCGGTTGTTCCAAATTACTCACTGTTTCGACCTTATCGGGGTCTACTGAGATTCCATCCTCATCCACCACGTGGCATAAGAATTGAACCTTCTTCATCCAAAATTCGTACTTAGAAAATTTTGCATACATTTTCTCCTTTCGTAGTGCCTCCAAAACCATCTTCAGATGTTCGGCATGTTCTTCCTCCGTCTTCGAGTAGATCAATATATCGTCGATGAAAACTACCATAAATTTATCCAAGTATGGCTTGAAAACTCGATTCATCAAGTCCATGAATGTTGTCGGAGCATTAGTCAAACCAAATGACATTACCAAAAACTCGTAATGTAAATAACAGGTTCGAAACACAGTCTTTGGTATGTCCTCACCCCGCACTTTCAGTTGATGATATCCCGTCCGCAGGTCAATTTTTGAGAAACATTTCGCTCCATTCAGTTGATCAAATAAGTCGTCTATCCTCGGTAACGAATATCTATTCTTGATCGTTACTCTGTTCAATTCTCGATAATCGATATAGAGCCTCATCGATCCGTCCTTTTTCTTAACGAAGTGACGGTCCAAAGGATAGCATTAGTAGTCCTCACTATTCTATGAAATAGTGTGTTAATAAATGTATTGAGGACTTATTTTGAGTTTGAATACTGTCTAGAAGACAATAGTTGTATTAAAACTCACAGCTCATGTTGTATATTTAAGATTGTATTTGTATTCTGTACCATGTATTTGGCGACTCAGAATAGGTGATGTATACCTATTTTGGGGGCGTCACACTGTTTATAAGAATTGAACCTTCTTCATCCAAAATTCGCACTTAGAAAATTTCGCATACATTTTCTCCTTTCGTAGTGCCTCCAAAACCATCTTCAGATGTTCGGCATGTTCTTCCTCCGTCTTGAGTAGATCAATATATCGTCGATGAAAACTACCATAAATTTATCCAAGTATGGCTTGAAAACTCGATTCATCAAGTCCATGAATGTTGTCGGAGCATTAGTCAAACCAAATGACATTACCAAAAACTCGTAATGTCAATAACAGGTTCGAAACACAGTCTTTGGTATGTCCTCACCCCGCACTTTCAGTTGATGATATCCCGTCCGCAGGTCAATTTTTGAGAAACATTTCGCTCCATTCAGTTGATCAAATAAGTCGTCTATCCTCGGTAACGAATATCTATTCTTGATCGTTACTCTGTTCAATTCTCGATAATCGATATAGAGCCTCATCGATCCGTCCTTTTTCTTAACGAATAACACTGGTGCTCCCCATAGAGATACACTCAGTCGAATGTAACCTTTATCCAATAATTCTTGAAGTTGTATCATCAATTCCTTCATTTCTACCGGCGCCATACGATATGGAGCTTTCGAAATCGATGTCGTTCCTGGTGCCAAGTCTATTACGAATTCGATTTCTCTGTCTGGCGGAAGGTCAGGCAGATCGTCTGGGAACACATCCTGAAATTCACTCACTACGGGTATACCTTTAATCTGTACTCACTTTTTCTAAGTATCCACAATGTAAGCTAAATAACCTACACATCCTTTCCTTAACAATTTCTTGGCCTACATCATCGTAACGCAACACGATTGTTTAAGCGATGAGCTACCATAAAACACTACCTTAGACTTACTCGTAGTCTGAAGGTTCACACACTTGTTCTGACAGTTAATTACTGCTGCATGGTTCTATAACCAATCCATTCCCAATATTATGTCAAACTCTCCTAGTCTAATAGGAATCAAGTCTGCGCTAAGTTCATGTTCTCTAATGTTTGGGCGATAATTTCGATAGACGTATTCTACAGGGATTATTTCCTTATTCGCAACTTCTATGTTCAAAGGATCTTCTAAACGTTCCCGGGGTGTACTAAG
This sequence comes from Panax ginseng, assembly GCA_020205605.1. Taxonomy (NCBI): domain Eukaryota; kingdom Viridiplantae; phylum Streptophyta; class Magnoliopsida; order Apiales; family Araliaceae; genus Panax; species Panax ginseng. Next base: position 71,692,824 of record CM035134.1, on the reverse strand, counting down.
TTTATTAGCAAATTCTTCGTATACAAACGAACAGGTGTCACCCGAATCAAATAATACATAAGCATTTATATTATTGATTGGGATTATACCTGACACCACGTCCTTTTCATCTATGGCGCATCTTAAAGGTTCAAGCGGTCAATCGGTTGGGTTGCCTAGGTCCACCAATCATCAACTTACTTCCTGCTCTCTGGCTTCCGCCAGCTCCACCGCTTCCTTTCTTCGGGCAATCCTTTATCTGGTGCTCTGTTGATCCACAAGCAAAACATCCTTTGATCTTCTTCGACTTCGGGCAATTTTACGATATGTGCCCCTCTTGGCCGCAATTATAGCAGGTGATTTTCCTTTTCCAGGATTCTCCCTGATGGCTTCTTCCACATTTGTTGCAAGCTTCGGTCCTCTTCTTGAAGTTTCCCTGGTGACTCCCACCTTGGTTATTATTTTTGTTGTTGGTATTTTCCCATTTCCTCTTTCCAGAGTTACTTCCTCCGCTGTTGCTCCCTCCACGATGCTCACTACCAGCGTTCTTATTCTTCTTCTCCTTATGATATAGACTTAAGACCTCACCGCCACCTTCCGCAATGATTGCCTTTTCCAACAATGTTGTAAAGGAATCAAACTGGAAGACTGATACCTTATTATACAACCACGGCTTCAACCCTTGCTCAAAATATCTTGCCTTCCACTCCCCATCCACAACTTGGTGCTCTGCAAATCGCGCTAGTTCATTGAACTTAGCTGCGTATTGCGCCACCGTCATATTACCTTGTTTTAACTCTAGGAATTTTACTTCAATCCTAATCTTCATACTCTTCGGGAAATAGTTCTCGAAGAACAACGTAGTAAACCGCTCTCATGTTATCGTTCCTTCCCCCGCTCTCTGCTGATTAGTTTCCCATCAATAGTTTGCTTCGCCCCTCATCATGTATATGGCAAATATTGTCTTCTAGTCTTCACCCACGCGAGCTATAGTGAAGACCTTCTCGATCTCCTTGATCCAGGTTTGCTCACCCTATCGGGTCAGTGGTTCCCACTAGCTCTGGGGATCCAATACTCTTAAAATCTTTGAAGGTCATTACTGGGACAGCTTGGGGAATGTGTGGTACGGGTTCGTTTCTTCCCCTCAGAGCTTCTCCAAAAAAATCTACTCGTCTCTGTATCGGATCTACAGGACCTCTCTCATCATTAACTGACTCTTCTGGGACAGTTATTCTACGTCTGGGCGGCATTTTCTGCATCACAAAATTTTCAATTTATTATCTAATTATAATACTTAGACATTTCTTAATAGAAAAGAACTACAGGTTTATAACATATTTCTGAAATAAGATCATTTATATTCCCTAATATCACAAAAGACGGGGACATACTAACTTACTACCCCTTAAACACTTTTCAAAAGTTTGGGGGTTTACCACTATCTCACATCTTACACAAAAGAGTGAGATTACAACAACATTTTAATAACACATAAATAAAAATACTACACTTTTGAGCTGTTCCCTTTAGACTCAATCTAACATCTCACTCTCAACGGCTCTCTGATATTCCTTATGTGTGATGTGCACCACCATGTCTCGGCTTATGGTATGTTGGGTCTATCCTTGCTCAGCTGGGTAGTGATATACCCCATCGATCAATCTCTCAATGGCCGTGCGTAGAGCATAGCCCATCTTGTTCATCTTCCTTCTTTGACACCGTACTTCGTCTTTTAGGTCATCTGCCCTATTATTAGCTTCCTCCCACTTCTCCTTGAAGTGAATCCTAGCCATCACTTCCATTTCTAACTGAGTTCGGAGAGCTTCCTTCTCCGCCCTCTCACTCAAAACCTTCTGCTTTAATTCCTCTAGCTTTCCTGCCACCTCAACATTCCTCGCCACTGCTCGGTGAAACAAAGCTCCCAACTGGATCCCTGCTCAATTTCCACCTCCATCTTCTACATCACTAGTTGCCTTTGATGGTCCTCGTCCCTCAACTTCTGGAACGCAGACTCCCTCTCCCTAGCCTCAGCCTCTAACTCCTCTACTCTACATCCCAACTCCAATATCTGCTCCTCATACTCTCCTAACATCCGATCCTCAAAAGTATCCTCGTCGGAGTCCTCCATTGGCTCAGGCTCCTCCTCCAAAGGCTCCTCCTCCGGATCAGACTCCACCTCTTCCTCATCATCATCATCATCCATCAGGGCCACTACTGAAATAGGCTATGCTATCAAGGGTGTCTCACAGACTACGTGGATATCACGCGGCTCCTCCTCTACCACTCGGCTAGGTCCTCCCATGTCAGTCATCCTACAATCACCAACATAAGATAACACCAACAACAACTCCATTAGAATGTTAAACAAACATAAGTCCATTGTATAGAATGAAGTTATATTTCATAACACACTAAGTCTCTCAAGGAAAACTCTAAATGAGTTTTATCGCCTTCCTAACTTCTAAGTTTTCTTAAGTTATAATCTAAGGACACTCGCTCCTAAAATTTATAACAAAAGCTTTGATACCAACCTGTGACGCCCCCAAATTCGAACCTCCACTTGGTCACTCAAATTCGGTTCATCACATTCTCATGGTAAAACCATAATATCTAAAATAAGATATACACAACAGAAAATCTACTTAAGAATAATATACAATGATTTATTATAATTATTCCCCCAAGTCTTGCAACGTACAGTGCTTAATAGATTACATAATAATATCAAATAAAGACTTATTACATGATCTTACTTAAGCTTAAACATAGTCTAAAATAGTCTTAATACAACATAATAGATTTTAAACATAAAAGGGACAAGTTTAGTTGAGAGTCTTTGCCTTGCCCTTGCCCCGCCTGCCGGATACACTTCTTTGTATCTTGCTTTTAAGCGAAAGGTTTATAAAAGCAAGGATGAGTACAAATTGCCCAGCAAGTAATATACAACAAGGGTGTAAGATATAATATCACAAGGTTTGAAATATCAAAGTGTCATTTCTAGGATAGTTCAAAGTATCAGAATAACATCGTGTATAAGGAATATCAACAATTCTTGGAATAAGAATGATAATTCAATATAAATCAACAATTATATATGAATTCAACGACTATCAATGTATCCAACTGGGTAAACAATTTATACTGAGTAGTCACTAAGGACTATTGAACTTCCACTAGAGTTACCAATATTAAACTGATATCCCAAGAGAATCAAGTACTATAGATGATTAGTCTACAATACTTCACGTTATGCATAACACAACAATAATAAATCACTCATGTGTTGGGGTTTCCAACAACATACACTCCCCTTACCATAAGGGTTGTTCACTCTCGCTTTTTAAGATTTCGCTTTCAATCAATTGGTTTGGACAGTTTTTATAAACATGCATATAGTCTAGCTGAATCAAATGGCATCGACTCTTTCATAATATTCAAGGACATTACCAAGTTCAACATGAATGATAGCTTTCACAAGGGTCTAACATATTAGCTCATTTGAACGAGAATGTAATACCACTTGTATTCAAAGAGATAAGCTTACGATATTCGTCGAATAAAGTAATGCAAGGGTGTAGGATACTTGCCTTAAGTGTAGTTTATCCACGTTAATAAATCAACACTTTCAAATCCTAGTATAGCGTATTATAAGTATACGATGTTCATTAGCTAACACAGTCTTTAATCAAGCTCGACACGATTCAAGTATGCACATATGGTACAAAATCAGTTCATAAGTCATCATGAATAAAATACTTAGTTATAAGCAAATCAAGAATGCTCAAGGTTAAGACTTCCTTACTCATGGACTTTCCATTACAATGCAACACCAACTAATCAACTAAGCATCATATATATATATACACACATCAGTAGGTTTTAGATCACACTTAGCATCATAGGCATCATACAAGATAGCTGTCCAAAATTAGAACTCACTATTAGAATTCCAGACTGGCATAGATGTGCCATGGCTAAAAATCTAGGATCAAGCAGCAATTTGTGATCCTCCAGCCAAGCCAAGATGTAATCACGCCTTGTGGTTTCTATTCTATTTTACCAAAAACAATCATACATGATATATTTGTCATGTTAAGGGTCTTTTCATGCTCCTCAAGTCAATCTAGGTTCCCTTTTATAATATATTTCTAAATTTAAACTTTTCAACAAGTTAAGGCAATTCGAGGTCGTAAAACCACAACGTCTACCATACGTACTCTCTAAACATACAAGATAGTTATAGTACTCATATTAGGCATGCTTGTGAGTATTCGTAACACATATATGAAACTAACACCGCTTAAGTTGAAAATAGGCTTCGTTCATGCTTTTCTTTAGATGTGTTACACAAACATGGTATATATATGTTTATGCTACATGAGCGAGTCTGAGAGTGTCACCAAATATGATCACAATTATCAGATTCTGATCTTTAAGGTATCATGACAATATTCATATTCTAAGCTTACTAGTACGTCCAACTTGTTCATGTTTCTTTACTAATCACATAAACGTAAGCTAAAGGTTCATTCCTGCATTTCTAAGTCATAATAACATGCTTGCAAAGTCAGAATATACATCATGTAGAAATCATGCATGTTAGCTCACTAGGCTAAGTCTTCTCTTGAAAACATTTCTAACACAAGGCTTAATACGTTTGATCATGCTCAAAGGGACTATGTACACTACAACATGCTCATCTATGTGCAAAATCAGTCATGCATAACTTACTAGGTTCATAATTTGTAGAACATGATCTTTAACATAGTTTGTTTCCAAAACTTAGTCCAAATCTCCATGTAAACCATACGCCTTTGTTAATCATACAAGTTTAATCTAAACATGCTCACATTAGGTTAACATATCCATATATACATCATACACATGTTTACATGCTAGCTTAAGTCATAATGATTAACTAACATGGATCAGATTGCAAAATAGAACACTCAACTGAATTCAGTGACCGGCGCAGCTGCGTTGCGCCTCAATACAAATATGGCGCAGTTGCGCCATGTCTGGTTGGAGACAAGAAGAGTCTTTTATATGGTCCAACCACAAAACTATTCACCAATTTGATTTTTAAACTATCACGTATCAGTTGCATCATGCTCATATGGTCATACAACAACTATAAGGACATTACCCAACCTCATTAATATAAATTCCACAAAATCAAGAATTTGAAATTTAAGACTCAAGACTCCATTTTTTCACAAAGAATGAACTTGAAGCAAGGAAGAGAGGTTATACCTCTGCAAATAAATGAACTTGCCACTAGTTGAACTCCCAATGTCCTAGAATGCTTGAATGCTCTCAATCTCACACCTTGATAATTCTCAGCACTTGGAAAAATGGAAGGAAATCTCTCATTTATAGAACATCTAAAACGTAGACAATAACATTCTCCCCTAAATTAAACTCATGGATAGAAGAATTGCATGAAGGTTATGGAGGAGTTGTTGGATAGTGGTTGAATTGCATCATGAGCACCACTCCCCTCATGATCATTGCCTAGCAAACTTGGAAGGAAAATGAAGAACATAGGCCTTAGCCTTTTGTTATTACACGTGACTGAGAAATCAGAGGTAAATGGGACACTCAATTTGGGACAAAGGAGAAAATCCCAGCATTTCGTATCATCAAGGCTTTGTTTGGTCTATTTAATTCCCACAATGAAATCTTAGTGTACAATTGTTACCATATTAGGAATTTAGGGATTAATTATACACTCATATCATATAGTCCATGTACATTAAATATATGCAATAAAATAACGCAGACACATATTATTGCCCGGGTAGTTCCATAATTATCTACAACTCACATAATCACACTATAACTTATATCACGGTATGATTTAACATTTCAAGGTAGTAGATGTTATCCAACATACATATAATCCATGTATATACATATAAATAAATAAATTATTCACTTCCTTGATTAATTAACATCAATATTAATTAATCCAATCATCATGTATTTATAGATTTTCATAATCATTATTTATCTATATAATATATTGCAAATAGTAGTAATCACACATTATTAGTTAATTACTAAGAATTCAATATTCTACCATAACCATTAACAACTAATTAATATAACAATTAACCATTAATATCACTTAATTGTGCACTTTATTTCATGGTTTATCAATGTCACACAAATCACATAATTGCTTCATTTAATTTTCAAATTTTCAAATTTATTTTTTCTCTAATCGACCATCGGCGCAATTTGCACGGTTTATCTTTGTTGGGATGGTAGCAATTGGCTGCGTTCTCGACAAATGCTAAGACTGGTTTAGCTTCAGCCCGTGTCAATTTTCATCGCTAAACTCGCTTTATACGACATAAATTACTGTCCATAACTGTGCTACTACGAGTCTATGAGTGTATTGATTACTTGTATGAAATCACCTGATCAACACGACTAATCTTCTTAACTCTCGTATTAATTTGCTTAACGGATTTCTTCATTTTCACATTATCCCACACAAGGCATTTCACAATTCTCATTGTCACTTCACGCATCTTAATACACATTGATCTATTACGAATAAATCGAATTAACCAACTCACAACATATCAACACTTGTATTCACAGAAATTTTATTTCCATTAATATATTCATTTAATAATACGTGGAAATTCTAAGGTATTACATCAACAATATAATTCGTTACCAAAGCATTGAACAAGTTTTAATATAGCAATAATTTTTTATATATTTAGCAACAAATTTTCGTTGCTAATGGCATTAAAAATATAATATTTGGCAACGAAAAATTAACCTAATAACAATGGAGAGGATATTGTTGCTAATACTAAAATAAAAGGCAACATTTTGTATCGTTGCAAATCATATCAACTTTCATTGCACATATAAAGAAACGACAACATATAACGTCATCGCTAATCGACGACTTTCATTGCTATTGAAAAATAACCAGAAACAAACATTTTCGTTGCTGATTCAGCATAATGTCGTTGGCAAATAATATAATCAGCAACGAAAATCGTTGCTAAAAGTTTACACTTCGCAACGAAAGAAAGTTTAGGCAACAATTTTCATAATTTACTGCAACGAAAAATGTCGTTACAAAATGGTGTCAATTGCAACGAAAATGCATGGTCGTTACAAAAAAAAGAGTTCATTTCGTTGCCAATTAGCAGGCTTTTGCAACGAAATGGGATTTTTAGCAACGAAATTTTAATTATTCTGCAACAATACATTTTGTTGCTAAAGGATATATGTATTTGCACGAAAGCCAAATTTAATTGCAAAATGAATTACTTTTGGCAACGAAAAAATATCGTTCGATTCTTGAACAATTAGCAATGCTCATTCTTGTAACAAAAGACCTTAACGACGAAGAAAGTCGTTGCCAAAAACCTTTAGCAACGAAATTTGGCACCTTTAGCAATGAAAATCGATTTTTGCTGAAGCCCCATTTTTTTGTAGTGAAATTACAACCTTTAAATTCACTACTTTTTCTATTTCTTCACTTTTTGACATTCTTAGCAAAATTAATCACTGTGAATTCTTTTTTCAACTAAAACAGTTTGTTTAAAACCTATTGTTTTCGTTTCTTCATTAATTTACACAATCAAAATTTAATTTACTCATTATAACATGAATTGAACATAAATTTTGATTCCAAAATAAGCCATATCATATATACATATATGTATTTTTCTATACTATGATTTTCTTTATATTAAAACATACTTCATGGATTAAATTACTCTAAATCATATACAAACCACATAAAAACAGTTTATATCAACAAATTAACATGTTTAACCCATACTTTCAACTAATTGTTCATGAAACTCAAACAAAGAGAAAAACAAAACAAAAACTAAATCTTTTAAAAAATCTAATATTATACCTTGGTTGCTAGTTTAGCTAGAGAAGATGATAGAATCCTTCTTGGTTTGCTCAAACTCACAGAAAATTCTTTCTCTCTTCTTCCTCCTTCTCCCTTTTCTCTCTATGTTTTTTTTCTTCTTTCCATTCTTTGTTTCTTTCTCTCTTTTCAAACTATACGTAATATAAAATATAACTCTACGTAAACTAAACTGAAAATATTGTATTTAACTGACGTATAATATAATATCAGCTTAATGACATGTTAGTTACATTTATTTTTATTTAATTAAATTCCCAAATTCAAATTTAATTAAATTAAAGCTAACAACAACTTATTAAATCAAAATGTCGCATAATCCAATTGTCACAAAATTATAATTTTATCTAATAAATTAGTACATCATTTTTAATTACTAAATTAACTTAAAACATCATTATAACAATTCATTTAATCTTTATCAACTCTCTAATTTAATTATTAAATTAAATTAGAATATTACAACATAATAATTAATTCATCACTCTTTTAATTTAATTACTTCAAAATACAAAATTACCGAACATCAACTTAATCATATTACACTTAATCAAGTTAATTCCCCACAACTCATGAATTATTTATTTAACTAATAAATAATCAAATTAAATAAATATTTATTTAACAATAAACACATCAACTAAAATATTTAGTTAATTCAATAAATATTAGAAATTACATATAAATTCTGAATTATTAAATCCTTCCCTCCTTATAAGAATTTTGTCCCCAGAATAAAATCTCAAACAATTCATTCATCATATTCTCCCCTCCTTACAAGAATTATGTCCTCAGAATAGAAGACATAGATCAAACAAATAACTCAGGATAACTTTTCATCATTTTATCTTCGAGTTCCCACGTAGCTTCCTCGTCATTGTGGTTCCTCAATATCACATTCACAAAAAGTATCACTTTATTCCTGAGCACTTGTTCTTTTCTGTCAACTATCTGGATAGGAATTTCCTCGTAAGACAAATCTTTATCAAATTATAATGGTTTGTACTTGATCACATGTTTGTAATCCGATTTATATGGTCGTAACACCGAGATATGAAAAACATTGTAAACATGTTCTAATTCTGGAGGTAGAGCTATCTCATAAGACACTTTCCCTACTCTTCGCAACACCTCAAAGGGTCCAATAAAACTCGAGCTTAGCTTCCCTTTCTTACAAAATTGAATCTTGCCCTTCCAAGGAGAAACTTTTAGGAAAAAAAAACTTCCAACATCAAATTCGTGATTCTATCGATGTTGATTAACATATTTTTTCTGCCTGTCTTGAGTAGCTACTAGTCGTGTTCTGTTGATTTTGAAAACGTCAGCTGTAACACCCCCATATCTATACTCCCATGGTATCCGATATGGTGTTTACAGTGAATCAACATAATGCATTTAAATATATACACCCATGGTATCTAATTAAAATATTAAATTAAATAGAGGGACTATCAGATATAATTCTCATAGATTCAAGATTCACGGTAACCTATAACAGATGGTAATTCTCAAGAGAACTATTACTATGTTTGGATACTCTCACTTGAATATATGAACTGTATCTGTGACTAGGGTCTATCTATCCGAAATTCAGAGTACCAGTTATAACATGAAAAATCCATATTACTAATGCCCTCACCTAGATGTATAGTTTAAGCCAACGATTTATATTATCGTATTGATAATAACTAGTTATCCGAAATCCAGAGTATCAATAACAACATGAACAGTCCATGCTATTAATACCCTCACTCAGATAAATAGATCCCAAGGATCTCAACTAGATTTGAAGAAGTCTAATTTTACATCTATATATGTAAGAAAACACGGTTGCGGAAATAAAAGATGTTATATATATAATATTAAAATTCGATTACATGATTCTCATAACGAGTTCTTATTACAAGGTATTCAAATAGACAATAATATAATCTAATCTAAACAGGGACGCTTCCCTTTATCTACTCCAGATGTTCCAAGGTTACCATCTAAAACTATAAAGGGAATAATTCGTAAGGTTGAGCAATGATATGCTCAACAAGTTTTGTATTTATAACAGTATATGATTTGAAGAAATACAACAATTCAAATTTCGACTGATAGTTGTTACCATTCTTGGATTTCTATTTATTTCAACCATTTCTGGAATTTTTCTTTATTTCTGTCAGTCACACAGACTTAGAAATTTTGTTTAGATATAAGATAGGAGATCAACCTATTCAACATCTTAGGAGTATGCATCTCATCCTATCAGTTCTCAAACGCACCCAAAATTAGTATCAATATATTCATTGACCATATCACAATCCCTTACGGGATACCCAACTTCATTATAGGATGTCTTACCAAAAAAATTTGGTTTGACACAACAGTTTATGCTCAATAAACATTATCATATGAATAAACAATTCATTTTTGAGTTATGCTGAAACTATATCAATAACTTTTCAGCAATTTGGAAATTCAAGTTTAGGTTTGGTATATATCAAAAGCAATTCAAGATATAAATGTAGGGTTTAGGAAACTTGCATAATGAAGAAATAAGTTTAGGGTTTAGGAAACTTGCATGAGCGTAGATCAGTCAAGTTATGCTATTCAAATGTTAACAATACCTACAAAGTTCATATATATAATTCTAACACATTAGTAATTATAATATTAATCAAATATATCATTTACATATGAACGAGTTAGATTAAATAGGGTTTCGGCGTTTAATACCTTTACCGAATATCAAATAAGTTGATAAATGCACTAAATTTTATTTATAAAATTTTATTATATGTTTAGATAATTTAGTTATCCTTTATAATACCTTTATAGAATTTTTAAAGTATTTAAAATATTTATTTATTCTTTAAACGATTTTTAAATCATTTACTTCTATTTTTAGGTAATTAATAATTACTTAAAATTTTACAAAAAACGTCAATTATTATTTTTAAATAATTTATATTCATTTATTATAATTTTTATATTATTTACAATATTTTTCCATAATTATTTAATATTTATAAATAATTATTCTAATTTTTGTATTAATAAATTAATTATTAATAATATCTAAATAAAATATAATAATTTTTAATTATATCAAAATTTAATTATATTTATTTAATATAATTTTTAAAATTGTTTTTATATTTATTTATTTATTATTTCTAATTTTTATAATTTATTTTTAAAAAAACAATTTATGTCTGTCGCTAAAGCCCTTCAGTGACAGGAAGTGTCGCTGTAGGTGTTCTTAAGTTCTGGGCAGTAGTTTGGTCATCGTCGAGTGACCAGTTTGACCACTAAATATAAAGCTACTGATCATGATTTTTTGTTTGGTCAAGAGTTGATGTACTCATACAATAGTATAACATGAATCAAAATTTAGGCTTTAACCTACATATAACAAGAAGTTATAGAGGCTCAAACTCACTGTCAGAGCTGTTTTTGAGTTTCTGGGTAACCCAAAATAGTAGTCATGGCCGGTTAACGATTTTGTGGCTTGAATATCTTTGATTATGTGTATTAGATGTGCATGGTGTTTGTTGTAACATGTAGTATATACGTCAGGTTACATATATATAACATTAACATGAACAAAGCATAACTCTAAGGTCTCTAATTATGTTGGTCAAACTACAGCCAAACGTTGTTCTTCGTGTTCTTAAGTTTTTTGGACAACCCAGAAAACTTGGTCAAGCTCGGTCAATGACTTTTGACCATTAATTCTATTAATCCTATTAGTTGTTTTAGCAATTTGAGATCATATATATGTAGTACATATAACAGGGTATAGATCTATAACAATACTTTACAAAAACAACAACTAGAAGGCGATTAAAAAGCTTGGTCAAAGTAGCCGGTTCGACTGTTCTTGAGTTTTCTGGGTAACCCAAAAAACTGAAATCCGTGAATGGTCAACCCACTTTGACCACTTATAACTTGAAATCTATTGTTCAAATGAACCTATTTTCTTTTCCTGATTAAAGAACTACTAACAGGCTACAAATACCAAACAATTAACAGACCAAAACATAAACACATATGAATCTATAGGCCATGACATTCGGCTATCAGACTTAGTTTTCAAAATTTCCAAATTTCTCAAAACACTTAATTAAGGCATCTAGATGTTATGAAAACGTGTTCTACCAATCTAACATACTTTCTAACTTACTAATACATAAATCTAAATATCTAAACAACAAAACTAACATAGGATTAAAGAGCTAATTATAAACTAGGGTTTGCACCTTTTCTTGAATAATTTTTGATTCTAGCTTCTGATGTTGTTGGTGCTAACACCCAGGCTTGATTTGGTATGTAAGTAAGTGTATAGTGGCTTAGAAATTTTGTGAGTTTGCTCAGCCCTAAGGTTCCTATTTATAGAATTTTTCAACTTGGCTTTTTGGCCATTTTTGAGCAACTTACCTCTACAAATATCAGATCTGATGACTATTATCATGCTTGGGAGTTACAAACATGTCATGTGCAGCCTAGGGACTTGCAATGGTGACTCTTAACCTACTTGTAAGCTAGTTAGGTTTGTTTAGTAGCTTGATTATGCCCTAATCCTCACTAATCTTGATTAGGGTTTTGTTTTTAATGATTAGGAATGTTAAATGATGTTCTTTAGTACCTAATTAAAGTTTACTAACCATGGTTAGGTGTTAACATAAGCTAATTAGGGTTAGTTTAGCTAATTAGGGTTAGGTTTACTAATTAGGGTTAAGGTTTTGCTAATTAGGGTTAGGGTTGCTAATTAGGGTTTTGGGTTTTTACATTCACCCCCACTAAGAAGAATTTCGTCTTCGAAATTATAGTACATGTTAAGTAAATAATTGAGGATAATTCTCGCGCATTTTATCTTCAAGCTCCCATGTAGCTTCTTCAACGTTCTGATTTCTCCATATTACTTTAATCGATGTTATCACTTTATTTCTCAAGACTTGTCCTTTACGATCGCAGATCTGCACAGGTTCTTCTACATAAGAAAGATCTTTTTCTATTTGGATCGGCTCATATTGTATAACACTTTTATAATCAGGTTTATATGGTCGTAATACGGACACATGAAACACATTATGGATATGATTCAACTTAGGAGGTAGTGTTATTTCATAAGCAATTTCACCCACCCTCCTCAAAATTTCAAAAGGTCTAATGAATCTAAGACTCAGTTTTTCTTTCTTGCCAAAACGTATCTTGCCCTTCCAAGGAGATACTTTCAAGAATACGAGACTTCCTACGTTAAAGTTTTGTTGTTGAGGATGTGGATTAACGTATTTTCTTTGTCGGTCTTGAGATGCTTGTAATCGTTGACGAATAATTCTGATGGTTTCAGTAGTTTGTTGAATTATTTCAGGTCCTAACATTTATCTTTCCCCGACTTCATCCCAACATAAAGGTGTTATACACTTCCTCCCATATAAGGCTTCATAGGGTGGCATACCTATGCTAGCATGATAACTATTGTTATATGCAAATTCAACTAAGGGTAACTGGTCATCCCAACTTCCTTTGAAATCTATGATACAAGTTCTTAAAATATCCTCTAATGTTTGTATGGTTCTCTCACTCTGTCCATCAGTCTGAGGATGATAAGCTGTACTTAATCTTAATTGTGTTCCTAAGTGTTTCTCAAGGCTTTTCCAAAAATTTGAGGTAAAACTTGGATCTCGATCTGATACTATTGAAACAGGTACTCCATGCCTAGAGATAATTTCGTTAATGTATAGTTTGGCAAGGTGATCCAAGTTATGAGTAATTTTAATAGGTAAAAAGTGAGCTGATTTAGTTAAACGGTCCATTATTACCCAAATGGTATTATGGCCCTTTTGTGTAGCTGGAAGACCAACAACAAAATCAATAGTTATATGTTCCCACTTCTACTCAGGAATTGGTAAGGGTTGAAGTAAACCACTCGGCTTTTGATGCTCAGCCTTAACCCTTTGACATGTGAGACATTTGCTTACCCATTCAGCTATTTCTCTTTTCATATTCGACCACCAAAAGTGTCGACTTAAATTCTTTTACATTTTACTGATGCCAGGATGTATGGAAAATTTAGAGTTATGAGCTTAATTCAAAATTTCATATTTTAAAGCTTAGTTTAACGGAACCCAGATTCTATCATCATATCTTATTATTCCATCCTTATTTATTCTGAATTTGTTATATTTGTCATGAGTTATAGTAGACTTGTATTTCTGACACTCTTCATCCTTCTACTGTATCTCTTTGATTTTGACGAGCAGAGACGAAACTCCATCTAAAATGTATAAGTTTTAGGTAGAGGTAGTTGAACATTCCACCTCAATTTCTAAATTTTCAAAATCTTTTATTAACCTATCATTGGTGGTTAATACATTCAGTTTTTCCTAATTCTTTCTACTTAACGCATCAGCTACTATATTGGCTTTACCGGGATGATATAAGATTTCACAATCAAAATCCTTTATCAATTCTAGCCATCGTCTCTGTCTTAAATTTAGTTCCTTTTGAGTAAAAATATATTTCAGACTTTTATGATCTATATATATATCTCGCACTTCTCCCCGTACAAGTAATGTCTCCAAATTTTTAGAGCAAAAACTACCGCGGCTAACTCTAAATCATGAGTAGGATACCTCTTCTCATAATCTTTGAGTTGTCGTGATGCATAAGCTATCACCTTCCCATGTTGCATCAACACACACCCTAAACCTCTGTGTCATGCGTCACTATACACTACAAGACCGCCTGTATCATCTGGTAAAGATAACACTGGAGCCATGCTCGGTCGCTTCTTCAACTCTTGGAAGCTTTCCTCACATTTATCCGTCCCGGGCGTATTTCACCGTCTCTTCGAGTTAAATTGGTTAATGGGGTTGCTATTTTTGAAAAATCTTTTATAAACCGACGGTAATAACCCGCTAAACCGAGAAAACTTCGTACTTCTGTTGGAGTTGTTGGTTGTTCCCAATTCACAACCGTTTCGATCTTAGTTGAATCGACATGTATACCATTTTTGTCAATTACATGACCTAAAAATTGAACTCTCTTCAACCAGAATTCACACTTGGAAAACTTTGCATAAAGTTGTTTCTTTCGTAATATCTCCAAAACGACTCTCAAGTGTTCAGTATGCTCTTCCCGTGTTTTCAAGTATACCAGAATATCGTCGATAAACACTACAACAAATTTGTATAAGCATGGTTTAAACACCTGATTCATTAAATCCATAAATGCTACCGGTGCATTTGTCAATCCAAAAGACATTACAAGAAACTCATAATGTCCATAGCGTGTCCTAAACGCTTTTTTCATCACATCCTCCTTTCTTACCTTTAATTGATGATAACCTGTTCTAAGGTTAATTTTTTAAAAATGTTCGACCCCCTTTAATTGGTCAAATAAATCATCAATCCTTGGTAAAGGATATTTATTCTTAATAGTTAACTTATTTAACTCTCTATAATCTATACATAGCCTCATAGGTCCATCCTTCTTCTTTACAAACAATACTGGTGCTCCCCAGGGTGAAACACTAGGTTGTATGTACTTTTTATCTAAGAGTTCCTGTAATTGTATAAGTAACTCTTTCAGTTCTATAGGTGCCATTCTGTACGGTGCCTTAGAAACTGGTGCCGTTCCCGGTGCAAGATCAATGACGAACTTAATTTCCCTATCTGGAGGCAAACCTGGTAAGTCATCTGGAAATACATCAAGAAAATCCTTAACTATAGGTATTTGATCTTGTTTTACTCCTTCCTATCGAGTATCAACTATATAGGCCAAATATCCTAAATAACCCTTTCTAAGTAATCTTTATGCCTGAACTATAGTCAAACATCGAGATTGCTTAGGTGAACAACTACCATTGAACCCTAACTTTGACTTCAAAACAGTCAAAAGGTTTATACGCTTTTGATGACAATCAATCATCGCGTTATGATTAACTAACCAATCCATTCCTAAAATTACATCAAATTCTCCCAACTAGATTGGTATTAAATCTACCGCAAAGTTATGTCCTTTTATTAACACACTACAATTCTTGTATATGGTTTTAATCGAAATTCTTTCATTATTAGCAATTTCTGCACAAAATGGTTTGTCTAAATTTTCACAAGGTATATTCAATTTTATTGAAAAAAATTTAGAAACAAGAGAACATGTAGCACCAGAATCGAATAACACATATGCATTTAAAGTGTTGATATGGATGATACATCACCACTTCGTGAAGAAACAAAGACATCCCTCACCCCAAGCATATTAAATATTCTCATGGTAGGTTGATTACGAACCACAAGTGCAAACTTCTGGTTGATTGATTATTCTCTTGTACTCTATTCCCCTTTCCTCCTTAGTTCTTGGGTTTAGGACAATTCTTAGAAAAATGGTCCAACGAACCACAATTAAAACATCTATTTTTATTTGGAAGAGGACACTGTGGAGAAAAATGTCCCAATTGTCCATAATTAAAACATTTTTTATGATAGCATTCTCCTTTATGTTTTCTACCACAAGTAGGATAAAGCTTAATATTATTACTAAAGTTATTACTAGTATTTCTTATCTTTTTCCCTAGGTTATTAGAAAAAGTATTATCCCATTTTCGCTTGTTATTAAACCCACCTGAACTGGGTTTTGTCCTAACTTTCCCTTTTTCATTCTGACTTTTCTTGTCTTGGTGAAATTTAGCAAGACTCTCATTCTCACTTTCAGCTATAGTAGCTTTCTCCAGTATTTCAGAGAAAGTCTTTATTTGGAGTACTGACAACTTACTCCGAATTTGAGGTTTTAAACCCTCCTAAAACCTACGAGTCTTTCTAAGTTCAGTGGTCACTTGATGAGGAGCAAACCTGGACAGTTCATTAAACTTAGCTGTATATTGGGTTACAGTAAGATCTCCTTGTTTTAAGTCCAGAAATTTTATTTCCATACGATCTTTCAGGGATTGGGAAAAATAGTTTTTAAAGAACAACTCTTTAAATCTATCCCAAGGAGCAAATTCAGTTTCCACCCGACCCTTGGTTGATTCCCACCAATAATTAGCCTCACCTTTTAAGAAAAAGGTTGCAAAAGTTGTCTTTTGGTTATTATTAACATTGTTTACTAAGAAAAATTTCTTTATCTCAGAAATCCAAATATGTGCATCTACAGGTTCTGATATACCTTTAAACTCAGGTGGTCCAACTAATTTAAAGTCTTTGAAAGATGTGTTTTGGTTCACAGGTCTATTTACAACTCCTAACATGAGGTCTACTAACTGCTGGGTAGAATTATCACCATTAATTTCTCTTTGGGGTCTTCTGGTTGGTGGCATGATTCTATATAAAATAATAACCAAAATTCTTATAAGAGTTTGAATAACACAACATAATATTTTTAATGTTATATTTTATGTGTACTTTAAAGTTTTTATGGACTTGAAGACTATATACTAAGATATCTCTTCCTTATATCTATAGCCTTGAACAGCTTTGATACCAAAATTGTGACACTCATGGTACTTTCAATCATAGCACCTCACAAGGGTACCTATCAATTTGCCACCGACTCGCTCGGCGTCCCTTACGGAAAGTTTAGCTTCGGTGCATTCCCTTAAAGGGATGTCACCAACAAAAGGCTCAGGGCTCTTCACAAATTCATGCTTATAGCTTTGATACCAAAATTGTAACACCCCCATATCTATACTCCCATAGTATCTGATATGGTGTTTACACTGAATCAACATAATGCATTTAAATCTATACACCCATGGTATCTGATTAAAATATTACATTAAATAGAGGGACTATCAGATATAATTCTCATAGATTCAAGATTCACAATATCCCATAACAGATGGTAATTCTCAAGAGAATTATTACTGTTTTTGGATACCCTCACTTGAATATATGAACTGTATCTGTGACTAGAGTCTATCTATCCGAAATTGATAGTTTAATAATAACATGAACAGTCCATATTACTAATGCCCTCACCTAGATGTATAGTTTAAGCCAGCGATTTATACTGTCGTATCGATAGTAACTATTTATCTAAAATCCAGAGTATCAATAACAACATGAACAGTCCATGCTATTAATACCCTCACTCAGATAAATAGTTCCCAAGGATCTCAACTAGATTCGAAGAATTCTAATTTTACATCTATAGGGTTGCGAAAATAAATGATGTTATATATATAATATTAAAATTCGATTACATGATTCTCATAACGAGTTCTTATTACAAGGTATTCAAATAGACAATAATATAATCTAATCTAAACAGGGACGCTTCCCTTTATCTACTCCAGATGTTCCAGGGTTACCATCTAAAACTGCAAAGGGAATAATTCGCAAGGGTGAGCCATGATATGCTCAGCAAGTTTTGTATTTATAACAATATATGATTTGAAGAAATACAACAATTCAAATTTCGACTGATAGTTGTTACCATTCCTGGATTTCTATTTATTTCAACCATTTCTGGAATTTTTCTTTATTTCTGTCAGTCACACAGACTTAGAAATTTTGTTCAGATATGAGATAGGGGATCAACCTATTCAACATCTTAGGAGTATGCATCTCATCCTACCAGTGCTCAAACGCACCCAACATTAGTATCAATATATTCATTGACCATATCACGATCCCTTACGGGATACCCAACTTCAGTATAGGATGACTTACCAAAATAATTTGGTTTGACACAACAGTTTATGCTCAATAAACATTATCATATGAATAAACAATTCATTTTTGAGTTATGCTGAAACTATATCAATAACTTTTCAGCAATTAGGCAATTCAAGTTTAGGTTTGGTACATATCAAAAGCAATTCAAGATATAAATGTAGGGTTTAGGAAACTTGCATAATGAAGAAATAAGTTTAGGGTTTAGGAAACTTGCATGAGCGTAGATCAGTCAAGTTATGTTATTCAAATGTTAACAATACCTACAAAGTTCATATATATAATTCTAACACATTAGTAATTATAATAATAATCAAATATATCATTTACATATGAACGAGTTAGATTAAATAGGGTTTCGGTGTTTAATACCTTTACCGAAAATCAAATAAGTTGATAAATGCACTAAATTTTATTTATAAAATTATATTATATGTTTAGATAATTTAGTTATCCTTTATAATACCTTTTTAGAATTTTTAAAGTATTTAAAATATTTATTTATTCTTTAAACGATTTTTAAATCATTTACTTCTATTTTAGGTAATTAATAATTACTTGAAATTTTTTAAAAAACGCGTCAATTATTATTTTTAAATAATTTATATTCATTTATTATAATTTTATATTATTTATAATATTTTTCCATAATTATTTAATATTTATAAATAATTATTCTAATTTCTAGTATTAATAAATTAATTATTAATAATATCTAAATAAAATATAATAATTTTTAATTACATCAAAATTTAATTATATTTATTTAATATAATTTTTAAAATTGTTTTTATATTTATTTATATTTATTTATTTATTATTTCTAATTTTTATAATTTATTTTTAAAAAAACTTTTACATTCTGTCATTAAAAGCCCTCAAAGTGATGTGAAGTGTCATTTATCAGAGGTGTTCTTAAGTTACAAGTAGTTTTGTCATCATCGAGTGACCAGTTTGACCACTAAATATAAAGCTACTGATCATGATTTTTTGTTTGGTCAAGAGTTGTTGTACTCATACAGTAGTATAACATGAATCAAAATTTAGGCTTTAACCTACATATAACAAGAAGTTATAGAGGCTCAAACTCACCTTCCGAATTTTGTTTTTGAGTTTTACAGGTAACCCAAAACGAGAGTCATGGCTTAGGTCAAGCGGTTTTGTGGCTTGAATATCTTTGATTATGTGTATTAGATGTGCATGGTGTTTGTTGTAACATGTAGTATATACGTCAGGTTATATATATATAACATTAACATGAACAAAGCATAACTCTAAGGTCTCTAATTATGTTGGTTAAACTACAGCCAAACGCTGTTCTTCGTGTTCTTCAGTTTTTTGGGCAACCCAGAAAACTTGGTCAAGCTCGGTCAATGACTTTTGACCATTAATTCTATTAATCCTATTAGTTGTTTTAGCAATTTGAGATTATATATATGTAGTACATATAACAGGGTATAGATCTATAACAATACTACAAAAACAACAACTAGAAGGCGATTAAAAAGCTTGGTCAAAGTAGCCGGTTCGACTGTTCTTAAGTTTTCTGGGTAACCCAAAAAACTAACATAGGATTAAAATCTATTGTTTAAATGAACCTATTTTCTTTTCCTGATTAAAGACCTACTAACAGGCTACAAATACCAAACAATTAACAAACCAAAAAATAAACACATATGAATCTATAGGCTATGACATTCGGCTGTCAGACTTAGTTTTCAAAATTTCCAGATTTCTCAAAACACTTAATTAAGGCATCTAGATGTTATGAAAACGTGTTCTACCAATCTAACATACTTTCTAACATACTAATACATAAATCTAAATATCTAAACAACAAAACTAACATAGGATTAAAGAGCTAATTATGAACTAGGGTTTGCACCTTTTTTTAAATAATTTTCGATTCTAGCTTCTGATGTTGTTGCTGCTAACACCCAGGCTTGTTTTGGTATGTAAGTAAGTGTATATTGGCTTAGAAATTTTGTGAGTTTGCTCAGCCCTAAGGTTCCTATTTATAGAATTCTTCAACTTGGCTTTTTGGCCATTTTTGAGCAACTTGCCTCTACAAATATCAGATCTGATGACTATTGTCATGCTTGGGAGTTACAAGCATGTCATGTGCAGCCTAGGGACTTGTAATGGTGACTCCTAACCTACTTGTAAGCTAGTTAGGTTTGTTTAGTAGCTTTATTATGCCCTAATCCTCACTAATCTTGATTAGGGTTTTGTTTTTAATGATTAGGAATGTTAAATGATGTTCATTAGTACCTAATTGAAGTTTACTAACCATGGTTTGGTGTTAACATAAGCTAATTAGGGTTAGGTTTTACTAATTAGGGTTAGGGTTTTGCTAATTAGGGTTTATAAATCTAGGGTTGTTAACCTAAATTTCTCACTAATCCTAACAAGCACGACAAAGCATTTTGTCAGTGTAAGCACGACAAAGCAACTTGTAAAAATAATTATGCCGAAAAGTCCGAATATGAGAAGAAGAAAAATTAAGCACGAGGTGTCAAGCACGACGTTTTTCGGACAAAAATTTATTTGATCAAATTTGTTAAACAAAGTATATAATAACACATAACACATTCAAAACGGAGAAATTTTATTTATATAACGGGATTTTATACATATGAGTCTTATTAGGGTTTTGGGTTTTTATATCAGCGGTCTGCTGTACAAGTTCTGGTCCTAAAAGTTGATGTTCACCAACTTCATCCCAACATAGTGGAGTTCTGCACTTTCTGCCGTACAATGCTTCGTAAGGCGGCATGCTAATGCTTGCGTGGTAACTGTTGTTATAGGCGAATTCAGCCAATGGTAAATGATCATCCCAATTTCCTTTAAAATCCATGATGCACGTTCTAAGCATATCTTCCAATGTCTGGATTGTTCGTTCGCTTTGGCCATTTGTTTGAGGATGGTACGTCGTACTCCTTCTCAATTGTGTTCCCATGTATTCTTGTAATTTCTTCCAAAAGCTTGACGTAAATCGCTGATCTTTTTCTAACACAATTGACAATGGAACTCCATGTTTTGAAACGATATCCTTTACGTACAACTTTTCCAACTAATCAAGATTAAATCTAATCATTATTGGCAAAAAGTGTGCTTATTTCGTTAGCCTATCCATTATCACCCAAATTGCATCGTACCCTTTCTGAGTATTCGGAATACCTACCAAAAAATCCATTGTGATATTAACCTACTTCCATTTCTGTATTTCCAATGGCTGAAGTAACCCGCTTGATCACTGATGCTCAACTTTTACTTTTTGGCATGTTAAGCATTTTGTGACACATTTTGTAACATCTCTTTTCATATTCAGCCCCCAGAAATGTTGTCGTAAATCCAGATACATCTTTGAACTCCTCGGGTGAATTGAATATCTTGAGTTATGAGTTTCAGTCAGGATTTTGTCTTTAATTTTAGGTATTGCTGGAACCCAAATCCTTCCCTCGAACCTCAGTAATCCTTCGACATCGATTTTGAACTTCATCTCACCACCCTCAGATACTCTTTCTTTGATTTTCTCACATTCTTGATCTTGTAGTTGAGCGTTCTTTACCTTGTTAAATAAAGTTGCACCAGCTTCCATCCAGAACAATCTTTCATCTGATTCCTTTGGAAATTTAACTTCCAATTCTAGTTTTGTCATTGCTGAAATGAGCTCCTCTTAGACAGTTAACAACATCTACGTCTCTCGACCCTTCCTACTCAAGGCATCGGCAACCACATTTTCTTTACCTGGATGATAAAAGATTTTGCAATCATAATCTTTTATCAGTTCTAACCATTACCTCTGACGCATGTTTTGATCCTTCTGTGTGAAAATATACTTCAAAATTTTATGGTCCGTATATATCTCATATTTCTCCCCATAGAGATAATGTCTCCATATCTTCAAAGAAAATACCACCGCAGCCAACTCCAAATCATGAGTCGGGTATCCTTTCTCATAGTCCTTCAGTTAACTTGAGGCACACTCAATGACTTTACCGTTTAGAATAAGCACACATCCTAGTCTTTTATGTGATGCATCACTATACAATACAAAGTTTCCTGTATTTTTCGATAATAACAACACATGTTCCATGCTTAGCTTATTTTTTAATTCCTGAAAACTCTCTTCACATTTCTTCGTCCAAACAAATTTTATGGTCGTCCTTGTCAAATTTGTCAATGGAGTGGCAATCTTGGAAAAGTCTTCAATAGACCGTCTGTAGTAACCTGCCAGTCCCAAGAAACTCCTCACCTCTGATGGAGTCCTTGGTTGTTTCCTATTTATTACAACTTCGACCTTTGATGGATCCACTGAAATCCCATCTTTGTCAATCACATACCTAAGAAATTGTACACGTTCTAGCCAGAATTCACACTTAGAGAATTTCGCATATAACTTTTCTCTTCTTAGCGTCTCCAATGCCAAACGCAAATGTTCGATGTGCTCCTCTTGAGTTTTGGAGTACACCAAGATATCATCGATGAACACCACCACAAACTTAACTAAGAATGGTTTAAACACCTTATTCATCAAATCCATGAATGTTGCAGGGGCATTGGTCAAACCAAAAGACATTACCATAAACTCGTAATGTCCATACCGAGTTTTGAATGTCGTCTTTGGTATATCCTTTTTCGTTACCTTTAGTTGATGATACCTACTTCTCTTTGAGAAGTACTTAGCCATTTTACCTGATCAAACGAGTCATCTATAATTGGCAACATATATTTATTCTTAATAGTGACTTTGTTTAACTCCATATAATCAATGCAAAGACGTATCGACCCATCTTTTTTCTTCACGAAAAACACCGGCGCTCCCCACGACGATACACTTGGCTGAATATATTTTTTGTCTATCAGCTCTTGTAGTTGTTCCATCATTTCTTTCATCTTTATCGGAGCCATTCTGTACGGGGCCTTTGATATCGGAGTAGTCCCTGGTGCTAAATTGATAAGGAACTCAATCTCTCTGTTAGGCGGAAGTCCTGGAAAATCATCCATAAATACATCCACAAAATCCCTAAGAACTGGTATCTCTTCCAGTTTCACACCCTTCCTCTGAGTATCGACTATGTAAGCTAAATAACCTATATAGCCTTGCCTCAATAACTTCTTGGCTTGCATAATCGTCAAACAACTCGCTTGTCTAGGCGATTTGTTACCATAGAAAACTACCTTTGATGTA
The DNA here is from genome assembly GCA_020205605.1 of Panax ginseng. Taxonomy (NCBI): domain Eukaryota; kingdom Viridiplantae; phylum Streptophyta; class Magnoliopsida; order Apiales; family Araliaceae; genus Panax; species Panax ginseng. The sequence goes on along the minus strand of CM035134.1, from coordinate 71,669,069 downwards.
GTCATAAGGTTTACACTTTTCTTTTGGTAATCAATTATTGCTCTATAATTGAATAGTCAATCCATCCCCAATATAACATTAAATTCTCTAAGTTTAATCGGGATTAAATCTACTATCATAACATTTCACTTAATATTCACCGAACAATTCCTATATACGAATCTAATATAAATTACCTCCTTATTCGTAATTTCTATATTCAAATGGAAATTTAACTCTTCACTAGACAACCCCAAAATCTTAGCAAATTCATCAAATATAAATGAGCAAGTAGCACCCGAATTAAATAATACATAAGCATCTATATCATTAAATAGAATGATAGCAAACACCACATCCTTTGACTGCATTGCATTCTACACAGTCATGTTGAAGGTTCTGGTCGTGGGTCTGTTTGTCGATGTTGGTCCATCAATAGCCAATGTACCTCTACTACCACCTCCCTTAATTCTAGTTGCACTTCCAGTTGTCTTCTTAGGACACTCGCGAGCTAGATGATCCTTCGACCCTCATATGAAACAAGCACCCTTCTTCTGTTGGGAGCAATTCGGAGCAATGTGACCCTCCTGGCCACAGTTATAGCAAACCCGCTTACCTCTCAAGCACACACCAGTGTGATTTCTTCCACAGGTAGCACATGCTTCAATTTTCCTCTTCTGTTGGCTATGTGACGGCCCAAAATCTGGGTATCTTCCAACTAGACATATGGTGCTACACGGTGCTACAGTTCACACATACATTCAATTGAAATGCCTCAAAAGAATGAATATGTCTTATATATATATATATATATATATATATATATATATATATATATATATATATTCCAAACAATATTCCCTTCCCAAGTTCTTTATAACCAATACATAAGTTCTTTGTCATAATATCAAATACATTATAACATTAAACATATACTATTACATAGACAATTCAACGGTCAGCCTTAGCCTTCCCTTTATCTTTACTCGATCCTTCGGTCTATTCGGTCTTAGCTGTATTCATATGGTTCAAGCAAGAGTGAGTATAACTAGCTCATCAAGTACAACAATTCCATTTAAATGACATGCTTGAAACATACACATCATATATCTTCAATAACTGAACAATAGTTTTGAAGTACTATTGATAATTTAAAATAGCACTTCCCTTTTCTTTAAAATGTTTTACAATGACAACATTCAGTAAAACATCAATTCCGGTCAAAGACCTTGAGCATTTCATACTTGCTTTGAAAAGGACAACCCGACACTAAGTCCGTAAGTCCGACATTACTTATGAGCACGTCTAGGTGATCAGTTTGACGCCCCCAAAATAAGTATACATCACCCATCTTGAGTCGCCAGATACATGGTACAAAATTCAAATACAACTTAATAATACAACTGCCATGTAAAATACGACAAAACATAAACTGAGAGTTCTAATACGAACATTGTCTTCTAGACAGTATTCAAACTCAAATGGAGTCCTCAATACATTAATTATCACACTATTTCACAGAATAGTGAGGACTACTAATGTTATCATCTAGACCGTCACTCCGTTCCCCGACTAGTCCCAGCTATATTCTCATTTTCTGAAGAGAACAATGAAAGCAAAGGGTGAGCTCAACTAGCCCAATAAGAAATATTATGACTAAGATAATGCAGAATAAATTATCGTTAGCCTTCAACAGTGTTAAACTGATAAAATATAACAATAAACATCAAGTTTTACTGCAGCGGAACAAGCAATCCATTAGAAGAGTCACGTAGAGTATAAAATCTACTATCTTCTATGATTTAAAAGGTTTTTCATCAACTTTATCGCTGAGACTTAGCTTAATAAATAATCCACATCATCCCTGCTTTACGGCCAAGGATATTCATTAGTATCACGACCATAAATTATCCATACACTACGGGCCAAGGATATTCATGTTTTCATCGATGGTCATGATCATGCCAACAACTGTCCATCAATGCACTACGGGCCAATGAGGACTTTTACCACATCATTTATAACATTACGATCATGATTATACCGAATAATTCCTGGTCATAATCATACCAAGTCCATCTATGCACTATAGGTCACAGATGACTTTCAACATAATATAAGCATGAAGATGTTGACAATGATATAAGAATTCAATAAAACACGTTAAAGGATAAATTTTAAAGGTTTATAATTTAATTTATCTAGAATTCAATAACGTCCAAATTGTCAACATGATACTGCTTTGTGGAGTAAAATTCAAGAATAATATTGTACTGAAAATAATTTGGACCAAAAACGAATCAATTTTTTATCATGAATAGTACTCCGAGTGAATAGTACTCGAGTGAATAGTACCTCGTGAATAGTAATTCGAGAATAGTACCCCGTAAATAGTATTCCGGCATGAAAAAGTTAAAACTTATCAAAAATGCTCAGAATAATATTTCCATGAAAAGATACTGGATGAAACTCAAATATCAAGGATATTCTACTAATTTCATGGAGTATAGAAGCCAAAACTTTAATCAAATGAGTATAGAATTTGAAATCTGAAACGAAATAATTTTACTTACATACTACAGAGTATGGAAGAAAATATTATTTCAAGCGAATATTGAACAAAAATAACATCCCTTACCTTGAAAAGAAGAGTATTCCAACTGGTATAATGTGGATATTCTTGAAGAAAACTTTCATTGTTTTCTACGCTCAATACTTTCTAAAACTCTAAAGAAATAAGTTCAATATTATAGAAGAAGAATTCTCTTATTCTGGTGTGATTTTTAATTCTAACTAAGCATCTTATTTATAGGAGAATGGAAATGATACTATTTGAATTTAGAAATCACGGACGCACAGTAACCATAATCACGGACACAATTTTTCTGCCGAACGTTTGAAAATTTTGATTTACTATACAGCACTATGCAATAAAATATTCTAATAAAACGAAAACTTTTAATAAATAAATATAATATATTCTATTTATAATCTAATAAAACAAAACTTATTATAATATATATAATATATAATAATTATTTTGTACTCCCCTGTAACAATCCATTACACTAAAGTCATGGCATTATATATATATATATATATATATATATATATATATATATATATATATATGTATATATAATACCTAATAGTACTCCTTAATTCCCCCCTACCCCCCCCCACCCTCACCCCACCCCACCCCACCCCACCCCACCCCACCCCATCCCATCCCATCCCATCCCATCTCTTCATCTTCACCTTCACCTTTTCATAAACAAATATATATATATATATATATATATATATATATGTGTGTGTGTGTGTGTGTGTGTGTGTGTGTGTGCTTGTGCGTGTGGAAAATGATCCATAATAAATATTTGGTATGAATAAAAATTGAACAAATAGCATCTCTATCACACATTATATAAATCAAGCGTGGGGATTAAAAATGGAGATTGCCCGTCCGCTGGACGAAGTGGCGGACTATGGAAACAAAAGTTTAAGGCTAAGTTGCCCTCCTCAAATCCGCTAATTGGAGTAGCGGTCTAATATCAGATCTGCACTTCGCATAAAACCTCCCTTTGCATAAACCCACCCTGCGACTTCGTATAAACCCTCCATCCCTAAACCGATTTCTGCTGCGACTGTTGCGAACCTTTGCAACTGCTGCGAACCCCTGCGACTGCTGCGATTTCTGCTGCGAACCCCTGCTGCGATTTCGATTTCAAGCGAATCCTCTAAACCAAACCCTTCTATGTGTGATTCCATCATCTGCTGCGATTTCGAGTAAACTCTCTCTCCTGCTGTGATAATCTAACCCTACTGCGATTTCTGATTGATTGCGAGCCTCTCTCCTTTTTCGTGCGATTTATCTGTCAAATCATCAAAACCCTTAAGCGATTGACCAGGTATTTTTGTTTTGTTTCTCTGTTTAGTGTAACCGTATGTTTTTTTGACTCATAGATATGATTTTCTAGTCTGATATTTTACAGCACTGATGTATTCGAAATTTTTGATAACATTCCTTATCTATGGAACTTTTATACTTTCCTAACCCATTTTTGGTTGACTTGCTACTAGTTGTCTCCACCTAATGAGGTAGCTAAGCTGGACTTGAGCTTTTCGATGCCTGATATCCAGGACAAGGACAAGGTATGATATATCCAGAGAATTTTGTAAATCTTCTACTCCTTTTTCAAGCACACCGTGTTTGTAGCATTATTGTTTTTGTTTTTAGTAAGTGATTATAGTTACAGTTTATTGACGTTGTGTCGTTAGTATAAAACTTATCTTCCATGCAAGTACTTGTCTTACCATTTCTTCTTAATGTGTTGATTTGATGATTTAGGATGCTAATCTGTTACCAAAGTGGAAAGCATTCCAGACAGTGATATTTGTTGAACGGGTGAGATAATTGGTTATTTATGAACAGTACCGTTGGAGTTTGGTTTGTTTTTGTTATAAAGGCACTGAAGCTATTGTAAAAATTGAGATGTTAAATGCCCTGCACTTTTGACTGGATGTACTCCACTGCAAGGTTAAAGAAAAAGTTGTGTTCTACAGTTGACTGCATTTGGTGAAATATTGAATGCATTTATCAGTTCCCTTGCGAAAACTAAGATTTACATGCATCATTCTTCTGCTTTTCTGCAATATAGCTCTAGATTTCGCTTGATTGAAAATGAGAGGAATCAAGTAGAGTTGGGTACCTTGAAACGCAAGTGTTTAGTTTTTAGATGTACAGTCAGAAACCACATGGTAACTGCTTTTTGTTTCTGGGTAATAATTGAAGTGATAAATTAATGATGTAATGACTGTTGCGAATTAATGATGTACAATCAAAGAGATACATGCATTAGCAGCAGGTCAGAGAGACATCTTCTCCTAGTTAGTTGACCAAGCTAAGATTTGAGCTTCCGTTGTCATAAATGAATGACTTTCAAAAGTTAGAAGCTCGACAGGGATTGGCTTTCTGTTTAAGAAACATGAGTATATTGCATAATCTGCTTCAGACTTGTTAACATTATTTGTGGTGATATTTATTTAACATAGATGCATTAATGATGTGATGAAGAAATCTGTGTGAATGACCATTGAGTTAGGCAGGTTTTAACATTGTCTTTAAATGATACTTCAACACATTACCTACACATGGAGGTTGTTGGCACGTCTATATTTGCTGAATATTGTGTTCCTGTCCGGCTTTCCAGTGTGCAAATTGAGCAGTATTGTGATCAAGTCAGCTGATGATCTTTTATTATAAGCTCTGTCATTGACTTGGCTTGGTTGCTATGATTTTGAAGAAATATATGCCTTTTTAACTTGTGCTTTTTAAGTGTTTGTTTTCAGTGCTGCGACCAGCCTTATCTTGTGGATCATTATGTGCAAAGCTTTCTCACAACTGGTCTTCCGAGGCTGACAATTTGGATGTCGGAATAAAGCTTTTTTCACACGCCATTCATCAAGACCATAAAATTACACATTCTTTTTGTAATATTACATATTAATATATTCGATTTAAATTTTTTTTTTTTGTAATATTATTTTCTCCGTACGATTGATATTTGAAAATACAAGCTCTAAATCATTCACTAATTATAAGTAATTCATTTAATGTAACTTTTATGAAATAATAAATTATGCTGATAAATCAAAATATATAAATAAAAGTAAATAATTTTGTCATTATATAATCATAAAATCACGTATTAAGATAACTTTAAATTACATATAAATAGTTTTTGGTGATTTGTATTTTATTCCTTCTGTAATTTTATTTCGAAATCATATTGGTTTGAAAACTGTTTCTGTCATATGGCTTATACGCCGTTTCTGTTATATGAATTATTTGGTGCGTATATTGGATTGATTGTAGTTTCTGTGATATAGGCTTATACATCCGCTGTGATATGGCTGGCTTATAGGCGCTGTGATATGGCTGGCTTATAGGCTTATACATCATAATGGCTTGGGGGTAGTTTCGGGATAGTATTGTTTTTTTATAATCTGCTAGATAAACAAGCGGACGGGCATTACTAATTTCTTATAGTTCGCCACTTCGTCTGGCGGACAGCACTATCCCATTTTTAATCTCAGCGCTTAATTTATATAATGTGTGATGGAGATGTTATTTGCCCAATTTTGATCCATAGCAAGTATTTGTACCTTTTTCCTGACTATTTAGAAAAATGGGTAAGTGGAGATCCAAATAATACGTAAAATTTACATCAAATACTTCATAAAATTCCCTCACTATTTTTAACAACTCTAATCATCATTATTATAATTCGCAATGTGACGCCCCCAAAATAGGTATACATCACCTATTCTGAGTCACCAAATACATGGTACAGAATATAAATACAATCTTTAATATACAACAAGAGAGTTGTGAGTTTTAATACAAATATTGTCTTCTAGACAATATCTATTCTCAGAATAAGTCCTCATTACATTTATTGTCACACTATTTAACAGAATAATGAGGACTACTAATACTATCATCTGGACCATCACTCCGTTCCCCGACTAGTCCCGGCTACGTTCTCATTTCTTGAAGAGAACAAGGAAAGAATGGGTGAGCTCAACTAGCCCAATAAGAAATACTATGACTAAGATAATGCAGAATAAATTATCATTAGTCTTCAACAATGTTAAACTGATAAAATACAATAGACATCAAGTTTAACTGCAGCGGAACAAGCAATCCATTAAAAGAGTCAAGTAGAGAATAAAATCTACTGTCTTTTATGATTTAAAAAGGTTTTTCATCACTTTTTATCGATGATCAACTTAATATATAATCCACATCATCCCTGCACTACGTCCAAGGATATTCATTAGGGTCACGACCACAAATTATCCATGCACTATGGGCCAAGGATATTCGTGTATTCATCAATGGTCATGATCATGCCAACAATCGTCCCATCAATGCACTACGCCAATGAGGACTTTTACCAAATCATTTGTAACATTACTACCATGATTACATCGAATAATCCTCGATCATAATCATACCAAGTCCATCTATGCACTATGTGCCACAAATGACTTTCAACATAATATGAACATGAGGATGATGACAATGATATAAGAATTCAATAAAACAAGTTTAAGAATTAATTTAACCAGGAACTAATAACGTCCAAATTACCAACATGATACTTGTTTGTAGAGTAAAATTTAAGAATGCTCAGAAGAATATTTCCATGAAAAGATACTGGAAGAAGCGCAAATATCAAGGATATTCCACTAATTTCATGGAGTATAGAAGTCAAAACTTTAACCAACTGAGTATAATAAAGAATGAAATAACAAAAGAAATCAACAGGCATGCGATAGACCACACAGCAAAAGTTATTCCAATGTAATAATAAATAACGGAACCAGTCAGACGTAAAAACGCATGCATAGACGATGATATTCTAACAGAATAATAAAGACGGAACCAGTCCCACAGAAATGCATGTATGTAATATTCAATGAGAATAATAAAGACGGAACCATGTCCCACAGTAAAATGCATGCACAGGATATTCCAATGTAATAATAAAGAATGAAATAATGTAAGAATTTCACCAAGTATAGGGTAGCTTCAGCGTATACAAAAGTTATTCCAATGAATAATAAATAATGAAATAACAGAAGTTCTCTTCATGAATACAAAAGAAATAATACCCCTTACCGTAAAAGAAACTTGATATCGGAGTAGTGAAGTAGCAGAACACTTTTCTTCTTTCTCTCTATAATTTTCTCTCTCTAGAGTTTCAGTGAATTAGTAAGAAATAATGAAGAAATAAACTTCTATTTATAAGAGAATGGAAAGACACTGTGCAAGGATTTTATCACAGGCGCAACATAAAAATTTTCACGGGCTGCCTTACTACAATCATGGATGCTTGAAAACCTCATTCAATCAACAAAAAAAACAAAATAACAAACACACACACACACACACACACACACACACACACATATATATATAATATTAATTACCTTTTAGAAAAGTAATCACCCACTCCCCCCCATTTCTCACCCGTGCCTGCAAATTCCATATAAGAAATCTTTCCTCCACACGTGGCCCCCACGTGTGGCCCCACGTGTGGGCTATACCTTTGATATATTAAATAATTTTCTACCGATTATTTTAAAAAATGGGTAAATGGGGGTCCATATAATAACATCAAATACTTCATAAAAATTCTTTTAATATTTTTAACAACATTTATCATCATTATTATAATTCACAATATTAATCGACTGTGTCATTTCCGGAAGAGGGGCTTTCAATAAGGATTTCTCCTATATTGGCGCCAATTAGGTGACCAAACATCTCCTTGGCGTAACTTCTAGACATCATTAATATTGCAAATAATAATATTAATAACTCTGTCATCTCAATTATTGATTTAATAATATATAAAATATCGACAATAATTGAGTAAAACTGAATGACTTCTCACGTAAGCATCAATAATCAATACCGTAGGCTACTATGCAACCACACGTACATCGTATACTTTTACTATGAGTAGTTCAACAAGAGATACTCAGTAAAACTTCCACCGTTATTTTAATAAAATATTTTTTCGTTTTCTCAATCAATCCGGATAATAATTCAAATTATGAGGTCCACCAATGATTGTCTTAAGTCGTATGAATATTCCCCTGTTAAAATGAATCTTCCCCGACCAATCGAATATTATATAAAAACTTGCGTACTTTGCAAAATTTATAAATATTACCCACAACTATAACATTATATCAAATTTATTCCATAATATTTAAAAATGATATTTATAGAAATTCATTTTTATTCATAAAAGTTGGGGTCTTACAATCTCTCCTTCTTATGAGAATTTCGCCCTCAAAATTAAGGTACGTACCTGGTATGATACCTTGATTTCATTTCAGATTCTAACTCCCAGGTCATTTCCTCAACATCGTGGTTCCTCCATAAAACTTTGACTTGAGGTATAATCTTGGAGCGTAGAATATGTTCCTTCTTATCCAAGATTTGAACAGGAACCTCTTCATACGTTAAATCTTCCGCTATTTCGTCCGGTTCTAACTCAATAATATGGTTCGGGTCTTTCACATATTTACGTAACATGGATATATGAAAAACATTATGAACACGAGACATACTTGGCGGTAAAGCAAGTCTATAGGCTACAGTCCCTACTCGATCGAGGATTCAAAATGGACCAATGAATCGAGGATTGAGCTTTCTTCTCTTCCCAAATCTCGTAACTCCTTTCCATGGAGCAACACGTAACAACACATGATCTCCAATATCGAATTCTACGTCCTTTCGATGAAGATCAACATAACTCTTTTATCGACCTTGTGAGGTTTTTATACGTTGTCGGATCGTTTGAATCTTTTCGTACCAACTCCGGTCCCAATAACGTTGTTTCACCCACCTCATCCCAACATACTGGAGAACGACACTTTCTTCCATACAACGCCTCAAATGGAGCCATGCCAATACTTGCTTGATAACTGTTTTTGTAGGAAAACTCCACCAATGGTAAGAACTTGTCCTAACTTCCCTTGAAGTCAAGGACACAGAGTCTTAATAAATCTTCAAGAGTTTGAATAGTCCTCTCTGATTGTTTGTCCGTTTGAGGATGATATGCCGAACTAAATCGTAAATTTGTGCCCATAGCTTTTTGCAAACTAACCCAAAATCGAGAAGTGAATCTTGGGTCTCGATCAGAAACTATGGATACTGGCATACCATGCAATCTTACAACCTCGTTTATGTACATATGAGAAAGATGTTCAAGTGTAAAAGTTTCTCGTATATGTAAGAAATGAGCAAATTTGGTCAATCTATCAACAATGACCCAAATTGCATCTATGCCTTGAAAAACCTTGGGAAGACCAGTAACGAAATCCATAGTAATGTGCTCCCACTTCCATTCTGGAATTTCAAGTGGTTACAATGGACCTATTGGTACTTGATGCTCTGCCTTGACTCGTTGACAAGTTAAACACCTTGAGATAAACAACGCTATCTCCCTCTTCATATTGACCCACAAAAATGTATGTCGAATATCATGATACATTTTGGTACTCCCAGGATGGATTGCAAATGGTGTGTTGTGCGCCTCCATCATGATTTTATACTTTAACTCAGGGTCCTTAGGAACACAAAGTCTGGAGTTGACTCAAGTATTCCTTCTTCATCGATTCTTGCTTCCTAAGATAGCACCTTCTTATACTTTCTTTCTCATATGCATCACTCTGTGTCTCAGTAGCTTGAAGCGCAATTTTAACTTTATCGATTAAAGTCGGTTCTACTCAGATATTTGCCATCATCACGTGGGTCCCAGAGTCTTTATCTCTATCTCCATCCTTTGCAAGTCATACAAAATGGGCCTTTGCGTTGACAATATCGCTTTTCATACCAAGATATGATCTTCTACTCAATGCGTCAGCTACCACATTTGCTTTTTCAGGATAGTATTGGATGGTTTAATCATAATCTTTCAACAGTTCAAGCCAACGTCGCTGTCGCATGTTGAGTTCCTTTTGAGTGAAGAAATATTTGAGGCTTTTATGATCCGTAAAGATCTCCACTTTATCCCCATACAAGTAATGCCTCCAAATCTTTAGTACAAAAACGACTGCTGCCAACACTAGATCATGAGTAGGATATTTCCTCCATATTCTTTGAGTTGTCATGAGGCATAGGCTATGACTTTCCCATGTTGTATGAGAACACATCCTAACCCTTTGTCTAAAGCATCACTGTAGATGACAAATCCCTCCAAGCCAGATGGTATTGTCAAAACAAGTGCTGAAATGAGTCTTCTCTTGAGTTCTTGAAAACTCTTCTCACATTCCTCGTTCCAACTGAATTTTCTATCTTTTCGAGTCAGCTGAGTTAAGGGAATAGCGATTCGAGAAAACCCTTCTACGAATCTCCGATAATAACCAGCTAAGCCGAGAAAGCTACGTACTTCGGTCACTGATTTAGGTTGCTCCCAGCTTTGAGTAGCTTCAATCTTTGCTGGGTCAACAGATATTCCATGACTTGATAGCACGTGCCCAAGGAATGCTACTTCCTCAAGCCAGAACTCACATTTCTTCAACTTGGCATAAAACTTATATTCACGAAGCTTTTGGAGTATCAGCCTAAAGTGTTGCTCATGATCTTCACGGCTTTTGGAATAAATAAGGATGTCATCAATAAAGACGATCACAAAGTGATTTAAATATTCCTTGAATACTCAGTTCATCATATCCATGAAGGCAGCAGGAGCATTAGTCAATCCAAAAGACATGACTAGGAATTCATAATGCCCGTACCGATTTTTGAAAGCCGTCTTTGGAATGTCATCGGTTCTAATCTTCAATTGGTGATATCTGAAATGAAGATCAATCTTTGAAAAGAATTTGGCGCCTTGCAACTGGTCAAATAGGTCATCAATACGTGGCAATGGGTACCTATTTTTGATGGTGACATGATTCAACTCCCGATAATCAATACAAAGTCGCATACTCCCATCTTTCTTCTTCACGAATAGAACAGGAGCACCCCAAGGAGAAGTACTAGGACGAATAAAGCCAATGTCTAACAATTCCTGAAGTTGGGTCTTTAACTCCTGAAGTTCAATAGGAGCCATTCAATATGGGGCTTTGGAAATGTGTTTTGTACCGGGTTCAAGGTCGATACAAAATTCAATTTCACGCTTTGGGGGTAGGCCAGGAAGTTCCTCAAGGAATACGTCAGGAAATTCATTAACAATAGAAATATCATTCAAAACTGACGTATTTTTGTTTAGATCTGTGACATGAGATAAGAAAGCTTGACATCCCTTTTTCAATAAACGAATAGCTTTATGGCTTGAGATGACAGTGATTGATTTTAATGGTTTGGTTACTTGAATTCGCATAATAGGTTGATTAGGAATATGAAAGCTAACAACCTTACGAAAACAATCAATTTTTGCATGATGAGTAGTTAACCAATCAATCCCTAGAATTACATCAAATGCAAGTATTTTCAATGAAATAAGATCGACAGGTAATGTGAAGGTACCGATTTGAACCAAACAAGACTTATAAACAGTGGATGTAATGAAGGTTTCTCCCAACGGAGTTTCAACAGATAAGTCAAAGTCTAATTTCTCCAGAGTCAAATTTAAACGTTGGAGCGAAGTAGGAGAAATAAAAGAATGGGTAGAACCGGTATCAAATAAGGTATATACTTCGCTAGAGTTTATGATAAGCTTACCCGTGATGACCTCATTCGGGTTTCTTGCTTTCAGGAGGTCACGACAAACGCCTCCTCAGACCATCTTGGCTTTGACTTGTTTGGGACTGACCTTTGATGCCTCCACCCCATTGGACTTGACTTTGGTGCACGACAAAATCAAAGCTAGGTGACCTCTCTTCCACAATTATAGCATGCTTTGGATGGCATCGTTGCAGTTTTGGTGATGTGTCCCTCCCCTCCACATTTGAAGCATATGATAGGTGGTCGTTCTCCTTCCTTAACGACAAAAATTGATCTTGTCGACGCCTTTCCATCATTGTTGAATCTCCTCTTCTTGAAATGTCCATTCTTATTGGTTTGACCATGATTACCACCGAAGTGGTTACCATTTCTGGTATGTTGATTCCCTCCACGCTTGTTGTCACCACTTCGATGACTGTTATCACTGGTATTATCATTTTGCCGGCTGCTCTCTTTTGGTTGGGTTGACTCATTATCGCGCTCCAATAATTGAGCCATATTAACAACATCTGAATACAAACACAGTTTATGAGAGATACGATATTGACGTATCTCGGGTTTCAAACCTCTTAGAAACATTCGCATCATTTGTTAGAGTTTATGCCCTAGAGGCCAATTATTTGATATAATTGCTTAACGTTTTGATATTATATTTGATTGAATAAATATATGATTTTATTATGGTTTTATTTACTGCGTAATATAATTGTTAACATAATAAAATTCCTTAGAATAGTGATACAAATTATATAGTTCCAAGTATGTGACTTGAACATGAGATTATATATTACCATTAGTATCAGTGTTCTTAAATGTCCCTAGTCGAGTATCATTGTTGATGGGACAACAATGATGCATTGAGACTAGTATGTGGATTGACTGATGACCAAATCTCATTGGTCATAAATATATGAGATATTAAGTCAATGCATAGGTACATGTTAGAGAACGATGTACTGGACAGACCCACCATGAGAATTCTATATAGAGCATTATGCGAAGTGTCATTAGCAATTCTCATAGTGACAATGATGTAATGGTCCTCCAGGCATTCGAAATCGCTATATTACTACTATTGTGAATTTATGTACTTTGATATCATCAAATGTCACCTTTAATAGGTGGACTATAAAGGTGATTATTGGGTTCATCATTAATCGTGTGAGAAATATGAGTGATCTAAATGGAATTTAACCATCCTATATATTATGGGTGATATCCATAGGCCTCTTGATTGAGTAGGACTATGAAATGCATGGCCATGCTCAAATAGTGATTTGTTTCATATAGTCTACTCATTGATCAAGAAAACTCAGATTAAATTATGAAGAGTATGACACATTCCATGACTTGAGTTTAATCTAGGATATTAAGGTTAAAAGGATTAAATTACATTGAAACATTGGTCACGAAAAGGTTGCATCGAATCATCGATCTTATTATTACTTGGGTAGCAATGATGCATTACTAGATGTCGCTCACTGTTTATAATTTTATAATATGATTTTAAAATTATTGCCAACGTAATAATAACCTATAGGTCACACACATAGAACGTTATTTAAAGGGAATTACTTTAAATTTAAAGGATTTAAATATATTAATATGATTAATAGTATTTAAATCACTTAATTTAAATTAAAAGGATAATTTGTATATATTTATATTAATTAAGTAAGACTTAATTAAGAGATATATATATATATATATAAATTCGGATTTTATGAAATTAGGTTTTGATTTGATTAATTCCTTTTAACTACTATATATATGATATATAGCAGCTACTTAGGGTGATATCATAATTGAAAAACCCTAGCCGCTCTTAGAGAGAGACTAGAGAGAAAACAGTTTCAGAAAATCCATTCCTTTTGGTGGCTAGTACCGCAAGTCCTTCTTATTGCAGAATCGTTCGACGGTTAAATGCTGGCGCTAATATGTGGAATACTAGAGAGGCTTAATCGGTTTGTATTGCGTTGGAGATTCGAGGCGCAGTCGGTTTCAGATTCTCGTTTTTCATATCTGGTATAATCTCTAAACCTCTGAATTAATTGATTTTTCGCATGGATCCTGTTTTAGGGTTTCGGAAATTGCTTTAAAATTTTAATTTATCACATGCTTCGCGTCAAGCCCAACAAAGGGTATCGAGCTACTTGCTAAAAAAGATTAATTCAGATTACGTGTTTTAATTGTATTCGATATATATGATATATGATGATGCATGTTTACCGATATAAAATTGAATATATGATATTCCGTTGTATGTGTATTCTGGTAATATATATGATGATACTGTTAATCGTATCTTTAATAGGTGGAATAACAATATAACTATTCTAATCGGATTAGAAGCATGAAGAATCGTTTTAATATGATTAATCGAAACTGGAAATATATGATAAATTCTGGGTGTACTGTTATTCGTTTTAATATGATTAAATCGAAATTGGACATATATGATTTGTTATTATGGGTTTTTTTGGTGGATTAAAATGTATGATTCTCAAACTGCTTTTTAGATTCAGATGGAAAAATTCGCAATACTGTAATGTAGTTCAATTTTTTTTTCCAGGGCATTGCCCCACCCCACTTCATTGGCCTATTTCTACGAGACCACCCTTGGTGATCGGTCACCGGACCACCGCTTGGGGAGACCCCCATTAGACCCCGTCGTAATAAGACGATGGTCGTGTCCCCTATATTTTATATATAGTTTTCTTTAATTATATATAAATTATTATGTGCTTATTATGATATGCATGGTGCACAGTTATGGCCTTTTGACCCATAGGTTAGTGGTTTTTGGTTTTGAAATACGGCTTGCATATGTCGTGCCTTTCTATAAATTCTAATGTAATATTCTCTTCTCATCTAAATCCCTCGAATGTAACTCGAGGTTTCTTTATGTCATGTAATAATCAGAATTGATGAAGATGTCAAGATGGAGAAAACAATGGAAAGATAATGATGGAGAGGAGGCGCATGCTAGAGGAAGATCCAAGGAAGCTATTTATTTTAAGATCTTTTACCACCTTAGATTGACCTTCAATCTTTCATTAGCTTGAAAAGATTGACAGTGGATTGGGCCATAACTGTGACACATTTAATTTTGCACTTTATTTATGCTTGTATGCGATATGATATGATTAATAATGTGCATGCTTAATAAGATTAAAATTGGTGAGATCTAAATTAATAAAATCCCTCATTAAATTATTAAGTTTAAATCAGATGCCTTCCAATGAATAACACTCATCAAGACCTTGATCAATAGATGTAGGTTTGCCAAAGCAAAGTACCCTATTTATCTAGGTAAGATGCGATAGGATAATTGTGATATCCAAACTATTAAAATCATTGGGCCCGACTTAACTAAGTTATCTCAATAGGATTGTGGACTTAGAGGCATAGAGTTTTGTTGGTACCATTAGATGGACTAGAAACAAATGTTGTTTACAAAACTATCCAGGAGTTATATACGATATAATTGACAAAGGGTTATCTACCTAAATAATTATGTTTTGAGAGAATAGCCAAAGCTAACTTAAGGCATAATGAAATATGGATCTTGGCTCACTAGAAAGATTTAATAGAAAATACTTTCCGAATTAATGGTGAGGGCTATTAATTTGAATAAAATAGTGGGAGGTATATTTTGAATGTACTATTATCAATTATATAATATCAACTCTGTAATTTGACTTATTATTGTTGCACTTATAAATTGTAGATATCAAAATGGCAAACAACAACAACACAAATAGTCTTTCATTACGATCAGTCCTTGAAAAGGACAAGCTAAGTGGAATTAATTTCCTTGATGGCATAGAACTTGAGGATTATCCTCAAACAAGAGCGTAAGCTATATGTCCTTGATGGGCCCATTCTGCAAAGACGGTATGTCATCGCACCACGTGCGAACATTAATGCTTACAAGAAGCATCAAGATGATGCTCTGGATGTGAGTGTGTTATGCTAGCAACCATGAACGCCGATTTGAGCTTCGAAGCAACATGAGTTGATGGATGCTTATGAGATGATCGAGCATCTTAAGAAATTGTTCAAGGGTATGCTCGACAGAGAGGTATGATACAAGCAAGGCGTTGTATCATCGCAAAATGGGTGAACGTGATCCGGTTGGTCCACATTCTTTGAAAATGATTGGGTATATTGAGTACCTTGATAGGTTGGGTTTTCCAATCACTCAGGAAGCCCAAAGCCGACCTTGTTTTGCAATCTTTGAACAAAGCAGCCTACTCTCAATTTATTATGAACTATCTTATGAATGAAATTAAGAAACCCCTTCATCGAAGTTGTTGAGCATGTTAAGAACCGCCGAGAACAACATGAAAAGGCGGACCCGCTCCCATAATGATGGTGCAAAAGGGGAATGCTAAGGGAAATTGGAAAGGCAAGAAGAAGATAGGATCTAAATTTTTTGCCAAACCCAATTCCAAAACCCAACACGCTTTAAAACCTAAAGGTGGGGTGGCTAAAGAAGGTGAATGTCACTTACATGGAAAAAACCGGACATCAAAAAGGAACCGTCATGTTTATCCGGAAGAAGTGAAGAAAAGAAAAGGAAGTACGACTTCTGATTCAGGTATATATGTTATAGAAGTCAACTTGTCTACTTCTACAACATGGGTATTGGATACTGGATGTGGTTCTCACATTTGTGTTAATGTGCAGGGACTCCGAAGGAGTAGAACTTTGGCAAAGGAGAGGTTGACCGACGAGTTGGAAATAGAGCAAAAGTTGCTATACTGGCCGTAGGAACTTCTCATTTATCTTTGCCCACTGGGCTAGTTTTAGAATTAGAAGATTGTTATTTTGTGCCTGCTATAAGCAAAAACATTATTTCTGTTTCTTGTTTGGACAAGAAAGGTTTTTCATTTATAATAAAGAACAATCGTTGTTTGTTTTACTTAAATGATATTTGTTATGGTGTTGCACAATTGTTTAACGGTCTCTATATTCTTGATTTAGAAATGCCTATCTATAACATAAATACAAAATGATTTAAATCAAATGATTCAAATCCAGACATATCTCGAACCATCGTCGTTTAGGCCATATAAATGAGAAACGCATATCCAAACTCCATAAAGATGGGTTCTTGGATTCATTTGATTTTGAATCATATGAGAAATGCGAGTCTTGTTTATTAGGCAAGATGACTAAAGCCCCTTTCACTGGACATAGTGAACGGGCTAGCGATGTATTGGGACTTATACATAGTGATGTATGTGGACCCATGGGTTCGTTAGCAAGAGGTAGGTTTTATTACTTCATTACATTTCTCGACGACTTTAGTAGATATGGATATGTATCTTATGAGACACAAATCCAGATCCTTTGAAAAGTTCAAGGAATTCAAGAATGAAGTTCAAAACCAATTTGGCAAAAGCATAAAAGCCCTTCGATCCGATCGAGGAGGTGAATACTTAAGCCAAGACTTTGATGACCTTCTAAAGGAGTGTGGTATTATATCATAGCTCACTCCACCTGGAACACCGCAATGGAATGGTGTATCTGAGAGGAGGAATCGAACCTTGTTGGACATGGTACGATCAATGATGAGTCATGCAGATCTTCCAATAAGCTTCTCGGGTCATCCCCTAGAGACAACTGCATTCACACTTAACCGTGTTCCTACAAAGACTGTTCAGAAGACACCATATGACATGTGGACTGGGAAACGTCCTAGTATGTCATTCATGAAGATTTGGGGTTGCGAGGCATTAAGTAGAAACGTCTGGATTACGACAAGCTCGGACTCCAAATCGACAAATGTAATTTTGTGGGATACCCAAAGGAAACAAAAGGGTATTATTTCTACAAACCTTCCGAGAACAAAGTGGTTGTTGCTTTCGAACCGGTATTTTTCTAGAAAGAGAATTTGTCTCTAAAGGAAACAAATTGGGAGGAAAGTAGAACTCGAAGAAATTCAAGAACCACAAAATATCATTGAACCTGAGTTGGAACATGAGCAGGAACCACAAGAAATTGTGGAAAGTGAACCTGCTCAAATTACACAAGTCATTCGTAGATATGGTAGGACACGCCAAGAGCCTGAGAGATTTTATGGATATCTTATGACTCAAAACGGCGATGTGATGCTCATAGATCAAGATGAGCCTGCTTCCTACCAAAAAGCTATGAATGGACCAGATTCTGAGAAATGGATTGAAGCCATGAAATCTGAGATGAACTCCATGTATACTAACCAAGTATGGACTCTAGTTAATCCACCCGAAGGGGTAAAACCAATCGGGTACAAGTGGGTTTTCAAGAAGAAAACCGACATGGATGGTAATGTACAAACCTATAAAGGCCGACTGGTAGCAAAAAGTTTCAAACAAATTCAAGGTGTTGACTATGATGAAACCTTCTCTCCAGTGGCAATGGTTAAATCCATCAGGATCTTACTTGCTATTGCAGCTTTTTATGATTACGAAATCTGGCAGATGGATGTCAAAACTGCTTTCCTTAACGGAAATCTCCTTGAGGATATGTATATGACACAACCTGAGGGTTTTGTCATTCCAAAAGATGCTGGAAAGGTATGTAAGTCGCAATGATCCATTTATGGATTGAAACAAGCCTCTCTGAGTTGGAATCTTGATTTGATGAAGCGGTCAAAGAATTTGGCTTTATTAAAAATGAAGATGAACCTTGTGTATATAAGAAGGTTAGTGGGAGTCACATTGTATTCCTAGTATTATATGTTGATGACATATTAATTATTGGGAATGACATTCCTTCCTTACAATTTGTAAAAACATGGTTAGGAAAATGTTTCTCCATGAAAGATTTGGGCGGCGTCTTTTATATTTTAGGTATCAAGATCTATAGAGATAGATCAAGAAAATGCTTGGCCTAAGTCAAAGTACATATATTGATAAAGTGTTGAAACGGTTCAAAGATGCAAGAGGCTAAAAGAGGAAACTTACCCGTGACTCATGGTGTAAAGATCTCAAAGGCCCAATGTCCTAAATCACAAGATGATGAGGAGCGATGAGAAAGATCCCTTATTCTTGAAGAATTGGATCTATCATGTATGCAATGATATGTACTCGTCGGATGTCTCAGTATGCTTTGAGCATGACGAAAGCAGATACCAATCGAATCCGGTGAAGGTCATCGATGTTAGATCAAGAATATCCTCAAGTACCTAAAAAGGACTAAGGATTCATTCTTGGTATATGGAGGTGAAGACGAACTAGCAGTAAAGGGTTACACAGATGCTAGTTTCCAGTTTGACAATGATGACTATAAGTCTCAATCAGTTTTGTGTTTTGCCTTAATGGTGGTGTCATTAGAATGGAAAAGTTCAAGCAAGAGACAATAGGTGATTCTACAATAGAATTTGAGTATATTGTCGCTTCTAATGCAAAAACCAAGGAGGTGTATGGATTAAAAAGTTCATCACCGAACTTGGTGTTGTTCCAACCATTGTCGATCCGGTTTTCTATCTTTGTGATAATAATGGAGCCATTCAGACAAAGCTAAGGAACCCAGATCTCACCAACGATCCAAGCATATATACTTAGGCGGTACCATCTCATCGTGAAATCATTGATAGAGGAGATGTACATATAGGAAGAGTGCCAACAGAGATGATAATGTTGAGATCCACTAACCAAGGCTTTGTCGCAGCAGAAGCCAGACACGGTCACACTAGTTCCATGGGTATTAGATACATGAGTGATTGTCTCTAGTGCAAGTGGGAGACTGTTAGAGTTTATGCCCTAGAGGCCAATTATTTGATATAATTTCTTAACGTTTTGATATTATATTTGATTGAATAAATATATGATTTTATTATGGTTTTATTTACTGCGTAATATAATTGTTAACATAATAAAATTCCTTAGAATAGTGATACAAATTATATAGTTTCAAGTATGTGACTTGAACATGAGATTATATATTACCATTAGTATCGTTGTTCTTAAATGTCCCTAATCGAGTATCATTGTTGATGGGACAACAATGATGCATTGAGACTAGTATGTGGATTGACTGATGACCAAATCTCATTGGTCATAAATATATGAGATATTAAGTCAATGCATAGGTACATGTTAGAGAACGATGTACTGGACAGACCCACCATGAGAATTCTATATAGAGCATTATGCGAAGTGTCATTAGCAATTCTCATAGTGACAATGATGTAATGGTCCTCCGACCTGAAATCGCTATATTACTACACGAGAATTTATGTACTTTGATATCATCAAATGTCACCTTTAATAGGGTGGACTATAAAGGTGATTATTGGGTTCATCATTAATCGTGTGAGAAATATGAGTGATCTAGATGGAATTTAACCATCCTATATATTATGGGTCATATCCATAGGCCTCTTGATTGAGTAGGACTATGAAATGCATGGCCATGCTCAAATAGTGATTTGTTTCATATAGTCTACTCATTGATCAAGAAAACTCAAATTAAATTATGAAGAGTATGACACATTCCATGACTCGAGTTTAATCTAGGATATTAAGGTTAAAAGGATTAAATTACATTGAAACATTGGTCACGAAAAGGTTGCATCGAATCATCGATCTTATTATTACTTGGGTAGCAGTGATGCATTACTAGATGCCGCTCATTGTTTATAATTTTATAACATGATTTTAAAATTATTGCCAACGTAATAATAACCTATAGGGTCACACACATAGAACGTTATTTAAAAGGGAATTAATTTAAATTATAAGGATTTAAATATATTAATATGATTAATAGTATTTAAATCACTTAATTTAAATTAAAAGGATAATTGTATATATGTATATTAATTTATATATATATAAATTGGATTTTATGAAATTAGGTTTTGATTTGATTAATTCCTTTTAACTACTATATATATGATATATAGCGACTACTTAGGGTGATATCATAATTGAAAAACCCTAGCGCTCTTAGAGAGAGACTAGAGAAAGCAGTTTTGAGAAAATCCATTCCTTTTGGTGGGTAGTACCGCAAGTCCTTCTTATTGCAGAATCGTTCGACGGTTCGTGTGGCGTTCGTGTGGATACCGTAGAGGCGCAATCGGTTTGTATTGAATTGGAGATTCGAGGCGCAGTCGGTTTCAGATTCTCATTTTTCATATCTGGTATAATCTCTAAACCTCTGAATTAATTGATTTTTCGCATGAATCCTGTTTTAGGGTTTCAGAAATTGCTTTAAAATTTTAATTTCCGCTGTGCGTTTCTGTGCCGAAGCCCAACATCATTCTCTCCTCATTATCAACTAAATGGGACGCAAACTAGGATAACTAGGCAAACTTGGCTTCGTACTGCGACACGGTCATGTTATTTTGCTCGAACTTGATGAACTCTACCTCTTTCATGTGGCGAATACTTTCGGGAAAGTACTTGTCATTGAACAATTCTTGGAACTTCTCCCAAGTCATCTTTAGTGCGGCAGGTTGAGTACGTTTTAAAGATTACCACCAGTAATCTGCCTCTGCATGCAACATGAAGGTGGCAAAGGAACCTTTTGCTCCTCGGAGCATCCCAAGACATCAAATATCTTGCAGACCGCTTTATCCACGCCTCTCGCCTTTAAGTGGTTTTGGCTCTCCAAAAACTCCAGTGGTCCCAGTTCCTTGAATCGCTTAGCGGTGACCGTCAAGAGAGTTGCCGGTGTTTCTACCTGCATTTTGTACAGGAGCCGCTCTTGCCTGATGTTGCATGAATTGAATAAATCCTCTGAACATTCCGTCGTTCATCTTCTGGTTAGTGTTGTTGTTTGCCTGAGGATTGTCGCCTTCCTGATGCACATTATCCTGATTATTGATCTGTGGAGACTCAATAGTCTCCTGTGCTCCATTGATTTTCTCAACATTTTCGGATGCCATTTTCAAACACTGCCATAAAACAAGGGTTAATTAACATATCACATATTATCCCTATACTCTGACCGACCAATTAAATATCAAATAAACTTAGGTAGGTCATACTAGCGAAGGAATTCCCCGTCTCTCCCTTCCTAGTTCTTGTCTCACATCTCAGCCAGAGATCATATCCTTAAGCTTTGATACCAACTGTGACGCCCCCAAAATAGGTATACATCACCTATTCTGAGTCGCCAAATACATGGTACAGAATACAAATACAATCTTTAATATACAACAAGAGAGTTATGAGTTTTAATACAAATACTGTCTTCTAGACAATTTCCATTCTCAGAATAAGTCCTCATTACATTTATTGTCACACTATTTAACAGAATAGTGAGGACTACTAATACTATCATCTGGACCGTCACTCTGTTCCCCGACTAGTCCCTGCTACGTTCTCATTTCTTGAAGAGAACAAGGAAAGAATGGGTGAGCTCAACTAGCCCAATAAGAAATATTATGACTAAGATAATGCAGAATAAATTATCATTAGTCTTCAACAATGTTAAACTGATAAAATACAATAGACATCAAGTTTAACTGCAGCGGAACAAGCAATCCATTAAAAGAGTCAAGTAGAGAATAAAATCTACTATCTTTTATGATTTAAAAAGATTTTTCATCACTTTTTATCGATGATAAGCTTAATATATAATCCACATCATCCCTGCACTACGTCCAAGGATATTCATTAGGGTCACGACCACAAATTATCCATGCACTATGGGCCAAGGATATTCGTGTATTCATCAATGGTCATGATCATGCCAACAACTGTCCATCAATGCACTACGGGCCAATGAGGACTTTTACCAAATCATTTGTAACATTACGGTCATGATTACACCGAATATTCCCTGGTCATAATCATACCAAGTCCATCTATGTACTACAGGCCACAAATGACTTTCAACATAATATAAACATGAGGATGATGACAATGATATAAGAATTCAATAAAAAAAAGTTTAAGAATTAATTTAACCAGGAACTAATAACGTCCAAATTACCAACATGATACTTCTTTGTAGAGTAAAATTTAAGAATGCTCAGAAGAATATTTCCATGAAAAGATACTGGATGAAGCGCAAATATCAAGGATATTCTATTAATTTCATGGAGTATAGAAGTAAAAACTTTAACCAACTGAGTATAATAAAGAATGAAATAACAAAAGAAATTACCAGGCATGCGATAGGCCTTATGACGAGTTATTCCAATAGAATAATAAAGAACGGAACCAGTCCAAACAAAAGCGCATGATGACATATGATATTCCAACATAATAATAAAGAGCGGAACCGAGTCCGGTAGTAAAACGCATGCATGAGGATATTCCAACGAGTAATAATAAAGAGCGGAACCGAGGTCCGCGTAGAAACGCATGAGATAGGATATTCCAATGAATAATAAAGAATGGAATAATGGAAGAATTTCACCAAGTATAGTAGTAGCAGCGTGATGCGAGTTATTCTAACGAGAATAATAAATAATGGAATAACTGAAGTTCTCTTCATGAATACAAAAGAAATAATACCCCTTACCGTAAAAGAAACTTGATATCGAAGTAGTGAAGTAGTAAAACACTTTTCTTCTTTCGCTCTATAATTTTCTCTCTCTAGAGTTTCAGTGAATTCGTAAGAAATAATGAAGGAATGAACTTCTATTTATAGGAGAATGGAAAGGCACTGTGCAAGAATTTTATCACAGGCGCAACATAAAAATTTTCACGGGCTGCCTTACTACAATCATGGATGCTTGAAAACCTCATTCAATCAACAAAAAAAACAAAATAACACACACACACACACACACACATATATATATATAATATTAATTACCTTTTAGAAAAGTAATCACCTACTCCCCCCATTTCTCACCCGTGCCTGCAAATTCCATCCAAGACATCTTTCCTCCACACGTGGCCCCCACGTGTGGCTCCACATGTGGGCTCCAACTTTGATATATTAAATAATTTTCTACCGATTATTTTGAAAAATGGGTAAATGGGGGTCCATATAATAACATCAAATACTTCATAAAAATCCTCTCAATATTTTTAACAACATTTATCATCATTATTATAATTCACAATATTAATCGACCAGGTCGGTCGTTCCAGGAAAGAGGGGCATTCAATAAGAATTTCTCCTATTGGCGCACAATTAGGTGACCAAACCTCTCCTTGGCAGAACTTCTAGACATCGTTAATATTGCAAATAATAATATTAATAACTCTGTCATCTCAATTATTGATTTAATAATATATAAAATATCGACAATAATTGAATAAAACTGAATGACTTTTCACGTAAGCATTAATAATCAATATCGTGTGCTACTATTCAACCATGCGTATTACTGTACTTTTATTACCGAGTAGTTCAACAGTATTAACGGTAAAACTTCCGCCGTTATTTTCAATAAAATATTTTTGTCATTTTTTTTCAAAATGATAATAATTTTGTAGGGGTCCACTAATGATTGTGCCATCGCACGAATATTCCTGTTAAAAGCGAATATTCCCAGAACCAATCGAATATTATATAACAACTTATGTATTTTGTAAAATTTATAAATATTACCCACAACTATAACAATATATCAAATTTATTCCATAATATTCAAAAATGATATTTATAGAAAATTCATTTTTATTCATAAATGTTGGGGTCTTACACGCAATATTTAACAATCAGGACGTTCCCAGGAAAGAGATGGCTTTCCAATAAGGATTGACATGCAACATATTATCCCTATACTCTAATCGACCAATTAAATACCAAATAAACTTAGGTAGGTCATACTAGCGAAGGAATTCCCCATCTCTCCCTTCCTAGTTCTATTCTCAAATCTCTGCCAGGGATCATATCCGTAAGCTTTGATACCATCTGTGATGCCCCCAATATGGTATACATCACTCATCTTGAGTCGCCAAATACATGGTACAAAATTCAAAATACAACTTAATAATACAATTGTCGTGTAAAATATGACAAAACATAAACTGAGAGTTCTAATACGAATATTGTCTTCTAGACAGTATTCAAACTCAAATGGAGTCCTCAATGCATTAATTATCACACTATTTCATAGAATAGTGAGGACTACTAATGCTATCATCTGAACCGTCACTCCATTCCCCGACTAGTCCCAGCTATATTTTCATTTTTTGAAGAGAACAATGAAAGGAAAGGGTGAGCTCAACTAGCCCAGTAAGAAATATTATGACTAAGATAATGCAGAATAAATTATCGTTAGCCTTCAACAGTGTTAAACTGATAAAATATAACAAACATCAAGTTTAACTACAGCGGAACAAGCAATCCATTAGAAGAGTTAAGTAGAGTATAAAATATACTATCTTCTATGATTTAAAAGGTTTTTCATCAACTTTATCGCTGAGACTCAGCTTAATAAATAATCCATATCATCCCTGCACTACGGCCAAGGATATTCATTACTATCACGACCACAAATTATCCATGCACTACGGGCCAAGGATATTCGTGTTTTCATCAATGGTCATGATCATGCCAACAACTGTCCATCAATGCACTACGGGCCAATGAGGACTTTTACCATATCATTTGTAACATTACGGTCATGATTATACCGAATAATCCCTGGTCATAATCATATCAAGTTCATCTATGCACTACTGGCCACATATAACTTTCAACATAATATAAGCATGAGGATGATGACAATGATAAAAAAATTCAATAAAACAAGTTCAAGAATAAATTTTAAAGATTTATAATTTAATTTTTCCAAAATTCAATTACGTCTAAATTGTCAACATGATACTGCTTTGTGGAGTAAAATTCAAGAATAATATTGTACCAATTATAATTTGGATCGAAAACGAATCAATTTTTTATCATGAATAGTACTCCAGGTGAATAGTACTCGAGTGATAGTGCCCTGTGAATAGTAATTTGGGAATATTACCCCATGAATAGTATTCCAGCATGAAAAAGTTAAAACTTATCAAAAATGCTCAGAATAATATTTCCATGAAAAGATACTGGATGAAACACAAATATCAAGGATATTCTACTAATTTCATGGAGTATAGAAGCCAAAACTTTAATCAAATGAGTATAGAATTTGAAATCTGAAACAAAATAATTTTACTTACATACTACAGAGTATGGAAGAAAATATTATTTCAAGAGAATATTGAACAAAATTAACATCCCTTACCTTGAAAAGAAGAGTATTCAAACTGGTATAGCGGGGATATTCTTGAAGAAAACTTTCACTATTTTCTACGCTCAAAGCTTTCTAAAACTCTAAAGAAATACGCTCAATATTATAGAAGAAGAATTCTCTGATTCTGGTGTGATTTTTAATTCTAACTAAGCATCCTATTTATAGGAGAATGGAAAGGATACTATTTGAATTTAGAAATCACGGACGCACAGTAACCATAATCACGGGCGCAATTCTTTGGCCGAACGTTTGAAAATTTTGATTTACTATGCAGCACTATGCAATAAAATATTCTAATAAAATGAAAACTTTAAATAAAATATAATATATACTATTTATAATCAAATAAATCAAAACTTATTATAATATATATAATATATAATAATTATTTTGTACTCCCCCGTGACAATCCATTACACTAAAGTAATGGCATTATATCATATATATATAACGAAAACTGAGATAACTTTCTCCTGACTATTTTGAAAAATGGGTAAGTGGGGATCCAAATAATATGTAAAATTTACATTAAATACTTCATAAAATTCCCTCACTATTTTTAACAACACTAATCATCATTATTATAATTCGCAATATTTAACAACCAGGTCGTTCCCAGGAAAGATGGGGCTTTCCAATAAGGATTTCTCCCTATTGGTGCGCAATTAGGTGACCAAACCTCTCCTTGACAGAACTTCTAGAAATCGTCAATATTGCAAATAATAATATTACTAACTTTATCGTCTAAATTATATATTTACTAATATATAAAATATCGACAATAATTGAATGAAATAACGTGAGATACTATGGAGCAATTACTATAGCAATAATTAAACAAAACAGAGTGACTTCTCAGGTAAGCATCAATAATCAATATCGTGTGTTACTATGCAACCACGCGTATTACTGTACTTTTAACACTGGGTGTCTGAACAGTTAACGGTAAAACTTCCGCCGTTATTTTCATAAAAAGATATTTTGTCGTTTTCTCAATCCGACAATAATTCTGTTGTGGGGTCCACCAATGATTGTGCCATCGTACGAATATTCCCCAACCAATCGAATATAATATAACAACTTACGTACTTTGCAAAATTTATAAATATTACCCACAACTATAACATTATATTAAATTCACTCCATAATATTCAAAAATGATATTTATAGAAAAATTCATCTTTATTCATAAAAGTTGGGGTTTTACAATCAACCTATAGTACCCTATGTTGATCAACACTACATTCTTTAAACGTATGTACGTTTAAGTTGTGGCAACCTCATATGCCTGTCGTTTGACGACAAAACATTTATTTAGCATACTCAGTCTTCATTTGAAAACCATACAAACATAGTTTGACAAAATATTGACAATACTTTGATAAATTATAAGAAATCCAAAACATCTTAAGTCTAGCCGAAAGAATTGGCTTTGACTTCATCATTCATCAATTCATGCGTAAGAATACATGAATCACAAAACTTGTCTAGATTGAACATAGACAAGGGTTAGAACACTTGCCTTTAGCGTCTGCTACTATTATTATACTTTCCATTTATGTCTTTAAGGTCTCTACAATATATGATCACATAACATAACACATTAGGTCATGAATAAACATACATGGTTCCTAATGAATCTTACCCTTCTTCTCAATCTAATCATATATTAGATTTATTACTATTAGTTTTGGCTTGTCGTTATAATTTACATCGTTCTTACGTTCACGTTCGATTGATTATCTTCAACCTTTAGTTATCATACTTAAGGTTTAACAATGTCTTAAACAATGTTACATTAAGTTTTAGTTCATTACTAATCAATTAACTTTCTTTCTTTACTTATAAACTTTCCTTACTATACATGATCTAGTGCTGGCGCTGCGGCACCAACTTCTCTTCCTTGTGCCGCACTGCAGCGTGAGTTAATAGTGGTCAGGGTCCAGGCTCGGCGCTGCGGCACGAGTCTTAGTTCATTTGGTCGCGCTGCACCAGATTCTTAACAGTTTTATTTTACACAACGAACTTCCTGGACTCTAAATTTGGTCATTTTAAATCCGAATTGGCTCGTTCAAAAACCATTAGCTCACAAATCACATACTCTACGTGTTCATGCAAGAATTTTACATTTTCGACTTTGTTAACTCAAAATTCATCTAGTCCATTTTAACGAAAACGATAAACGTTCGTGAACGTTCAACGCTCGTTTCTTCGTTCTAAGTCTGAATTTGGTCATTTTCGAGTCCACAAGTCTATAATGCCAAATAAGACTTATCCCCATTAAAAACCAACGTTTTCGAGATCAATGTCAAAATTCGACTTCCATTTCGAGAATTTCACTATTTCGACGATTATCGTTTGAACTCGTGAATTCTGTCAAAACTTCGTTACTTATGATTTGTTCATCGTTTCAAATGGATCATTCCATCATACTAACATCTTAACATACATATTTCATTAACTTATTTACATGAAAATTCTTATTTATTCTTCCTTAGTTCATAACTTATATGCTTATGATTTCACTTCACATGTTTTATCATGATTTTAATCTTCTCTCAACCATCCTTACTTCTTCTTATCATACAAACTTCATTAATGTAAACATATTACAAGTTCTTACAAGTTCTTCCTTAGTTCATAACTTATATATGAATGAATTGCTTATTCAAGGCTTATTAAGACTTAAGTCCTTTAATTATCCATTCTCTTTACTTCTTAGCATACATACTTCACTAATCAACACTTCTCTATCAAACTAGTATTGAAGAGTTAGAACATTAATAATATAGGAGTCTTACCCTTGATGAATCAAGCTTTGTTCTTCTTCTTTTTTACTAATGAAAGTCTAGCTTTTTTTACTTATTCTCTCTAAGATATAAGTTGTAATATGTTGGATGAAATTAATAAGTAATAAATGATCCAACACTACTTCTATTTATAGGATTGCTAAGGTTAGGGTATAATGGTCAATAGACAAATCCCACCTCCTTAACCAAACCTCATTAATATTCATTGCTTAATCACTAAGTTAACTTGGCCATCACAACTATTTCTTGCTCATCACATTCTTTGCTTTGCCACCAAGATCACCCATGTGATCATGAGGCCCACATGGGTTGCCCCATGGATCTTTTTTACCCATTGGATTCTTAATTTGGGCTTTAAATTCATTTAGCTTAACTTATGCTTTTGGGCTTGCATTAATCTATATTGGACTTTACATTAACAAACACTTGGGCTTTAACATTAGTTTGCAATGGGCTTAATCATAATCCCAATTAAACTATACATTTCCTAAACAATCCTTTAAGTCCAATTAAATATGGCTTAAAGCCTTAGAACGTATTGTCTACGTATTAATCTCGTATTCTAACTCGTATACTTATTCAACATATACAACATACCATCATTCATACATACTCATATAATACTTCGTATCATACTAGTATTCATTACCTCGTATAATACTTACATATTATACGATCATTGCTTTAACTAATTAATGCTTTACTTTTCCTAACTTTCTTGAATTAAGTCCACATGTGAAAAACTACATTTTCTATACTTGAATTATTATTACATAATCCATCTCACCTCGATATTCTATCGTTACGTATTTCTCAGAAGTTCAAAAATAATTCTCGAGCAGAAATCAATGAATAATATTTTTCAGAAAATTTCTCGGACAACTTTATTTTCGTCTCGGAAATTCAAACAATTTAATTCCTTCACGTAGTCAAAATACTATGATATTTTGATGTCTCTAGGTTATAGAACGACATTCAACTTACTAACACATAATAATAACAAATAATAAAATTTTATTCATTATTAAATTAAATAAAATTATTTTACAATAGATCCGAATTTCTCAGTTGTTATAGCCTACCAGCATCTACACTCTCATTCCACTTCCTCTTTGTGTTATTATTCCCACCACTACTACCACCAGCTTTACCTTCATTCTCATTCTTCTTCTTTCTCTGTTCCTGATTGTATTTTGTTAAGGCATCGCTTCCACCCTCCGCGATAATCGCCTTCTCGAGCACTGCTGCAAAAGTCTTCAACTGAAACATAGAGACTCTGTTATATAACTAGGGATTTAGTCCCTGTTCAAACCTTCTTGCCTTGTGCTCGTCTTTGTTAACATGATACAGCGCAAACGTCGCTAACTCATTGAATTTTGCTGCATACTTCGACACCGTCTTTGTTGTGTCGAACGAGACTTTTATAATTAATTTTTAAATATTTATTAAATTAAATAAATATTTTTTTAATTTATTTATTGAGATAAATAATTATTTGATGGAATTGTGGTAGATTAATTTAACTACGTGTGTCACATTGATTAAATTAATGTGGAATAATTTTATAGTTTAAAGTGTGAATTTAATTTAGATAATTAAATTAAATGAGTTGTTAAATAATTTTAATGTTGTTCTAATTAATAAAATAATTAATTAGAGATTTAATGAGAATATAAATTATGGGTTATGTTTAATAAATGAGGTGATTTAGTGGGTAATATTATCTTTTATTTAATCGAGTATAAATTATATTATTTGATTTATTAAAGTGTGACAAATAAACTACATAATAAACAAGTTAATTAAAATAATGGGGAAAAAATTAAATTAGAATAAACCAAATATGGCCTTGAGGACATGCGAGTATATAAGGCCATACTACGCTTAACCGCTACCTATGTATGCACCTGTTATATTATACGCATTCTTTTATTCATTCTTTCAAGTATGGTGAATATAACCCAGAGAGAAAAAGAGAGGTTTGAGAAATTTTGTGTGAATTGAAGAAGAGATTTGTAGAATTAAAGGTTTATATCATCTTAACAGATTTAGCAAAAGGAAATTTGGCGAAATATGTGAATATGGCTTATAAGTAGAAAAAATTATGTTTAAATTGCATATTAATCGTGTGTTTATACATGTAAAAACGAAAAGAACAAAACTTAAATGGACTGATTTGGTGTTATAACGAATCTGTAATTTGTGATTTCATGAAATTTGACGAAATTTGAAAAATAGCAAGAACATGAAAATTAAGAGTTCAAATTTTGTTGTTTATGTTACTTAAGTTGTTAAAAGCATGCAAAAAGTGTTATAGAATGTTTCTGTTAAGTTTATAATTTATGGGTGAAATTGATTTCGTTGTTTGTGTGAAATTTTGGCCTAAATTAGCACTGTTGTGTGTTCTTCGTGAACTATAGAAACAGAAACTGCTAAGTAGATCTATAACGCCGCTTAGCATGCTTGTCTGCGTATGGCGCCGCAGCGTTGGTCCCTAATATAAATGGTGTGCTGCAGTGTCGAGAAAGAGCTGCAACGCCGGTTGAAGCCTTATTTGGGACGCCACATTGCCTTGACCGCAGCTGCGATCTTGGATCCCGATTCATTCGAGTATTTGCATCATTGGGTTAGCGAAATTGCCCAAAATTTTTTAATTAATTGTTCAAGTCCAGGAAATATGATTTAAACTCAATATAATGAACATGAAAATGTATTGAGCATATAATGTGATGTTAAAAGAGATTCTTAATGTGTCAATGATGTTCTTACGTGTTTAATTGATATGATGAACGCATAGTTAACTTGTCATTTGGAAAGTCTAATAATTAATAAAAACTAAGGCCATAATATGATTAATATTCATAATCAGAGTTTAGACAAAAGTGGATGTACTTATGATACTGGTTACATTATAATTAACTGGTATTGTGAATGTAAATTGTATGTAGGATTAAATTAAGGAACGTGAATAGTAATCGTGTAATCTACGCACGAGGTAAGTTTTTTGAACCCTACTCTTATGTTAATCAAGTATTCTTCCTCTATCATGATTATAATTACGCAATTTTTCTAACCCTCAACTTTATTTGAGCAAGTTTCTAAACTTACTCTTATGTTGAGCAAGTTCCATACCCTATCTTAATTATGATTACACAAGTTTTCAAAATCTATTATTCTCACATTGAGCAAATTCTTATTCTATATTACGATTGAGGAAGTTTCTATTTCTAAACTTTCGTTGAGTAAGTTCTTAAAACTTATTATTGGCTGAATAAGCTTTATATTCTTATTTTAAATTATTCAGAGTTTAATCATTTAAGTTCATGATTTCAAATGAAATGTTTTAACTCAATTGAAGTATTAATTTTGTTATACAATCTTCATTCGATTGTATAGAGTTAAGATTTGATCCTTTATTTGAGTATTGATTTCAATATTGTATTAAAAATGTGAATAGATAGTGAATCCTTATCGATTCAACTAATCCTTTGTTGATTATTATTGAACTCTAAATTACCCTTGAGATCAATCCAAACCAAACTTCCTTTAGTGCAGACGCTAATGTGAAAGTTGAGATGAACAACCCTGCTACAGGGGATTATATTACTCGATATCGTTAAGATGTTGTGCACATACATGGTACTAAGGGTTGATCCCCCTAGGTACAAGAAGTAAGGTCCATATAGTCTTGCGACTGTTAAAGATTTAAAGTAGAAATACTTGGTAACTTGGGACATAGTTCATGGTTTTGTGACCCTAAGATGTACTTTTGATTCCTGTTCTAATCTTGATTCAGAAGCTGAGTTTTCTTTTGTTCAGTATCAATTATTTATTCACATGTTATTATTACTACTATTGTTAAAACTTGTGGGAAATTGTTGCTCACTCTTGCATAATAACATTGCAGCTAAGATTGAAAGAGTTGATGAGCTATCCACAAGTAAGGGCAAGGGAAAAGCAAGCAAATGATGAAGACTTATTTAATATTTCAGAATGTTTATATTAAGACTTATGATGTGATGTTTGAGACTTATTTGTTTATGATATTTTTGTATTTGATGTATTAAGGTTAGATAACATGGGATCTATTTGTTTAAGTTGTTGTAACCCTTTATTGGGAGGATGTAACGCCCCCAAATTTAGGTACTTGAAACCCGAACTCGGTGCTTTACGAAACTATTTCTATGAGCGGAATAATACTAATAATAATAACAATAATATAAATACCAAACTTAATTTACATATATCAGAATTATCTAATCCCCAGTTTCTCAACCTTTACTACATTATGATTATATGATAATTATAAATATTATTGTCTTAGTATAGTCTAACTATTATGTAAGATACCATATGGCTTATTCTGCTAGCTTTCCCTTTCCTTAGTTCCTAGCTGAACCTTCGGGTTGAACACACTTAACTGAAAACATTTACATTTAAAGCAAGAATGAGCATTTGGGTGCCCAGCAAGTAATGGTAGACAATAAACGTTAGCTGCAAGAAGTAAATATTTTCTTTGAAAAGCACTTCTACAATGAAACAATAGTTGTGAAGTAAATTGAAAAAAATTCTAATCAACATATCAATTTCATTTCAAATTTTGAAACTACGTACTGACTATAATTGGTGTGCAGTCGACAGACTACGAACTTTATTTTTGATTTTCGATATTCAATTGAATAACAAGAATTAATTATATGCAATAACAAAGTGGAGTATTTTCTAGAGTTTATGCTGAGTGATCCCTAAGGATCTTGAACTTCTATTCTCGAGTAACTATCAAAGATTTTACTTTGATTTACCTAGGTGTATCAGATAACCATAAAGATTAAGCCATACCCCTCTACAAGTATAATAAGTGATCAACTTAATTATACCCTATATTATGCATAATACTTAAACACACACAATAGCTGGATATATAACTAATAGTTCTCCCTTTGTATTAAAGGTTGTTCTTCCCAGTCTTACAATCAGAATGTGAATTATAATAATGAAATACAAGATTTCAATATCTAATCGCTTTTTTGATCTATCCGAAATAATTGGCATCGATCTGTGAATAATAATTGAGTTCTATTCTCTATCCTATCAAGTTTTAATCAAATGTTCATCTAGCCAAAATAATTAGCTAAGACATATCTCAACGCTATTTCTAAATATATGTCTAGCCGAGTTAAATAGTTTAGACAGCTTTTAAGTTAATGTATACATACTAAAAACCAAAAGTATGTATCAACATGTGATTAAATACAATAAATTATGCAAGTGAGGACACTTGTATAACAATGCTTAGAAATTAATGAACAGAATATATAAATCTTGATCATATGGTAATACTGTATTTATAAACAAGGATTGAATGGAGTCCAAAAATTGGCATGATTACAAGAGTATAGATACATGAATAATAACAATAACAATAGAGTTCTGAAACTGGCTTATACATGTCCATTGCATAAAGTAAATGCAAAGGTTAGATACTTGCCTGGTCTGCTGCTTACAATTACACAACTTAGTTTTATCTTTTATGTCAAGACCTATCATTAATAAGATCATTCCATCGATTAGAAATACATATCATAACACATAGTACTGCTATTTGCAGTCAACACATAGCCTAATCACATTGTCACATAGTTATATCAGTCATTGGATCATAAACAAGCACTTATCAAGTCAAATTATCTAGGTCTAGATCAATTTCGAAGTCAATTTGGTGTACCGATGACTTTATCGGGTAATTATCGAGTCTAAAACTCTATCCTGTAATTCAATATTCGTTTAGAAAGTTTATGTAACGAACGAGAAATTTATAATTTAATTTAAATATTTATGGAATTAAATAATTTTTTTAAATAATTTATTTATTGAGGAAAATAAATATTTGATGAATTGTCATGAATTAATTTAGTGGCTAAATTAATTAATGTGAACCGAGTAATGATAATTTTATTTGTAGTATTTAATTTAAGGAAATAATTAAATTAAATCAATTGTTTAATATGGAAGAAAATAATTAAATAAAATGAATTGTTTAATTTAATGGAAATAAATAAATTAAATAAAGTGACGTTTCTAAGTTATTAATTAATTTAGATATATAAATATTTATCAATAATAATAAGATTCTTATTATTATAAGTTATTGAGATTAACTAAACTAAGGTTATATAAATTGACTAAATTAATGTGTGACAGGGGAAAAACTATATAATATAAAGGATATAATAATAATCTGATTTGGAGGAGTTTTGGTAGCCAAACAGGGCCGTATGGCCTTTGACATTATTCAACCGACGCGTCTTTTTGTTCTATAACTGATAAACGACGTGGGTTTCAGTTTATGTTTATGCATACTATACCTAAGGCTAGCGTCTAGTTCCTCTTATTCTCGTATGTTGGCTAAGGAGAGAGCAGAGTGTTGAAAGAGAGAGCTTGGAAGAAGAGAGCACAGAGATTCTAGAAGATCACAGTGGTTTTGAGAGATTATCATCATTGTCTAACATTCACTAATCAATGTATAACTAATTCTAATTCTTAGATTTGTGATTTTCTATTCTCTGTAAATCGATTTTGTTGAATTGTTGTTTCAAACGTTGTGTATATGATATGGGTTATACTGTAGAATTTGTTGATTGCCATATCACGTGAAATTGGGTTTGAGGAAGGAAAATGATATAGCAATGTTTATGTTCATTTGATATAGCCTTAGAAAGTACTAAAATTCTTGTCCAATGGGTGTAATAATCTATAAATTAACGTTTGTATGTGGTAGTTCATTGAGATACGAACAAAACATAATTTGAATGGACTGATTTGGCCAACTAATGAATTCACAATGTTGATTTCTAGAAGAAATATCAAAAATAGAGTTTTTGGTTTTAAAATATGCTATTCTAGTATTTAATTTTTCTAGAATTATGGTTTAAGTTGTGTTAATTTAGTATTTGTATGCTTGGTGAAGTTTATGTGTAATTTGCATAAGTTATACATGTTAATTGGTGTTAGAAATTAAGATATAGTAGCTTGGTTTTATTTCTAGTTATGGGGTGTTACGTAATTGAGCCCTAACGCTAAAATTTTGCGCCCAAATACCAAGAATGGGCAGAAGTTCGCGCGCCAACTTTGGAATTCGCGCATTGGCACATCGACTCGCCTACCACTCGAAAAGTGGTGCAGGTTGGACAATTTTGACCTCCTGTAGTAAAATGGCCATAACCTTTTCATAAAAACTCCGAGTGAGGTGATTCAAGATGATTCGGAAAGAGGACGAATAGGCCTATAACTTTTATCCTTTATGTTGTTCAATTTGAAATCATTATGAAGGGTCAAAATGGCCATCTTTAGGACTATTGTGTATTTAGAGCCAATCGGAGGGCGTCGGGATGCACGAATGCAAGTGCAATCCTTTGTGTGTTAGTATAACTTAATGATAACATGTTGGACATGTAATAGAATGTTGTATCAAGTTGTTAATGTGTATGTGGTGCAATAAAATGATCACTTAAGTAGTTGTAATAAAGCTAAAAAGTAATGTTCATGAAAAGATACGATGTTGTTTAAACTTAAACTTAGTTAGTAACTATACTAAAAGTAGAAAGCAACCCATGAAGGTAATGTTAGTGTAACTAATGTGTATTGTTAATACATATGGTATATGTAGGACTTGGGGTGAACGTGAGTAGTGATTGTTTAACCTACGCACGAGGCAAGTTCTCTAACCCTACTTTTATAATTGTGCAAGTTCTAAATCTTATCTCTTTACAATTGAGCAAGCTTTCGAACTTTGTTCTTTTCATATCGAACGCAAGTTTCCATTCCTATATTATTATTCTGCCAGTTTCTAACATTCTTTATGAATTTGAGCAAGCTTAACCTATCTTACGTATGTTTGTACAAGCTTATGTAACCTAATTCATTACATTGAGCGAGATTTAGTTTCCTAATTATTATTCAAAGCATATAATGTTCTAATACATTGATTCAAGGGAGATTGTTTTAACTCTTCTATAGCGCTTTGCATGTATATCATGATTACTCAATTATATATTATTATTATTCAGTCTTTGACTTTGATAACCTTGTTTAAAGCTTTATCGTTGTATTAAACCTTCAAGTAGTAAGCAAACCTTTATTTATTGAATTAATCTATATTCGAATAGTGTTCTAAAATTCTAGAAACACTGATAAGCTAGTTCGAAACTAAACTTTCTTTAGTGAGGAAATTCTAAATCCAAACTGAGACGAACAACCCTAACATAGGGGATTTTGTACGTGTAACGTTTAGATGTTTGTGCACAATACATGGTACAAAAGGCTGATCCCCCTAAGTATGATAAGAAGGGTCCGTATAGTCTAAATGACTGTTAAGGTTGGGTAATAATACCTAAGAATCGGAGACATTGTTCGTGGTCTTAAGACCCTCAGATAATTAAAGTTCGAACTTGTTTTCTAGTTTGATTTGTAGAACAAGTT
Organism: Panax ginseng; assembly: GCA_020205605.1. Classification (NCBI taxonomy): domain Eukaryota; kingdom Viridiplantae; phylum Streptophyta; class Magnoliopsida; order Apiales; family Araliaceae; genus Panax; species Panax ginseng. The sequence continues at coordinate 71,631,406 of CM035134.1, read as the reverse complement.
CCTTATTATTCAGCTTTCGTTGTTCACTCTCATGTTATTATCATTGCTACGTTCTATATCAGTGAGCATTTGTTTGCTCACTCTTGTAATTAACACTGCAGCTAAAGTGGAGAAAGTTTATGAGTCGTCGACTAGCAAAGGCAAGGGCAAGATGTCCAAATGATGAAGTCTTATGATAATTTTATGTTTTATGTTTCAAGACTTGTTTTAAAATATGTGATGTATTCCGCAAACTGATGTAATAATTTTAAGGTTAGATTACCTGGGATTTAATTTGAAATGATGATGTAACCCTTTAATGGGAGAGATTATTGTTTAAATTATTCTAATTATGTCTTTGTCCCTTATTATAGGTAGTTAGATATAATAGTTTTTGATAAGTGAGCACCAAATTCTGTGGGAATGGAGTACCTGGATTTGGGGGTGTCACATTTTAAATATCAATCATATTATTTTTTCATAGCCTTATAATAATTTTAAATAATTATTATAATTAATCATGATTTTTCAAACACTAGAATCATTATTAAATGATTTAAATATAAAATAATTCTATTATCATTAATATTTAATCAATATTAAATTATTAATGAAACCATTGTCAAAATATTAAAGTTATTTATAATAACTCAAAATATTTTTAAAACATTTTATTACCCTTAAATGATTTTTAAAACATTTAAAATCATTTTAAATAATTATTATTAATATTTAAATATTAATGTACCATTCATCAAAATATTAAAAGTTATTTATTATAACTTAAAATATGTTTAATTCATTTATATCCTTTTAAATGATTTTTAAATCAATAAAATCATTTTAAAACTATTTATTTAATATAATTATATAAACCTAATATAATTAATATTAAATTATTAATAAAATTATCCTTTAAATATTAAAAGTTATATTTTATAACTTAAAATATTTTTAAACACTTTATTTTTATTTAAAATGATTTTTATAATATTAAAATCATTTTTAATTAATTTATTTAATATAATTATTAAATAAATCTAAATATCATTAATATTAAATAATTAATGAAATTTACTTTAAAATATTAAAAGTTATATTTTATAACTTAAAATATTTTTACAACACTTAAATCATTAATTCTATTTTTCATAATTTATTTAATACATTTATTAAAAAACTTAAATATCATTAATATTAATTTATTAATGAAATTCATCACAAAATATTAAAAGTTATTAAAATAACTTAAAATATTTTCATATACCATAATATAATTTTAAATGAGTTTTCAAGTATTAAAATCATTTTTAAATAATTTATTTAATATAATAATTAAATAAATTAAATGCCTTTAATATTTCAAAAAATTAAATATTTATGAAATATATTCAAAATTATTAAAAATTAATATTTAGGCTTTAAAATAATTTTTAGCAATTTATTATGTATTTTAATAATTTCAAACTAATTTTCTCTAATTATTTAATAAAATAATAATTTTCAAAAATTAAGTGTCGCTAAAGGGCCCTCTAGCGACAAAACCGTCGCTATAGGTGATCTTGAGGCTTCCCAAATCTTCATAGTCAGTTAGCAAGGTATCAAGTTTGACCAAGTCCAGATCACTGATATTCATGTTTCTGGGTTTGAAATTGAGTTAATGTTGTAGTACTAATGTAGTACTACAACTCTAAACAAGTCTCATGACCAAATCATAACACAACAGAAAGATCGAAGCTTCAGAAAATCATGTCAGAGTCTGTTCTTCATTTCTGGGTTACCCAGAAATGAAGAACAGTTCGAGCAAGCAAATTTGGGCTTCCACAACTTTAAATCCAGGTGATGATTTTGTGATCTAAAGACTCCAGGTTGTAGAAAATTCACCATAACAACAACAAAGAAAGCAGATCTTGTTCGGTCAAACCTTGTCAGAAGTCACGCTCTTGAGTTTTCTGGGTTACCCACAAAACGCAAGTCGTGAACATTCTGCTTAGTTTGACCATCTAGTAAATCCAATATGTTTGACATTTTAGTGATATAAAAGCTTAAGCTTGTAGTCCAAACAACATACTATAACTTAGATGCAACAATAAGAACATAGCAACAAAAACCTGACAGATCTGGGACCAACAAAAGCTTGTCAAAAATGATCTGGGCAATTTCTGGGCTACCCAGAATTGCCCAGTCATGCTCGGTCAACCAAGTTTGACCAAGAATAACATGAAATCTACATATCCTCTGACCCTAATTCCAGTTCCAGAGTAAAGGTCTCATAACATACTACAAGTTTAAACTTTCAAACAAGCAAAAACATAAACAGGCTAAGATTTACAGGGTCTAACATTCGGTTGTCAGACACTAAATTTCAGTTTTCCAGATTTTCAAAAAATTCAATTTCCAGCACTTAGATGATATAGATCTACAAGATACCAACCAGAATCATTGATTAACACTACATAGAACATATTACAACACATAAACACCAGATCTAACACAGCATTAAGGGTCAAATTTTAGGTTTAAGGTTATACCTTTATATGAACAAATCTTGATTCTAGGCTACTGATCTGATAATGGAATTCGTGGGGCTTGGTTTTGGAACTAAAATGCCTTATGATTTCGTGGGTTTGGGTGAGAGAGGGTCTTTGATGAGTATAAGTGAACAAATGAGCTAACTAATGAAATTTCTCTCTCTTTGATATTATATATGACTTGTATACAATGTATATGGCTGGTGGGTTGGCTGAGTTGCTGATATTTGTTAGTCAAATGGTCAACATTTTAGGTTACCAACTCCCATCTTGGCAAGATTTGCAAGCAAGCTTTAATTATGCAAAAGGGGTATAATAGTCATTTGACTTATGATTTTAATGGCACAAATGTAATCTTGACAAACCCTTAGGGTTTAACCCCATGGTTTTCCAAAAGTGAATTTCTAGGTTTTCATTTAAGGTTTAAAATAAAAATAAAAATTAGTTTCCTAAAAATGTAATTTAGAGTTTCCTAATTACAATTAGTTTTCTAATTATATTATACTTGAACATTAGGGTTTAAGATCCAATAATTAGCATTATAGCTTACAATTAACAATTAGGGTTACCAATTTAGCAATTAGGGTTATCAATTTGTAATTAGTGTTCTAAGTAATAATTAGAATTTCCTAATTAATATTTAGCTTTATAATTTAGCACTTAAGATTCTAGTTTAGTAATTAGGGTTTCTAGTTAATTAGGGTTTCTAAATATCAATTAGAGTTTCCTTAATTAACAATAAATTCTAAATTACACATAAATTATCACATAACACAGTTACTTAATAACTTGAACTCGTATTTGAGTTTCAAAATAGGGTTTAACAAATTAATGCTATTGTTTGGTCATGATACAACATAATTGACCAACAATTATTAGTCTACACATATACAATACATATTTATAGCACTGAAATAAGAATAATATTATATTATTATTCTCATTCCTTGATAAAAATCCAAAATTTTGGTTTGGATTCCATATATGATTTATCTTGCATATCTAGCACTATCAATTAAGTTAAAATAATTAACTTGCCAATCAAGCACTAAAATTCATAAAATAAAGTAATTATTATAATAATCCTAATAATTATTTCAATTATTATTAAAATAATATATAAACATATTTTCATGGAAAATAATTAATAAAAACATTTCTACTATAATATTAATTATTATAAGAATATACTTTATAATGATAAATAATTATAAAATAAAATTATTTAAAATTATTCATGTAATAAATAAATTTTATTTATCACATATATACATACACTTTATCTTGTACATATCCCTACCTTAAAAAAAATTTATACGCAAAATTTCTGATTTAATTATATAGAAAATATCGGGTTATTACAAAGGATTTCTATTTAAATTTTATTATTATCTTTACTATGGGCAGATAAATGTTATTTATTTTGGTGAGTTAACACCAAATATGTGGAAATTGGAGTACCCAAATTTGGGGGTATCACAGGTTGATATCAGAGCTATAAGTTATGAACCTTAGGTGGGGAAACATTAGGTAGTAGCCTTATATGAGATTGAGAAGATAATGGTTAATAAACTCTTATCGAGTTCTAAGAAATGAATTCCTTAATTCATTGAAGATAATAAAAGAGTTTATGTGCTTATGTGATAAACTTATGTGCTCACGAGTATCGATTTGTAACTAAAACTTAAAACTATGTTGTCAGAATATCTTACATTAGAGGATCTAGTCGGAGTGGGGAGGAGAAACCCCGAGTGCCTAGAGAGGAGGAGCTCCGAGACATCCATGTTGTTCGAGAGCAATTAGTATAGAGAAAGCCATCTCTGTTGATCACTGTTGTGGGTCAGCAACATGAGTCAGAGACTGATCTGGAGGAGGACCTTGAGGAAGAAGAAGAGGAAGATGAGTTCCCACCAAACTTTATTATAGCTCAGATCTATGACGAGGTGTATGACCATAACATGGAGCTTCAGGATAGAGTTAGAGAATTGGAGGGCTTGGTAGATGAATGCCAGACCACTATAGTTCAGAAAAACGTGGAAATCCAGGGTCTTGATGTATGTCTTGGAAATGTGGAGTGGAAATTGGTTCACTTAGAGGGTGATAATGAGCAGCTGATGGCAGAGGTTGCAAAGCTGAAGGATGATTTGAGAGAAGAGTCCACCAAGAGAGCTAGAGCTGAAGATGTAAAAATCCAAAACCCTAATAAGACTCGTATGAATAAAATCCCGTTATATAAATAAAATTTCTCCATTATGAATGTGTTATGTGTTATTATATACTTTGTTTAACAAATTTGACCAAATAAATTTTTGTCCAAAAAACGTCATGCTTGACACCTCGTGCTTAAATTTTTTTTCCGTAATCGGACTTTTTGGCATAATAATTTTTATAAGTTGCTTTGTCGTACTTACACTGACAAAACGCTTTGTCATGCTTGTTAGGATTAGTGAGAAATTTAGGCTAACAACCCTAGATTAACAAACCCTAACCATAGTTAGCAAAACCTTAACCCTAATTAGTAAACCTAACCCTAATTAGCTAAACTAACCCAAATTATCTTATGTTAGCACCTAACCATGGTTAGTAAACTTCAATTAGGTACTAATGAACATCATTTAACATTCCTAATCATTAAAAACAAAACCCTAATCAAGATTAGTGAGGATTAGGGCATAATCAAGCTACTAAACTAACCTAACTAGCTTACAAGTAGGTTAGGAGTCACCATTGCAAGTCCCTTGGCTGCACATGACATGCTTGTAACTCCCAAGCATGACAATAGTTATCAGATCTAATATTTGTAGAGGCAAGTTGCTCAAAAATGACGAAAAAGCCAAGTTGAAGAATTCTATAAATAGGAACCTTAGGGCTGAGCAAACTCACGAAATTTCTAAGCCAATATACATTTACTTACATATCAAATCAAGCCTGGGTGTTAGCAGCAACAACATCAGAAGCTAGAATCAAAAATTATTCAAGAAAAGATACAAACCATAGTTTATAATTAGCTCTTTGATCCTATGTTAGTTTTGTTGTTTAGATGTTTAGATTTGTGTATTAGTATGTTAGAAAGTATGTTAGATTGGTAGAACACGTTTTCATAACATCTAGATGACTTAATTGAGTGTTTTAAGAAATTTGGAAATTTTAAAAATTAAGTCTGATAGCCGAATGTCAGGGCATATAGATTCATATGTGTTTATGTTTTGGTCTGTTAATTGTTTGGTATTTGTAGCCTATTAGTAGGTCTTTAATATGGAAAAGAAAACAAGTTCATTTGAACCATAGATTTCAAGTTATAAGTGGTCAAATTGGGTTGACCGTTCACGGATTGCAGTTTTCTGGGTTACCCAGAAAACTCAAGTACAGTCGAACCGGCTACTTTCACTAAGCTTTTTAATCGCCTTATAGTTGTTGTTTTTGTTAAGTATTGTTATAGATCTATACCCTGTTATATGTACTACATATATATGATCTCAAATTTCTAAAACAACTAATAGGATTACTAGAATTAATGGTCAAAAGTCGTTGACCGAGCTTGACCAAGTTTTCTGGGTTGCCCAAAAAACTGAAGAACACGTAGAACAGCGTTTGGCTGTACTTTGACCAGCATAATTAGAGACCTTAGATTTATGGTTTGTTCATGTTAATGTTATATATATGTACCCTGGCATATATACTACTAGTTACAACAAACACCATGCACATCTAATACACAGAATCAAAGATATACAAGCCACAAAACTGTTCAACCAGCCATGACTACTGTTCTAGGTTACCCAGAAACTCAAGTTGATTTTTAAATGATTTAAAAATCATTTAAAGAATAAATAAATGTTTTAAATACTTTAAAAATTCTAAAAAAAATATTATAAAGGATAACTAAATTATCTAAAATTATAATAAAATTTAGTGCATTTATCAACTTATTTGATATTCGGTAAAGATATTAAACACCGAAACCTTATTTAATCTAACCCGTTCATATGTAAATGATATATTTGAGTATTATTGTAATTACTAATGTGTTAGAATTATATATATGAAATTCATACGTATTGTTAACATTTGAATAGCATAACTTGACTGATCTACGCTCATGCAAGTTTCCTAAACCCTACACTTATATCTTGAATTGCTTTTGATATATTATATTAAACCTAAAACTTGAATTGCCAAATTGCTAAAAAGTTATTGCTATAGTTTCAGCATAACTCAAAAATGAATTATTTATTAATATGATAATGTTTATTAAGCATAAATTGTTGTGTCAAACTAAATTGTTTTGGTAAGACATCCTATACTGAAGTTGGGTATCTCGTAAGGGATCGTGATATGGTCAATGAATATATTGATACTAATGTTGGGTGCATTTAAGCACTGGTAGGATGAGATGAATACTCCTAGGATGTTGAATAGGCTGATCCCCTATCTCATATCTGAACAAAATTTCTAAGTCTGTGTGACTGACATAAATAAAGAAAAATTCCAGAAATGGTTGAAATAAATAGAAATCCAAGAATGGTAACAACTATCAGTCAAATTTTGAATTGTTGTATTTCTTCAAATCATATATTGTTATAAATACAAAACTTGCTGAGCATATCATGGCTCACCCTTCCGAATTATTCCCTTTGTAGTTTTAGATGGTAACCCTGGAATATCTGGAGTAGATAAAGGGAAATGTCCCTGTTTAGATTAGATTATATTCTTGTCTATTTGAATACCTTGTAATAAGAACTCGTTATGAGAATCATGTAATCGAATTTTAATATTATATATATAACATCTTTTATTTCCGCTACCGTGTTTTCTTACATATATAGATGTAAAATTAGACTTCTTCGAATCTAGTTGAGATCCTTGGGAACTATTTATCTGAGTGAGGGTATTAATAGCATGGATTGTTCATGTTGTTATTGATACTCTGGATTTCGGATAAATAGTTACTATCTATACGATAGTATAAATCGCTGACTTAAATATACATCTGGGTGAAGGTATTAGTAATATGGATTGTTCATGTTATTACTGGTACTCTGAATTTCGGATAGATAGACTCTAGTCAAAGATACAGTTCATATATTCAAATGAGGGTATCTAAACACAGTAATATTTCTCTAGAGAATTACCATCTGTTATGGAATACTGTGAATCTTGAATCTATGAGAATTATATTTGATAGTCCCTCTATTTAATGTAATAATTTAATCAGAAACCATGTGTGTATAGATTTAAATACATTATGTTGATTCACTGTAAACACCATATCGGATACCATGGGAGTTTAGATATGGGGGTGTTACAATTTTGGTATCAAAGCTATAAGCATGAATTTGCGAAGAGCCCCAAGCCTTTTGCTGGTGACATCCCTATAAAGGAATGCACCGAAGTCAGACTTTTCGTAGGGGACGCCGAGCAAGTCGGTGGCAAATTGATAGGTACCTTTGTGAGGTACTATGGTTGAAAGTACCATGAGTGTCACAAATTTTGGTATCAAAGCTGTTCAAGGCTAAGATATAAGGAAGATAAATCTTAGTATATAGTCTTCGAGTCCGTAAAAACTTTAAAGTACACATAAAATATAACATTAAAAATATTATGCTGTGTAATTTCTATACCAGTATTAATGGAGTTTTCTTTTATAGATGGCCAACTCCAATGCTGAAGAAATGGTGATAGTAATCAATCCACCGCAAATCGAGTCTTTTATAGCTAGTGATGCAGAAGAAGAAGAATTGCTTCATGATCAACAACTACTAGATGCTGAGGAAGAAGAAGATCCAGTAGCAGGTCAATTAATGAGAATTGAAGAGCATGATGAAGCAATGGTATCACTAATACAGACAACAGAATATGAGAATAATAAGATGAAGTTTAGGACTGATATGGCTGAAGGAATGCTATAGCATGAGAGGGGGCATAGTCATCGATTAAAAGTACAACTGCACCATGCACAAAGGGGCAAAAAGGAAATTCAGTCAAGACTTCTTAAAATATCTCTGGGAGTCTGAGTTACTTTTAATGATTTACAACATCGTGTAGCTCGATATCTTGTAGAGGAGAAGAAAATGGCTTATCTCATCGATCGATCTATGGTTTGTCACATGATTCAGGACTCTTTTTATGATATCAATGAATTCTAGAGAGTAGCATAGGTGGTTGAATGCTTTATATTAGTATAATAAAGAAGCATTCAAAGTTTGTATTGTAATCAGTACTTTGTAAGATAGTAATATGTTTAATTTTGAAGTTTTTGTGTAAGACCGTTGTGATATATATAAAATAAGCAATATGTTGTGTTATTCAAACTCTTATGAGAATTTTGGTTATTGTAGAATCAGGCCACCAACCAGAAGACCCCAAAGAGAAATGAATGATGATAATTCTACCCAACAGTTAGTAGACCTTATGCTAGGAGTTGTAAATAGACCTATGAACCAAAACACATCTTTCAAAGACTTTAAATTAGTTGGACCACCTAAGTTTAAAGGTACATCAGAACCTGTAGATGCACAGATTTGGATTTTTGAGATAGAGAAATTTTTCCTAGTAACTAATGTTAATAATAACCAAAAGACAACTTTTGCAACCTTTTTCTTGAAAGGTGAGGCTAATTATTGGTGGGAATCAACCAAAGGTCAGGTGGAAACTGAAATTGTTCCTTGGGGTTCAGAATTGACCTACCGCGAGAACATTTAATATGTCGGTGAGGGATGCTGTTGCTTCACAGGACGTGGTGAAAGATATCATCCCTATCAACACTTTAAATGCATATGTGTTGTTCGATTCTGGTGCTACATGTTCTTTTGTGTCTAAAATTTTTTCTATGAAATTGAATATACCTTGTGAAAATTTAGACAAACCATTTTGTGTAGAAATTTTTAATAATGAAAGAATTCCGGTTAAAACCATATTCAAGAATTGTAGTGTGTTAATAAAAGGACATAACTTTGCGGTAGATTTAATACCAATCCAGTTGGGAGAATTTGATGTAATTTTAGGAATGGATTGGTTAGTTAATTATAACGCGATGCTTGATTGTCATCAAAAGCGTATAAACCTTTTGACTGTTTCGAAGTCGAAGGTAGTGCTCAGCGGTAGTTGTTCACCTAAGCAATCTCGATGTTTGACTATAGTTCAGGCAGAAAGATTACTTAGAAAGGGTAGTTTAGGAAATTTGGCCTATATAGTTAATACTCGACAGGAAGGAGTAAAACTAGATCAAATACCTATAGTTAAGGATTTTTCTGATGTATTTCCAGATGACTTACCAGGTTTGCCTCCAGATAGGGAAATTGAGTTCGTCATTGATCTTGCACTGGGAACGACACCAGTTTTTAAGGCACCATACAGAATGACACCTATAGAACTGAAAGAGTTACTTATACAATTACTGGAACTCTTAGATAAAAAGTACAACAACCTAGTGTTTCACCCTGGGAGCACCAGTATTGTTTGTATAGAAAAAGGATGGAACTATGAGGCTATGTATAGATTATAGAGAGTTAAATAAGTTAACTATTAAAAATAAATATCCTTTACCAAGGATTGATGATTTGTTTGACCAATTAAAGTAAATAACATTTTTCAAAAATTGGCCTTAGAACAAAAGTTATCATCAATTAAAGGTAAGAAAGGAGGATGTGCCGAAAATAGCGTTTAGGACACGCTATGGACATTATGAGGTTCTTGTAATGTCTTTTCGATTGACAAATGCACCGACAACATTTATGGATTGAATGAATCGAGTGTTTAAACCATCCTTAGACAAATTTGTTGTAGTGTTTATCGACGATATTCTGGTATACTCGAAAACACGGGAAGAGCAAACTAAACACTTGAGAGTCGTTTTAGAGATATTACGAAAGGAACAACTTTATGCAAAGTTTTCCAAGTGTGAATTCTGGTTGAAGAGAGTTCAATTTTTAGGTCATGTAATTGACAAAAATGGTATATCTGTCGATCCATCTAAGATTGAAACAGTTGTGAATTGGGAACAACCAAAAACTCCAATAGAAGTAAGAAGTTTTCTCGGTTTAGCAGGTTATTACCATCGGTTTATAAAAGATTTTTCAAAAATAGTAACCCCATTAACCAATTTAACTCGAAAGACGGTGAAATACGTCTGGACAGATAAATGTAAGGAAAGCTTCCAAGAGTTGAAGAAGCGACTGAGCATGGCTCCAGTGTTATCTTTACCGAGATGATCTGGAGAGGTCTTGTAGTGTATAGTGACGCATCACACAGAGGTTTAGGGTGTGTGTTGATGCAACATGGGAAAGTGATAGCTTATGCATCACGACAACTCAAAGATTATGAGAACAGATATCATACTCATGATTTAGAGTTAGCCGCAGTAGTTTTTGCTCTAAAAATTTGGAGACATTACTTGTACGGGGAGAAGTGAGAGATATATATAGATCATAAAAGTCTGAAATATATTTTTCCACAAAAAGGAACTAAATTTAAGGCAGAGACGATGGCTAGAATTGATAAAGGATTTTGATTATGAAATCTTATATCATCCCGATAAAGCTAATGTAGTAGCTGATGCGTTAAGTAGAAAGAATCAGGAAAAGCTGAATGTATTAACCACCAATGATAGGTTAATAAAAGATTTTGAAAATTTAGAAATTGAGGTGGAATATCCAACTACCTCTACCCAAAACATACACATTTTAGAGGGAGTTTCATCTCTGCTCGTCAAAATCAAAGAGATACAGGAGAAGGATGAAGAGTGTCAGAAATACAAGTCTAATATAACTCATGACAAGTATAACAAATTCAGAATAGATAAGGATGGAATAATAAGATATGATGATAGAATCTGGGTTCCGTTAAACCAAGCTTTAAAAGATTAAATTTTGAATGAAGCTCATAATTCTAAATTTTCCATACATCCTGGCAGCACTAAAATGTACAAGGATTTAAGTCGACACTTTTGGTGGTCGAATATGAAAAGAGAAATAGCTGAATGGGTAAGCAAATGTCTCACGTGTCAAAGGGTTAAGGCTGAGCATCAAAAGCCGAGTGGTTTACTTCAACCCTTACCAATTCCTGAGTGGAAGTGGGAACATATAACTATGGATTTTGTTTTTGGTCTTGCAGCTACACAAAAGGGCCATAATACCATTTGGGTAATAGTGGACCGTTTAACTAAATCAGCTCACTTTTTACCTATTAAAATTACTTATAACTTGGATCACCTTGCCAAACTATACATTAACGAAATTATCTTTAGGCATGGAGTACCTGTTTCAATAGTATCAGATCGAGATCCACGTTTTACCTCAAATTTTTGGAAAAGCTTTCAGAAACACTTAGGAACACAATTAAGATTAAGTACAGCTTATCATCCTCAGACTGATGGACATAGTGAGAGAACCATAAAAACATTAGAGGATATGTTAAGAACTTATATCATAGACTTCAAAGGAAGTTGGGAAGATCAGTTACCCTTAGTTGAATTTGCCTATAACAATAGTTATCATGCTAGCATAGGTATGCCACCCTATGAAGCCTTATATGGGAGGAAGTGTAGAACACCTTTATGTTGGTATGAAGTCGGGGAAGGACAAATGTTAGGACATGAAATAATTCAATAAACTACTGAAACCATCAGAATTATTCGTCAACAATTACAAGCATCTCAAGATCGACAAAGAAAATACGCTGATCCACATCGTCAACAACGAAACTTTAACGTAGGAAGTCTCGTATTCTTGAAAGTATCTCCTTGGAAGGGAAAGATACGTTTTGGCAAGAAAGGAAAACTGAGTCCTAGATTCATTGGACCTTTTGAAATTTTGAGGAGGGTGGGTGAAGTTGCTTATAAAATAACACTACCTCCTGAGTTGAATCATATAAATAATGTGTTTCATGTGTCCGTATTACGACCATATAAACCTGATTATAAACACGTTATACAATACGAGCCGATCCAAATAGAAAAAGATCTTTCTTATGTAGAAGAACCTATGCAGATCGTCGACCGTAAAGAACAAGTCCTGAGAAATAAAGTAATAGCATCGGTTAAAGTAATCTGGAGAAATCAGAACGTTGAAGTAGCTACATGGGAGCTTGAAGATAAAATGCGCAGGAATTATCCTCAATTATTTACTTGACATGTACTGTAATTTCGAGGATGAAATTTTTATTAGTGTGGGTGAATGTAAAAACCCAAAACCCTAATAAGACTCGTATGTATAAAATCACGTTATATAAATAAAATTTCTCCGTTCTGAATGTGTTATGTGTTATTATATACTTTGTTTAACAAATTTGACCAAATAAATTTTTGTCTGAAAAACGTTGTGCTTAAATTTTTTTTCGTAATCGGACTTTTCGGCATAATTATTTTTATAAGTTGCTTTATCGTGCTTACACTGACAAAACGCTTTGTCGTGCTTGTTAGGATTAGTGAGAAATATAGGTTAACAACCCTAGATTAATAAACCCTAACCCTAGCCCTAACCCTAATTAATAAATCTAACATTAATTAGCTTATGTTAACACCTAACCATGGTTAGTAAACTTCAATTAGGTAATAATGAACATCATTTACCATTCATAATCATTAAAAACAAAACCCTAATCAAGATTAGTGAGGATTAGGGCATAATTAAGCTACTAAACAAACCTAACTAGCTTATAAGTAGGTTAGGAGTTACCATTGCAAGTCCCTAGGCTGCGCATAACATGCTTGTAACTCCCAAGCATGACAATACTTATCAGATCTGATATTTATAGAGGCAAGTTGCTCAAAAATGACCAAAAAGCCAAGTTGAAGAATTCTATAAATAGGAACCTTAGGGCTGAGCAAACTCACAAAATTTCTAAGCCAATATACACTTACTTACATACCAAATCAAGCCTGGGTGTTAGCAGCAACAACATCAGAAGCTAGAATCAAAAATTATTCAAGAAAAGGTACAAACCCTAGTTTATAATTAGCTCTTTGATCCTATGTTAGTTTTGTTGTTTAGTTGTTTGGATTTGTGTATTAGTATGTTAGAAAGTATGTTAGATTGGTATAACACATTTTCATAACATCTAGATGCCTTAATTAAGTGTTTTAAGAAATTTAAAAATTTTTGAAAACTAAGTCTGACAACCGAATGTCAGGGCCTATAGATTTAATTGTGTTTATGTTTTGGTCTGTTAATTGTTTGGTATTTGTAGCCTATTAGTAGGTCTTTAATCTAGAAAAGACAACAGGTTCATTTGAACCATAGATTTCAAGTTATAAGTGGTGTAAGTGGGTTGACCGTTCACGGATTGCAGTTTTTTGGGTTACCTAGAAAACTCAAGAACAGTCGAACATGCTACTTTGACCAAGCTTTTTAATCGCCTTCTAGTTGTTGTTTTTGTTACATATTGTTATAGATCTATACCCTATTATATGTACTACATATATATGATCTCAAATTTCTAAAACAACTAATAGGATTACTAGAATTAATGGTCAAAAGTCGTTGACCGAGCTTGACCAAGTTTTCTGGGTTGCCCAGAAAACTGAAGAACGCGAAGAACATGGTTTGGCTGTACTTTGACCAACATAATTAGAGACCTTAGATTTATGCTTTGTTCATGTTAATGTTATATATATGTACCCTGACATATATACTACATGTTACAATAAACACCATGCACATCTAATACACAGAATCAAAGATATACAAGCCACAAAACCGTTGATCGGCCATGACTACTGTTCTGGGTTACCCAGAAACTCAAGAACAGCTCTGACAGTGACTTTAAGCCTCTATAACTTCTTGTTATATGTAGGTTAAAGCCTAAATTTTGATTCATGTTATACTACTGTAGGAGTACTACAACAACAACTCTTGTCCAAACCAAAAACCATGATCAATAGCTTTATATCAAACTGGCCACTCGACCATGACCAAACTACTGCCCAAAACTCAAGAATACCTACAGCGACACTTCCTGTCACTGAAGGGCTTTAGCGACAGTCAGAAATTATTTTTCTAAAAATAAATTATAAAAATTAGAAACAATTAATATATAAATATAAATAAATATAAAAACAGTTTTAAAAATTATATTAGGTAAATATAATTAAATTTTGATATTTTTACATAAAATTAATAATTATTTTATTTTATTTAGATATTATTAATATTTAAATTATTACTAAAGAAATTAGAATAATTATTTATAAATAATAAATAATTGAGGAAAAATATTATAAATGATATAAAAATTATAATAAATTATTTAAAAATAATAATCGATGTTTTTTTTTGTAAAATTTTAAGTAATTATTAATTACCTAAAATAGAAGTAAATGATTTAAAGAATAAATAAATGTTTTAAATAATTTAAAATTCTAAAAAAGTATTATAAAGGATAACTAAATTATCTAAAAATATAATAAAATTTTATAAATAAAATTTAGTGCATTTATCAACTTATTTGATATTCGATAAAGGTATTAAACACCGAAACCTTATTTAATCTAACTCGTTCATATGTAAATGATATTTTTGAGTATTATTATAATTACTAATGTGTTAGAATTATATATATGAACTTCGTAGGTATTGTTAACATTTAAATAGCATAACTTGACTGATCTACGCTCAGGCAAGTTTCTTAAACCTTACACTTATATCTTGAATTGCTTTTCATATATTATACAAAACATAAAACTTGAATTGCCAAATTGCTGAAAAGTTATTGCTATAGTTTTAGCATAACTAAAAAATGAATTGTTTATTCATATGATAATGTTTATTGAGCATAAACTGTTGTGTCAAACCAAATTGTTTTGGTAAGACATCATATACTAAAGTTGGGTATCCCATAAGGGATCGTGATATGGTCAATGAATATATTGATAGTAATGTTGGGTGCATTTAAGCACTGGTAGGATGAGATACATACTCTGAGGATGTTGAATAGGCTGATCCCCTATCTCATATCTGAACAAAATTTCTAAGTCTGTGTGACTGACAGAAATAAAGAAAAATTCCAAAAATGGTTGAAATAAATAGAAATCTAGGAATGGTAACAACTATCAGTTGAAATTTGAATTGTTGTATTTCTTCAAATCATATATTGTTATAAATACAAAACTTGCTGAGCATATCATGGCTCACCCTTGCGAATTATTCCCTTTGTAGTTTTAGATGGTAACCCTAGAACATCTGGAGTAGATAAAGGGAAGCGTCCTTGTTTAGATTAGATTATATTCTTGTCTATTTGAATACCTTGTAATAAGAACTCGTTATGAGAATCATGTAATCGTATTTTAATATTATATATATAACATCTTTTATATATATATAGATGTAAAATTAGACTTCTTACATATATAGAGGGTATTAATAACAATCGTGTTTTCTTACATATATAGATGTAAAATTAGACTTCTTCGAATCTAGTTTAGATCCTTGGGAACTATTTATCTGAGTGAGGGTATTAATAGCATGGACTATTTATGTTGTTATTGATACTCTGGATTTCGGATAAATAGTTACTATCATGACGATAGTATAAATCGCTAGCTTAAAATATACATCTGGGTGAGGGTATTAGTAAGATGGACTTTTCATGTTATTACTGGTACTCTGAATTTCAGATAGATAGACTTTAGTCATAGATACAGTTCATATATTCAAATGAGGGTATCCAAAAATAGTAATAGTTCTGTTGAGAATTACCATCTGTTATGGGATACTGTGAATCTTGAATCTATGAGAATTATATCTGATAGTCCCTCTATTTAATGTAATAATTTAATCAGATACCATGGGTGTATAGATTTAAATGCATTATGTTGATTCACTGTAAACACCATATCGGATACCATGGGAGTATATATATGGGGGTGTTATAGAAGATGCTTATGAGGAGGCTTCCTAGCGAGCAGAAGTAGCCCAGGAAGAGGTATAAACAAAGAAGGCCATGATGGGGGAAATGGATTGTGCATTCACACTGCGATGAATAGAGCTCAAGATCGAGTTATGTACTATCCAGTTCTATTTGAGGACTTACCTCGGTACATGCTGGATCGTAAGACGATGTTTCATATCATGGAAGAAGAACGCAGAGAAGCTATTCGGCGCCTTAATAGGCCGTGATAGGAATAGTATAAGTTATGTGAATATCTATGGTAGTTAATGATGTAAATTCTAGTATATATATAAGTATTGGAATATGATGATTAATCCTGAAGATTCTTTATCTAAGTATAGTTGATGTAAATAGCAATGATGTTATCTCTCTATGTTTTAAAAGTTATTAATGAATAAAATATCAATGTTTTATTCACGATGTTATGTGTTAAGTGATAATCTTAAAATGTTTAAGTTAAATCTTAAATACTTAAGAGATTGAGTAATTATCTAATAAGCGTATATCTTAAAAAGAAAATGCCGCCAAGAAAATGCCCAACACGTCAACAAGCTCAAGAAGGATCCACGAACATTAATAACAATAACACTGACAATGCCAGTGTGACACCCCCAAAATAGGTATACACGACCCATTCTGAGTCGCCAGATATCACATTATAAAAATTAAATACAAACTTCATTTATACAACTGTTGAACTGTCGTATAGAATACCACCACAGTTAACTGTGAGTTTTAATACAAATGTATGCAACTCTCATGGTACCTTGGCCACAACCTTGCAATGATACTTTACATAAAAGTATAGTCAAAAACTGTTTTAGGAATTAAAATCTTTTGGAAGTGCTCAATGAAACCTTCGTACATAGGAGGCCATGCGTCTAGGTTATGATAGATATCATATGTCCACAGAATTATCCTTGGTTGACCCAATAGATCCCAAAGAAAAACGAGAAGATTACTATCATCTTCTTTCCAATGGTGAGTCTTCTCTTGACATATAACTATCTCCACTATCTCCAAGTAAAAATTATATTTCAAATAAACTCCAAGATCATATAGGTAGTGCTCGTAGATATACTCAGCAAGTGGATGTGCACAACCCTGTCTTATGATAACACGAGGTTGTATGTCATTAGACATCTTGTATGATAGTCATAAAATACCCTTCCAAAGTTGGGTTCACCTCACCCTATTTGGTTCACCAAAATTAAATATCAAATGACGTATAAAATACGACACACTTATCTAAAGTTCTCAATAAAATTATTTCTATACTATTTAGGGAGAACCTCAACAACTATAGACCACCGTTCTATTCCCTTGTTATCCCCGCTCGACCCAGCTACACTCTTATTACCTGAAAGGAATTGTGAAGCAAAAAGGGTGAGCACAACTAGCCCAATAAAGAATATCATGACTAAAGATAATTAAATTATCAATAGCTTTCGTCAATAATAAATCAGAGATTTAGAACATATGGTAGATGATAAAACTTTTCAACCATAATTGCATCGGAACGAGCAATCCATTAGAAGAGTCAAATAGACCATCAGATCTATTATCTTCTCTATGTTAAAAGTCCACCGATAATGTTTTATCCCTATAACATCAATCAACAATTCCTGTCCACAATCATATGAATAACTCATAATCATAATTGTGGTTCTGAATTCCTTTTCGTACCCAGGACGCAGATAATTTTCATCATCGATCTTTACCTAAAACATCAAAAATCATTGTTATACCAACTCACAATTTCTGCTCATAATCATACTAATTAAATCATCTTTGTACTACGGCCAAAGATATTCATTATTATCACATCCATGAATTAATATTTCATTGCTGAGACTCAGCTCAATAATTAATCCACATCATTGAATCATCCCTGCACTACAGGCCAAGGATATTCTTTAGTATCACGACCACGAATTATCTATGCACTACGAGCCAAAGATAATCGTGTTTTCATCAACGGTCCTGATCATGCCACAAAATAATTCATCTTTGCACCCTTGGCCGAAGAGAATCCATAGCCATAATCATACCAAAAACTGTCCATCAATGCACTACGGACCAATGAGGACTTTTACCACATCATTTGTAACATTGCGGTCATGATTATACCGAATAATACCTGGTCATAATCATACCGAGTCCATCTATGCACTACAGGCCACAGATGACTTTCAACATAATATATATATGAGGATGATGACAATATTATAAGCAATATTCAAACTAAATCAAGGGTAAATATTAAAGACTTTAAATTTATCCAAACATTATCAATCACTTAATAAAATCATAATCTAATATTGTTAATATTATAACAATATTTTAATCACTTCTTAAACTTATAAACAATTTAATTTAATTGTTTATACTTTTCCAAATAATGCATTTAATCATTTTAAAAATGCCATACTCATAAGATTTCATCACCAATAATAAAATTACTTATCAAAAATCTGCACATACTTTATATAGGATTTTCAAGCCCTAAAATCCTATTTACCAATTTCTTCAACTTCATATAACATATTTAACTCATATGTTTGTAACTAAACTATTTTCATGAAAAATACCAAATCAGTCCCAAAAATTATTCTTTTCTTGGATTAAGCATAATATAGTTCCATATTAAACATATATTTTTCTCGGAATTTTTAAAATTTATTTACTATTTTTCAAAAATTAATTTCCAATTAATTCCTTAAGAAATTAGCTACCTCAAGGTTAACTCCACAAATTCCCAAATCTTGGCAGGATCTTACACATGTTAACGTGAGCTTCTAGTTTAAATTTCATGGTCATCGAAGTTATAGAATTCTGGTTATAGCATTTTTCGTCAGAAAAACCTAAATATTGAAATGGTCATAACTTGCTCATTTTAAGTCGGAATGAGCTCATTTTTGGACAGGGGGTACTTTATACCATATATTTCCATGTCCCAAAAGGCCGAAATTTTTCTCACAATTTAAGTGGCCGAAAATGCCCTTTTAAATATTCTAGCAGTAGCTTTTTGGCACTTTTCAGTTTTTGACTCCTTTGCTAAAATCAGTCCACACGAAAATCTACAATACCTTTTGTTGGAAGAATGCATATTGTGATTTGATGTTTAATGTAAATACTCATGATTATGTATAAAGTCCTTCAAGGAATATATGTACAAGGACTTAGTGACAGATCAAAATTGTTAGGTTGATCTTAGCTTAATGTTCACTTGTATAGATAAAGATATCAAATTTGTTAAGATTGATCTATGGCTAGAAAGATATAGATAGGCCTTGAAAAGAATTGTAGTCTATCCGGCTGGTCAACAGAATGAAAAAGCTAAGGCAGGATCGCAGAGCTGAAGTGATTGTAGTGTATCTGCCTTCAAGGGCCTCTCCAGGAATCGTAGAGTGGTCCAGACGTTTGCCGAGCTAACTCAAAGATCGTAGTGTTCTCTCGGAAATGTAGAATCTGCAAGACGAGCAAGTACTGATCGTAGTGTTAAAGGATCGTAGTGTGGAAAGTCTTGAAAGAAATCATAGTGTTCTATTTGAAGTATGACAAGACACCACAATATGCATCGTAGAGTGTCATCTCTCTTATGTCAGAAGGATCAAAATCTATCTTCTGTTTGAAGATTTATTCCAATAAATGAGGAATGGGTTTTAAACGTTGAAGCTCTCACCAGTCCCAATAGTACAAAAGATATCCTTAGTATTGATCAAAAGAAACATAGTCAAGAAGCTATGAAAAGGACCATTGGGGAGAGGAAAACACCTTTTCAGGTGTTAGGTGAGAAAGCAGTCTGCCGTGTCAGTGGGCCAGAAGGCAATTCAGAAGATGTGCATAAATGTCTCATTCAAAGCTCAGAAATGTCAAACGCATTTAACGCTGTATCAGATGACTTCAACAGATAGATTTTAAGGATCTCATATATACAGGATATAGACACATTAGAGAAAAAAAGCAAGTATTGGAAAAAACGAACAAGAACACAAAACGCAGAACTCAACGATCTGAGAAAAAGGAAAAAGCTTGCTCAGCTACTCAGTTCTTTCGAACAAGTGCTTAATTGTAACTGAGTAGCCTCAATCACAACTCAACAACTATCAATCTATTGAAGTGTGAAGTTCCAAGTCAGAAGGACTTGAAGAGTTCTAAGTGAACTGTGAAGAGCTAAGTCTGCTGGACTTGAAGAGTTCAAGAGTGAACTTAGAAGTGCCTAGACTGCTGGTCTAGAAGGAATCTGTGAGATTCAGAAAGTGTAAAAGACATCCTTAGTGGATTTCCTACTCAAGGAGTAGAAGAGTGGACTAGGAGCTTTGAGTGCTCCGAACCACTTAAAAACAACTGTGTCTTTATAACTGCTATAACTACTATAATTACAATAACTGCCTTTCTCTCTTTAACCTAGTATCCAAAAGATTTTCAAAGAATCAATTATTCCGCTGTGCTTAATAGATTTATCAAAACATTCTGTTAACAAAGACAAAAGTTTTTAATATCTATTCAACCCCCCCCTTCTAGATAACTATTGTGCCTTCGGGAACTAACAATTGGTATCAGAGCAGGTTCTATAATATAGCCTACAAAGCTTGAGTAGATGCAATGGCACCAATGTGCAACGAAGACTGGAGGAGGCAGAAAGCCACCAATGTGCAACGAAGAAAAATTCGCTTACTGGAAGGTTAGGATGCAAGGTTACATGGATTCAATAGATGAAGATCTATTTGAAACTGTTCAAAATGGGCCCTACGTTCCTACAAAGCTTGCACCAACTACAGATGACCCAAACAGAGTACAGATCAAGGTCAAAGAAGGATGGACAGAGAACGAGAAGAGAGCTATTCAGTTTGACAAAAAGGCCAAGAACATCCTATTTCAATCATTAGAAGATGATCTATTTGAAAACGTGGTCAACTGCATAACAGCAAAGAAGGTTTGGGAAGCACTGCTCATTATGCATGAAGGAACGGAAGAAGTCAGAGAAAACAAATAATCTCTCCTGACTCAACAATATGAGATGTTTGCCCACGTTCAAGGAGAGAACGTCACTGCCACATATGAGAGATTCAACGTCTTGCTCAACTCTCTACGAGCCTATGGAAAGATCTATCCAAACAAAGATCTAATCATAAAGTTCATGAGAGCTTTACCAAGAAAGTGGGATGCCAAAACCACTGCCATAAGAGAATCAAAGAACCTACATGAAATGACTGTTCAACAGTTATATGGCAACCTCCTCACTCACTTAATCTGGAGCCTGACACAACGAGAAGCGTAAATGTTGAAGGAAGGAAGAAAGAAGGATAAAGGGGTTGCTCTCAAAGTAACTGAAAACACCTCCAAGGTCAACACTGAAGTTTATTCTGACTATGATGAAGATGATGATGAGGATTTGGCAATTCTGGTTAAAAGACTACGAAGGTTCATGCGACAAGGCAGAACATGCAAGCCAAAGAAAGTCAGCAACTGCAACAGCTAAGAGCAAATGAATGATCTATGCTACAACTGCAAGAAACCTGGCCACTTCATTGCGAACTGCAACAAACCTCTCAGGGAAGAACTCAAAAAGAAATCAAATGCAAAGAAGGAATACAAAGGCAACAAGAGACCAGCAAAGAAAGACAAAGGCCTTGTAGCTGGAGGATCGTGGAGTGACTCTGATAATGACTCAACTCCAGAATCTAGAGACGATGAAGATCCCCAAATAGCTAACCTCTGCCTAATGGCCAAAAGTGCAAGAGACAAACAGAACTCCAACATACATGAAGTAAGTATCGACGAGGTATTTGACTTTAACTATAATACCCCGGAAAATCGAACCTTTTGTAATTACTTTTAATAATGAATAAAATAATATTATTTATTATTATTGCGTGTTGAGAAGATGAAGGTCGTTCTATAACCTAGAAACGTCAGAACGTCGTAGTATTTTAACTATATGGGAGAATTAAAGTGTTTGAATTTTTGAAATGAAAATAAATGTTTTCCGAAAAACACTATTCATCGATTTCTGCTCGGAAATTATTTTTGAACTTCTGAGAAATACGTAATGTTATAATATCGAGGTGAGATCGATTATGTAATAATAACCTAAGTATGGAAAATGTAATATTTTGCATGCGAACTTAATTTGGGAATGTTAGGTTATTAAGCGTTAAAGGAAGAGAGTTGTGATTATATAATGTGTATACATTATATGAAAGTAAAGAATGTAAGTATAATACCATGTATTGTACTATTATGTATGAAGAATGAGGTAACGTATATTATGAATTAATATACGAGTAAGTATATGAAGATTATACGTGGGGTATAAAGGTTAAGTTATATAATTTAAGATAATGGACTTGTAGGATTGATAGTCTAATATAGAAGTCCAATGTATGTGATCATCAAGCCCAAGTGTTAGATTATCATAAGCCCAAACTATTGTAGCATGAGCCCATTAAGAGAGAAGTTAGATTAATTATCAAAGCCCAATGATTTAGCCATGATCCATGGGTCAAACGAAGTAGGAAATGGTAAGCTTGATGGGCAAACATAATGTGTGGTGAGCAAGTGAAGTGATGAGCACACAATGAATAATAAGGAGGTGGATGATTGAGGAGGTGGAAATGAGGAGGTGTAATAAGGAGGTGGGTGATTTAATGTCTAAAATGCCCTAACCTTAGTTGCCTATAAATACAAGAGCTTCATTTCATTTTGAGGGTTATTATTTTCATCCAACTTTCCTCTTAAATATAAGCCACTTATTTGGTAGAGCAAATAAGCACTTTTAAGCCAATGCTTCCTTTGTTAGATTTCCAAGAAGAAGAAGTTAGACTTCAAAGGTATTGATCTTGTGGTCAGTATTCTTTCATCTCTATTAGAATAGGTTGATAAGGGAAGTGTTATTAATGAACATGTATGCTAAGATCATGTAATAAGTTAATAAGGAATGAACTTAAGCCGAATAAGTTGAATAAGCAACTTGAACATTAATAAGTTGCTAGAGCCATGAAGAACTTTTCATAAGTTGTCATATGATGATTAGTATATTGATTATAGCATGAGAACTTTGATTGAAGGACTTAAGTTGTTAATAAGTCATGAGCATGAAGATTTATAGTTCATAAGTTGAATAAGTTAATGACTTATGAGAATGAGTCAAAACCTACTTTGATTATAAGTTGGTTAATAAGTAACTTGTATTGATTATATGTTGGTTAAAATCCATTTAGAACGCTTAGTAATGAAGATTTGACGGACTTCACACGATTGGACGATTATCGTCGAATTCGTGAAATTCTCAGAATGGAAGTCGTATTTTGTGTTTGAAGTCGGAAACATTGGTTTTCGATGGAGACAAGTCATATTGGTCATTATAGAGTTGCAGACTTGCAAATGACTGGATTCCGACTTGAAATGAAGAAACGAGCGTTGAACGTTCACGAACTTTTATCGTTTTGATAAAAATGAACTCATAGGTGAAATTTTAACAAACGAAGTCAAATAGATAAAATTCTTGCATGAACGCGTAGATTATGAAATTTGTGAACCGTAGGCTTTTGAACGGACCAATTCGGACTTAAAACGAAGAAGTTATACGTTCGGGAAGTTCGTAAAAATTTAAAAACTACATAAATTATTTGAGGCACAGAGTCCGCGCCGCGGTGCGACTCCAAGCCTAAAAGGCCCGCGTCGCAACACGAGACCGAACCCTTGCACACTGCTAGCTCGTGCGGCAGCCATGAGACCTGAGAAGTAATTCTTGGTGACTATGGCTGGTCAAGAAATTTGATAGTGAAAAATAGTTTCAAGTGTAGAAGAAAACAGAACTTGTTAGTAATGAATTAAGATGTAATCATAACATGGTTAAGACTTTGTAAGGTACTTGTAAGACACTAATTCATGTTGATTAAGAGTTAATAATCAATCAAAGATGAGCGGAATGTGAATGACGTAATGAAAGCCGGAAATCCTAAATAACGAATCTAAGTTAGGATTTACATTGAGATGAAGGGTAAGATATAATAGTATACATACGTGATTGTATAATACCTAATGTGGTACGTTATATGATTATGTATTGTAGAATCATAGAGACTTAAAGTGTACGTGTGTTAATCAGTAAGCAGACGGTAAAGGCAAGTATTCTAACCCTTGTTCTAGTTCAGTCTGGACAAGCTGTGTAATTCATGTATTCTTTCGCATGAAGTTTTTAACGATGAAGTCTAAAGCCAATTCTTTCAGCTAGACTTATATTATGAATCTATCAAGCATGATTAATGTTACCAAGTTATATTGGCATGGTTTTCAATCGAAGACCAAGTATGCTAAAATGTTTTTGTCATTTAACGATTGTGCACGTGAGGTTGCCACAACTTAAACGTACACACGTTTAATGAATGTAGTGTTGATCAACATAGAGTACTATGAGCTGATCACTCAGAAGTGCTCGTAAGATATGACGGCCTTACGGACTTAGTGCCGAATTGTCCTTTTCAAAAGAACTTATGATATGCTCATAGAATTGAGCCATAATTGTTATTCTACTGAGTATGGTTGTGTATAACGTTTTGAAGGAAAAGAAGTGCTATTTTGAATTATCGATTGTACTTTCGTAACTATTGTTCGATTATTGAAGATATATGAGTTCTATGTTTCAAGCATGTTGTTTATTAGAATTGTAGTACTTCTTTGAGCTAGTCATGCTCACTCTTGCTTGAACCATATGAACACTGACCCAAGATCGGAAGGCATCAAGGCTCGGGCAAGGACAAGGGCAAGGCGAAGACGAACCCTTAGATTAATTATGTAATAGTATAGGTGAACGATTGTAATATATTTGATATTATGACAAGAACAAACGAATGGGTTACAAAGAACCTGGGAAATGTAATATTATTTTGGATATATAGAAGTTATATTAGTCTTTTTGTAACTATTCAAGTGAATGAATGAATGAATGGTAGTACCGTGTAGCACCATCTGTCGGGTTGGAAGAGACCCGGATTTGGGGGCGTCACATTAACTCTCCTGACGTAGGTATCAATGATCATAGAACTGCATTACATGGCATAACATCAGATCTACACCAATACATGAAGCGGTTTAGAGTTCTGTCTAAGGATTATTCACTTCTTCAAAAGGAGAACGAAAAGGTTCAAGAAGAACTGGAAACTGCTCTTTTCAGCACTAATTCTTTCTCTGAGCTTGAAGCTGAGAATAAGCTCTTGAGACAATCAAATGAGCTCAGTGCAGAAAGAGAGTCTAGTCTAACCTCAAAAATTGAGGATCTAGAAAGACCATCTCTACATGGAATAAATCCTCTTCATCCATTGACTCTTTAATCTCCAATCAGAGAAGCGCCTCTGATAAAACAGGGCTAGGCTTTGGGGAACTTACCTCAGAGTCATGTGTGGTAAAAGAAAAGGATGTTAACACTTGTAATGCTTCTAGTTCTAGTAGAGGCATTATATTTGTGAAATCCTCACAAAAGGATGAGCTTGTCAAACCCTGCTCATCTGATTCAATTCATATTCCTAGGAGCAAGGGATCTCATGCTGGTCTAGGTTTCAGAAAAGAAAAGAGTAATCTAGCTCCTACTCACCAACTTCGAAGGATCGTAGAGTTCAATGAGATTAACTCGACGTACCAACCTAGAGGGTACAGTAGAAGTAAGACATACTCTTCACAACCAATGAAACATAAGAACACATGGAAGAAGGAATACCAGCCCTACAGAAGGATAACCAATATCCCACTCGAGTGAAAATGGAGGAAGAATTTTCACACACACACAAACATGCATCATATCAAAAGATTTGTGTGTTACTTTACTGGTCACAAGGCTGCAAAATGTCATTACAATTTCATGCATATAAGACCCAAAATCAAGCAGATTTGGGTCCTCAAGGGCACTAACAATGTAGGACCCATGCAAGTATTGGTACCAAAATGAAGGCTTAATATTTTTGCAGGAAAAGGACTCCAAAATCATAACCTGGTATTTGCACAGTGGATGCTCAAGGCATATGACAGGAAACAAAACCCTTCTGTCCAATTACACAGAGAAGGAGGGTCCCTCTGTCATCTTTGGGGATAATAGCTGTGGCAAGACAAAAGGCTACGACTCAGCAGGAAATGGTGCAGTATCCTTTAGCAAAGAGGCCTATGTGGAAGGACTACAACATAACCTTCTAAGCATTAGCCAACTCTGCGACAAGGGTCATCAAGTAACTTTCCTTAACAACCAATGCCAAGTCCGAGACCTGAAGACATCTGCAGTAAAGCTCACCGGGACAAGAGAAGGAAATGTCTACACAGTAAATCTTGGTCAACTAAGCTCAAAAGAGACAATATGCTTTCTGGCTAAAGCATCTGAAGAAATGAACTGGCTATGGCATCGAAGATTATCTCATCTCAACATCAAAAGTATGTCCAAATTGGCATCAAAAGATCTAGTTGCAGGCCTACCAAAGTTCAACTTCGTTAAAGAAAGGCCTTGCAATGCCTGTCAACTTGGGAAGCAGACCAGAAGCACATTCAAGAGTAAAACTGTCAACTCAATTGACAAGCCTTTGCAGCTGCTACACATGGATCTTTTTGGGCCAATTCTAACAACAAGCCTTGGAGGAAAGAGATACTCCCTGGTCATAGTCGATGACTTCACCAGATTTACTTGGGTATTCTTTCTAACCTCAAAAGATGAGACAAGCTCCCAGCTGATCAAAATGTTCAAGCTTGTGATGAATGAGAAAGGAGAGAAGATCAAGGCTATAAGGAGTGATCATGGTAGAGAATTTGACTTCTCAAAGATGGACCAGTTTTGTTCTGAGAATGGCATCAGTCACAACTTCTCAGCTCCACGAACTCCTCAACAAAACGGGGTTGCTGAAAGAAAGAACAGAACATTAATAGAGGCTGGAAGAACTCTACTAGCAGCAGCTCATCTGCCGGAGTACTTCTGGGCAGAAGCAGTCAACACTGCATGCTATACTCAGAACAGATCACTCATACACTCTACGATTAAGAAGACTCCCTATGAACAGTGGAAAGGAATAAAACCTAATGTTAGCTATTTCCATATCTTCGGGTGTACATGCTACATTCTCAACAATGGAAAATAATACCTGACACAGTTTCAAACAAAATCAGACGAAGGAATCATCCTCAGATATGCCATAGATAGTAAGGCCTACAGAGTGTTCAATATGAAGACACTAAGTGTTGAAGTCTCTATTCATGTCATTTTTGATGAAACAGACTTAGACAAAGAAATGTCTAAAGACACTACGACTAATAGCTCAGACACTACGAATGAAGTCGTCGAGCTCAATACTACGATCGTAGTGCTTGATAATAAGATCGTTGAGCAAGAGAATGAGATCGTAGAGAGGCCTATGACAGACAATGAAACTCCACGACAAGAAGAAGAGATAGATCTTGAAGATCTGAGAAAAGAAGGCATAAGAACTGATGTTCCAACAGGAAGCAGATGGGCAAGGGATCGCACTCAAGATCTAATCATTGGAGATCCAAATGCAAGAGTCAAAAAAAGAGCTGCTACTCAAAATGAATGTTTCTATCTAAGCTTCCTATCTCAAATAGAACCAAAGAAGATAGAGGATGCTATGGAAGATTCCAGCTGGATAGAGGCCATGCAGGAATAACTTAATCAATTCGAGAGAAGCAAAGTATGGAGATTGGTACCAAGACCAAAGAACCATCCTGTTATTGGAACCAAATGGGTATTCAGAAACAAGATGGATGAAGATGGAGTAATCACCAGAAATAAGGCAAGACTAGTGGCTAAGGGTTACTCTCAGGAAGAAGGCATTGACTATGACGAGACATTTGCACCTGTTGCCAGACTAGAAGCCATCAGAATATTCCTTGCCTTTGCTGCTCACATGAAGTTCAAGGTCTTTCAAATGGATGTCAAAAGTGCATTCTTTAATGGTGAACTTCAAGAAGATGTCTATGTAGAGCAACCTCCAGGTTTCATTAATCCATTTCTTTCTAATTATGTCTTTAGATTAGACAAAGACTTATATGGTCTCAAACAAGCACCCAGAGCATGGTATGAAACACTGACTAACTTTCTTATTGAAAATGGATTTTCTAGAGGTAGAGTAGATACTACATTATTCCTTAGAAAGCATAAAGATAAGGTCCTATTAGTTCAAATCTATGTTGATGATATTATCTTTGGTTCTACTGATGAAAAGTTATGCAAAAGATTCTCCAAGATTATGCAAAGAAAATTTGAAATGAGCATGATGGGTGAGCTGAACTTCTTTCTTGGACTGCAAGTAAAGCAGACTGATGAAGGAATTTTCATAAACCAAGCCAAATACATTAAAGACTTACTCAAGAAGTATGGCATGGAATCAGCCTCTCCCGTGAAAACCCCAATTGCTCCTGCAACCAAGCTTGATAAAGATGAAAAGGGTAAAAGTATTGATATAACTCAATATAGAGGTATGATAGGCTCACTTTTATATCTTACTGCCAGTAGACCAGGTATAATGTTTGCAATATGTATTTGTGCTAGATTTCAGGCTTGTCCTAAAGAATCTCATTTAACTGCTATAAAAAGAATTTTTAGATACCTCAAAGGTACACCCCACTTGGGGCTCTGGTATCCCAAGGAATCCTCGTTTGAGCAAATAGGATACACAGATACTGATTTTGTAGGCTGCAAAATAGATAGAAAAAGCACTAGTGGCACTTTTCAACTGCTAGGTAACAGACTTGTGTCCTGGTTTAGCAAGAAGCAAAACTCAAGATTCACTTTAAGCTGAAAGTTGAATATATTGTTTCTTTGGCGATTCATCAGTGATCTTATGGATGAAAAATCAGCTAGCAGATTATGGGTTTGAATTCAAATCTATACCTATTCATTGTGATAACATAAGTGCAATTGCTATAACTCATAATCCTGTCAAGCATTCTAGGACGAAGCATATAGAAATTATGTATCACTTCATTAGGGATCATGTACAAAATGGAACTATTTCTTTACAATATATCCCTACTAAAAATCAACTTGCTGATGTTTTTACAAAACCTCTAGATGAATCCAGATTCAACAAATTGATAAGTGATCTAGGCATGCTTAACTTGCAAACATGAAATATTGTGCTTTAGTTTATGCTAAACATACAGATTTAGAGGTTGTGTTCGAAATCAAATACATGATCAAAGAAAGTCCATGATCGTAGAGTCAAAGTACATAAAACTCAACGAATGCTGAACAGAATCAACGATCGTAGTACAGACTCAATGATAGCAGAACTACATCAACAAAGCAAAAGGAGCACCCTATGATGATCAAGCATAAATCAAAGCATTCTTTCTGATGAATGCCTCAGGGACAAACCTAACCCTTGTTTCATTCAAGAGGTTGGCCCTTCCTGAGCTACCTTAATTTAAGAAGAATGTTAAATCAAAAAGATTCATCACAAGGACTTGTTCAGACTCTACGATTGCCAGGCCAGACACGATGATCGCAGTTTAGATTCTACAAGTGCAGCCCAGACATGACGATTGCTGAACAGACTCCACGATTACAGATCAGACTCGACTACTGCTGAACAGACTCAACGATGGATGGACAAACTTGACTATTTCAAGGACCATCTCAACGATCGTAGTCCTCTTGAAGAAAACATTAGCTCAGAAAAGGTTAAGGGTAATTCGGTACAATTCCTCTCTATCAGATTCGTAGAGCCAAGCAAAATTCGACACCTGTCCCACTAAGAAAAATAGAGAGAGGGAAGTCACAGTACAAATTAAAATCATCTTGTTTTTGAAATCTGAAGTTCAAAAGATCATCTCTCTCCTCCTCTCTTAAGCAGAAACCCTAAATCTGTAGCAAGCTCAGTCATTTTCACTTCCTGAGAAGAAATCAATGGCAGCTTCCAGTGTTATCTCCGGCTACAGACTATGCTTTGATGAGTTCAAAACTGCTGAACCCCAATTTCACAAGTCTTTGTCTCTACTAAAGAAGGCATGCCTCGAAGAAGCTTTGGGTATAGATACATTGATCTACCCGAAGCTGGTTAAGGAGTTCTACAATAACGGTGTGTTTGAAAACAACACCATCACTGCAAAAGTCAGGAACATTGAAATCAAACTGAAGGCTGAGGATATCAACCTAGCCATAGGTCTCAAGTCAGAAGGGTACCCGTCCATAGAAGGCATAGATTTTCACAAGGGTCTCAAGAAGATGCATCACAAGAAGTTACAGTCTGTTAAAGGATACAAAAAGAAGGAGTTCCCACAAAGGTATGAGTTTCTGGCCGATATTGTTGGAAAGTGCATATGTTGTAAAAGCTCATGTCATGACTCTCTAAATGAGGTACAACTAAAACACATGATTGCCATATGCTATAAAATACAACTAAACTATGGGGCTATATTACTTGAATGGATTGGGAAATGGCTGAGCAACTCGTAGAAAACCAAGAGCTCACAGAAGATGCTCTACGGATGATTCATCAACATTATCCTATAGGCTGCTCTTGGTGACCTAATTGAAGATAATGAAGGAGAAACCATAAATCCTAATCGACGAATGACCCAATAGCTGTTTGAAAACTGGAAAAGAAATCCAGCTGAAAATGTGAAGATGGCATTTGAATCCAGTGGTCGAACTGGTGAGATAAAGGGAACAGGAACTGTTGGAAATATGTCTGTTGTCAAAGAAACTGAGGAAGAAGAAGAAGAAGCCAACCAGGGAGAACCCATTGTGTTAATCAGAAAAAGCAAAGGGAAAATGAAAGCCAAATCAATAGAAGAGCCTCAAGGATCCACCACTAACAAACCTGTAGAGTCCTCAGATATTGAGACTCTCAGAATCCTAAGAAGAAAGGAACAGCAACCTGAGGCTGAAGAAGATAGAGAAACCATATCACAGCTGCTGAAGATAAGTAAGACCAGCCACAAGAGCAAGAAGTCATCAGCCTCTTCGATCGTCGAGTCTCCTCCGATCGTAGAGCATAGACCAAATAAGGAGGAAACTGCATCAAATATCTTGGCTAGTCTGAAGGACACAACTGAAGAGAGTCCCAAGGCTGTAGCATAGCCTAAAAAGCCAAGAAGGAAACTTGTCAAGAAATATATTCCTGACAATGAGAAAACACTAAAGAGGGAAGAAAAGGAATCGATTGCTGAGAAGGAATCATCAAATAAAAGCCAAATGATTGAAGCTCAACCTGAGGGGGAGACTCCTAAGGATCTAATGATAGTAGATACACCCATTGAGGGGGAGATGCCTAAGAACCCCATCACAGAAAGTGCTCTAGCTGAGGGGGAGCCACTGATCTTACTAGATAGTGAGCAAATTGAAAAAGAAGCTCATGACATCTTTACAGCAGAAGAAGAACCAATGAAAGAACACCATGAAGCCATTAAGATAATGGAATCCTCAACCAAGAACAAAGAAGAGGATGAAGACGATGAGATCGAGATCATTGCAGAAGGCATAGATGGGTACAAAAGGGCCAACTATGAACAACTATTTGCATATCTACCTATGATGCCTTTCCACCAGGCTCAAATTCTGAATTCCTAGGATCACATGTTTTAGACTTTCAAAGCGTATCCAACCATCTCAGTGCTGGCTAATGGATTCCCAGGGAAATTCAACTTTGCCAAGAAGCTTCTCACCAATAATTCCTCCTCAAAGAACAAACTTGAGGTACTATCTATCCGAACTATTTTCAAAACTAATCATTTGCCATCAGCCTTATTCAATCAATTTTATGAAATCCCTCAATGGTTGCAAGTGATTCTTCATCCCCTAAACCAATTTCTAGTTACAAGGTCCCAAAACTCTGTAACTGAGGAACCAAATGTGACCAACCTCATAATGATCCCAAATCCTACCACCTCTACGATCCCCGACTTTAGCCCTTGGTAGAGTATCCACCACAAATCGTAGAGTCACTAAGCTCCAACATCCAAACACAGGCCCCTCCTTCAGAAATTTCCTCCTCATCCAGAAATGAATGCTTCAATCTTGAACTTGCTCTCTGCTCACTGAAAGAACAATTCAAAAACACACCACCTCCCTCCTCAAAATTTCCCCAGCTGGATGAAATTCTTTCAGAATTGTCCACAAAGGTTGATCTATCAGCCATGTCTGCGAAAGTGGTCAAGGAACTGGACGAGAGTCTTGAAGATCTTACTGCACTGATACAGCTGAGATTGACATCCATGATCAATGCTGCAAACAACCTTCCAAGCTCCACGAAGCTTGAAGCATCTAAAACACTCAAAGAGATTATCAAAGAAATGCTATAAAGCATAAAGGACAGGGATGATATTCACTTCCTCGCAACTAAAAGACATCGGTATGCTGTCTTGATCCTACAGAAAAATCAAAAATCTCAGAATCAAATGATGATACAAAGCATCCAAAATCTTTAGATTGCTGTCAAAGAATTTCAACAATTCTATGTCAGCAATGGCCAACAAACAGACAACATCCTCTCCATTCTTCAGCAACGGGAAGCTAGGTCTGAAGCTCTAATCGAAGAAAATAGAGAAGACATTGCTCAGACCAAAAGTCAGCTCAACGAGCTTGTCCAAGGATTTGCTCTCCTCTCCGAAGACATTTGAACCCTTGATGCTGACATAAAGGGGGAGAATAGAGGCAAAGAAGATCAGGAAGGTCTGGGTGGCAGAGGTAGAGGACGTGGAAAATTCCAAAGATAATTCCAAACTCAAGCAATGGGTAACCCACCTGCAAGGCAAATCACCCAACAGACTCCACGATCAAGCTATTAGACTCAACGATCTGATCAGCAGGAAGTTTTGATAGCTCAAACATTAAGGAGTCTAAGGCTAACCACTAGCTCGCATGAAGTGACTGCAACAGGCCTAAGAATGCCAATTGGAGATCCTTCATTCATGAATAGGCACGACCACAATCCAAGACTAAGCCCAAGTGAGCTAGAAGATTTAGCCAGGAGAGATGAAGCAAGCAGAAAAAGGAGAGCAGAGGAAAAGGCAAACCCTCCAAGGAGCAAAAGGCCAAGGAAATAGAGATAAGTTGAATTTCAATTCTTATTGATGTAGTTAATCTCAAATGTAACATCGATCTTCATACATCAATAAATTCATTCTTATTCTCTAGAAATTTTAGCTTCTCACTGAAATACTAAGTCATGTTTACTTTTTCTGCAACTGCATATAGAATTTAATAATCATGACAACAAATCTCCTTGGTTATGTCAACATCAAATAGGGGGAGATTGTTGGAAAAATGCATATTGTGATTTGATGTTTAATGTAAATACTCATGATTATGTGTAAAGTCCTTCAAGGAATATTTGTACAAGGACTTAGTGACAGATCAAAATTGTTAGGTTGATCTTAGCCTTTAATGTTCACTTGTATAGATAAAGAGATCAAATTTGTTAGGATTGATCTATGGCTAGAAAGATATAGATAGGCCTTGAAAAGAATCGTAGTCTATCCGGCTGGTCAACAGAATGAAGAAGCTAAGGCAGGATCACAGAGCTGAAGTGATTGTAGTGTATCTGCCTTCAAGGGCCTCTCCAGAAATCGTAGAGTGGTCCAGACGTTTGCCAAGCTAACTCAAAGATCGTAGTGTGCTCTCGAAAATGCAGAATCTACAAGACGAGCAAGTACTGATCGTAGTGTTAAAGGATCGTAGTGTGGAAAGTCTTGAAAGAAATCGTAGTGTTCTATTTGAAGTATGACAAGACACCACAATATGGATCGTAGAGTGTCATCTCTCTTATGTCAGAAGGATCGAAATCTATCTTCTGTTTGAAGATTTATTCCAACAAATGAGGAATGGGTTTTAAATGTTGAAGTTCTCACCAGTCCCAACGGTACAAAAGATATCCTTAGTATTGATCAAAAGAAACGTAGTCAAGAAGCTAAGAAAAGGACCATTGGGCAGAGGAAAACACCTTTTTAGGTGTTAGGTGAGAAAGCAGTCTGCCTTGTCAGTGGGCCAGAAGGCAATTTAGAAGATGTGCAGAAATGTCTCATTCAAAGCTCAGAAATGTCAAACGCATTTAATGATTCATCAGATGACTTCAACGGATAGATTTTAAAGATCTCATATATACAGGATACAGACACATTAGAGAAAAAAAAGCAAGTATTGAAAAAAAAACGAACAAGAACACAAAACGCAGAACTCAACTATCTGAGAAAAAGGAAAAAGCTTGCTCAGCTACTCAGTTCTTTTGAACAAGTGCTTAACTGCAACTGAGTAGCCTCAATCACAACTCAACAACTATCAATCTACTGAAGTGTGAAGTTCCAAGTCAGAAGGACTTGAAGAGTTCAAGAGTGAACTTAGAAGTGCCTAGACTGCTGGTCTAGAAGGAATCTGTGAGATTCAGAAAGTGTAAAAGACATCCTCAGTGGATTTCCTACTCAAGGAGTAGAAGAGTGGACTAGAGCTTTGAGTGCTTCAACCACTTAAAATAATCGTGTCTTTATAATCGCTATAATCGCTATAATCGCAATAAGCGCTTTCTCTCTTTAACCTGGTATCCAAAAGATTTTCAATGAATTAATTATTCCGCTTTGCTTAAAATATTTATCAAAACATTCTGTTAACAAAGACAAAAGTTTTTAATATCTATTCAACCCCCCTTCTATAAACTATTGTGCCTTCGGGAACTAACACCTTTTCCAGTGATTCCATTTGGATAAGTTTGGAAACTCATAGATCTAACTCTAGAACTTGACCACACTCAAAAATTTGAAATATAATAGGAGATATGCTCAATTGAATTTTATGTTCCATTTCTACCAAAATCTTATTTTTCAACCCTTTATGATTTCTAAGAAACTTTCATATTTTCACATAATAACCAACATAACTCATCATAACACTTACTAATACCACATATACCAATGATTTTCATCAGTCCAATGCTTTTATTATGACTTTCATCATAATCCACGTAAACAGATCATTTCTATAATTTAATAAGGAATGAAATACAAAGGACCATTCACCATGCATGTGGCAATCCACATAGACATGTTATTCCAATAGAATAATAAAGTATGGAATAATAAAAGGATTCACTATGCCTGCGATAGATCGCATGCATGCATAAAAGTTATTCCCAATGTAATAATAAATAATAGAATCAGTCCCACAGTAAACGCATACGAGATAGGATATTCCGGCGTAATAATATAGAATGGAATAATAAATGAAATCACCATGTATACGATAAGCGCATGCATAAAAGTTATTTCAACAAAATAATAAGGAACGGAACCAAAGTCGCATTTAAATTAAGATGACCAAGCTGTGATATTCCAACAGAATAATAAAGAATGGAATAACAACAAAAATCACCATGCATGCGATAGGCCGCATGCAGAAAAGTTATTCCAATGTAATAATAAAATATGGAACCAGTCAAACAAAATTACATGCCAAGTGAGGATATTTCAACAAAATAATAAAGAATGGAATAAGAATGAAATCACCATGCATGCGATAGATCGCATGCAGAAAAGTTATTCCAATGTAATAATAAATAATGGAACCAGTCAAAGCGTAGTATGCACCAATGAGGATATTCTCGACGTAATAATAAAGAATGGAATAATAACAGAAATCACCCGGTGTATACTGTAGAATCGCGTATACAAAAGTTATTCCAATGTAATAATAAAGAATGGAATAACAAATGAATTCACCGGTATACGATAATTGGCAGATATACAAAGTTATTCCAATGTAATAATAAAGAATGGAATAATAGAAGTTCTCTTCATGAATACGAAAGAATAATACCCCTTACAGGTACAATAAATAATATCCCTTACCTTTGAAAGAATAGTATTTCGACTGGTAGGGCGAGGATATACTCGAAGAAAACTTGCACTACGCTCAAAGATTTCTTAAATTCTAAAGAAATACGCTCGAGATTACAGAAGAAGAATTCTCTCTATAGTTTCTCTCTCTAGAGTTTCAGTGAATTCGTAAGAAATAATAAAGGAATGAACTTCTATTTATAGAAGAATGGACTGCATAGTAACTAATTCATGAACGGTCCAGATTGATTTACTTTTAATCGGACGGTCCATATTTACAGCAAAATATTTTAAATAAAATATATTATATTCTATTTATAATCTAATAAAATGAATAACTTTATAAAAGTATTCTATTTTATATAAAAAGATTTTACTATACAAAACACTATGCACACACACACAACATGGGTGATGACAGGTTTGGGTTGACTAATTGGTTAGAGTTATAGATTTTGAATTGATTGGATATATTGTTTGAGTACCAATGGTATCTTTGAGGCCTGTTGATATATATCATACTGATTTATTACTCGGTTCGTAGGTATATTAGGAAGTAGATTATGTATATGTATTCATTTAGTTGAGTTATTTTGTTTATTTTTAGTTCATTTGTGTTTTTGCTTGAGGACAAGCAAAAGTTTAAGTTTGGGGGTATTTGATGAGAAAGTTTTATACACATGAATTGGATACATTCGGGCTTAATTAATTGTTGTTCTCAAGTCTTTTAGATTAGTTTTTAAGTGTTTATGTCTATTCAAGCATGTTTTATGTTGTTTTGTAGGAATTGGGACAAAAGTTACATGGATCGACGTTCAGGGTGGCTAGATTCGCATTTTCGGCTTGCCGTTTACACAACAGTCACTTTAGAGCCAATTTGAGTATTGCTACAGACCTTATTTCGAAACTGTCAAAGAATGAAGTTGTAGATCTACTTTTCCTCTTTCCGGATAATCTTGAATCATCTAAATCGGAGTTCGGACGAAGAAGTTATGGCCATTTTCCCAAAGGACGCTTGAGCAGAAAATGTCGAGAAAAAGTGGTAGCCGGCAAAAGGAAGTAATTTTAGGCTTATTTGCAAAGTGTTGTGGCGCTATAAGGCGTTGTTCGAGCGTCGTTCATCTTTCGGGCAGCTGGGGAAGAAGTTCAAGTGCTACCTGAGGCGCGTTTTGGGCGTAATTTTGACACCTTTTGACTCCAAATTGGATTGGGTTTGTTTGTAAACTAAAAATTGGACTTGTAACCTATAAATACATGATGTAAGGCATAAAATAGAGGGAGATTACATAGATTAGACTAGATTAAACACTCCTTTAGATTAGAACATAACACTAGTTCTTATTAGTTTTGGAGATTGAAGCAACTTGGAGACCATTGAAGATTCAAAGCAGGAGCGAAAGAGGAGTCTCAAGGCTACTGACAATAGATTATATTCTCTTCTCTTCTCTTACTTTTATCTTTTAATGTCTATTCAATTGTGGATTCTTGATTTTAATTCATTAATTATGAACTAACTCTTTCATTATGATTTTAATTGAACTTTTTATGATTATGAATTGATTATTTGATTTATTCTAATTATTTATGTTGAAGTGAATTGTTCATCTTGCTTTGTGCTTATTGATTAATTATCTGATCAGTAATTA
Source organism: Panax ginseng (assembly GCA_020205605.1). Classification (NCBI taxonomy): domain Eukaryota; kingdom Viridiplantae; phylum Streptophyta; class Magnoliopsida; order Apiales; family Araliaceae; genus Panax; species Panax ginseng. The sequence goes on along the minus strand of CM035134.1, from coordinate 71,593,545 downwards.
CCTTGTTACTCTAGAAGGAATTGAGAAAGGAATTCTAGGGTTAGAACTGGGCATGGTGACATGTGACTTAGTTATTTACACAGTGAATAATTAGGTTTGTGAATAGAATGAGAATATCTATTTGCCGCATTTAACACATAAGGAATTGGGATTGTAACGAGTTTAATTCAATTATTTTGCATAGAGATATAGCAAAATTAATCTGGGTTAAATAGAAGGCAATTGATCACTAGAGAGAGGGCTTTTGGAATTTGAGAATTCTCATTAACAATTCAAAGAGACGTAATAATTGGGATAATTGGATAATTGGTTTATAGTTCATAATTGGGGATATTGGAGTCTTAGCCTTTATTTATTTGAATTCATTTATAAAGTAACCTAGTTTTAATTAGTTAATTTAGTTTTCTTAATTAGAAAATTCACAATTTGCTATTGTTTAAATAAAATTGATTTGATTAAGAGTTAGTAATTGGTAATTTTTATTAAATAATTCCTCGTGGGAACGATATTTACTTTCACACTTTATTACTTGTTGATAGAGGCGTATTCATTGATTATGAAAATCGATCAACAATAATAAAAGAATGGAATAACAATAGCTTGTATAATGCGATAACTTACAAAGCAGTTATTCCAATGAATAATAATTGACCGATATGATAATATGATATTCCATCGTAATAATAAAGAATGGAATAACAACATAAATCACCATGCATGCGATAAATATAGACAAAGTTATTCCAACGTAATAATAATTTGGAATTATGGATATTTGAGAATAATAAAGAATGGAATAACAACACAAATCACCGTAATATCACAAAGTTATTCCAATAGAATAATAAAGAAAGGAATAACAAAAATTCACTTAGAATCCACAGCGTATGAAGTTATTCAACAAATTAATGAATGGAATTGTTAGAGTTTATGCCCTGAGGCCAATTATATGATATAATTGCTTAACGTTTTGATATTATATTTGATTGAATAAATATATGATTTTATTATATCGTAATATAATTGTTAACATAATAAAATTTAGAAATGATACAAATTATATAGTTTCAAGTATGTGACTTGAACATGAGATTATATATTACCATTAGTATCGTTGTTCTTAAATGGACAGTATCATTGTTGATGGGACAACAATGATGCATGGAGACTAGTATGTGGATCGATCGATGACCAAATCTCATTGGTCATAAATATATGAGATATTAAGTCAATGCATAGGTACATGTTAGAGAACGATGTAATCGGATGCACTCCACCATGAGAATTCTATATGGAGCATTATGCGAAGTGTCGTTAGCAAATTCTCATAAGTGACAATGATGTAATGGTCCTCCCGACCGAAATCGCTATATTACTACACGAGAATTTATGTACTTTGATATCATCAAATGTCACCTTTAATAGGGTGGACTATAAAGGTGATTATTGGTTCATCATTAATCGTGTGAGAAATATGAGTGATCTAGATGGAATTTAACCATCCTATATATTATGGGTGATATCCATAGGCCTCTTGATTGAGTAGGACTATGAAATGCATGGCCATGCTCAAATAGTGATTTGTTTCATATAGTCTACTCATTGATCAAGAAAACTCAGATTAAATTATGAAGAGTATGACACATTCCATGACTCGAGTTTAATCTAGGATATTAAGGTTAAAATGATTAAATTACATTGAAACATTGGTCACTTAAAAGGTTGCATCGAATCATCGATCTTATTATTACTTGGGTAGCAGTGATGCATTACTAGATGTCGCTTCACCGCTTATAATTTTATAATATGATTTTAAAATTATTGCCAACGTAATAATAACTTATAGGTCACATATGTAACGTTATTTAAAAGGGAATTAATTTAAATTTTAAGGATTTAAATATATTAATATGATTAATAGTATTTAAATCATTTAATTTAAATTAAAAGGATAATTTGTATATATGTATATTAATTAAGTAAGACTTCAATTAAGATATATATATATATATATATATATATATATATATATATTCGGATTTTAGAAAATTAGGTTTTGATTTGATTAATTCCTTTTAACTACTATATATATGATATATAGCAGCCTACTTAGGTAAGATATCATAATTGAAAAACCCTAGCCGCTTCTTAGAGAGAGACTAGAGAAAAACAGCTTCGTAAAATCCATTCCTTTTGGTGGCTAGTACCGCAAGTCCTTCTTATCGTAGTAATCGATTCGATTTGTTCATGCGGCTGCTCGTGGTGGATACCGTAGAGGTGCAATCGGTTTGTATTAGGCTGGAGATTCGAGGCGCAATGGCTTTCAGATTCTCGTTTTTTGTTTATATCCGTATAATCTCTAAACCTCTCAATTAATTGATTTTCGCATGGATCCCGCTTTTTAGGTTTCTAAATTTCTTTAAAATTTTAATTTCATTGTATGCTTCGCGTCAAAGCCCAACAAAGGGTATCAAAGCTACTTGCAAAAAGATTAATTCAGATTACGTGTTTTAATTGTATTCGATATATATGATATATGATGATGCATGTTTACCGATATAAAATTGAATATATGATATTCCATTGAATGTGTATTCTGGTAATATATATGATGATATCGTTAATCGTATCTTTAATCGATGGAATAACAATATAACTATTCTAATCGGATTAGAAGCATGAAGAATCGCTTTTAATATGATTAATCAAATTGGAAATATATGATAAATTTGGTGTATCGTTATTCGCTTTTTAATATGATTAAATCGAAAACCGGAAATATATGATAAAATTGGTGTATCGTTATTCGCTTTTAATATGATTAAATCAAATCGACATATATGATTTGTTATTATGGGTGTTTTGGTGGATTAAAATGTATGATTCTCAAACTGCTTTTAGAGATTCAGATGGAAAAAATCTGCAATACGTAATGTAGTCGAAATTTTAAATGCCAGGCGCCGCCTTCGACCTCATCATTGACGATCAATGAGATTACCCATCACCGGTGATCGATCACCGGACCACCGCTGTGGGGAGACCCCCTGGACCCCCCGTCAGAAGCACGATGGTCGTGTCCCTATATTTTATATATAGTTTTTTTTAATTATATATAAATTGTTATGTGCTTATTGTGATATGCATGGTGCACATTTATGGCCTTTTCAACCCATAGGTTAGTGGTTTTTGGTTTTGAAATACTATTGCATGTCGTGGCCTTTCTATAAATTCTAATGTAATATTTCTTCTCATCTAAATCCCCTCGAATGTAACTCGAGGTTTCTTTATGTCATGTAATAATCAGAATTGATGAAGATGTCAAGATGGAGAACACAATGGAAAAGATGATGATGGAGAGGAGGCGATGCTAGAGGAAGATCCAAGGAAGTTATTTATTTTAAGATCTTTTACCACCTTAGATTGACCTTCAATCTTTCATTAGCTTGAAAAAAAGATCGATGTTGGATTGGGCCATAATCATGACACATTTAATTTTGCACTTTATTTATGCTTGTATGTGATATGATATGATTAATAATGCATGCTTAACAAGATTAAAATTGGTGAGATCTAAATTAATAAAATCCTCATTAAATTATTAAGTCTAAATCGATGCCTTCCAATGAATAACACTCATCAAGACCTTGATCAATAGATGTAGGTTTGCCAAAGCAAAGTACCCTATTTATCTAGGTAAGATGCGATAGGATAATTGTGATATCCAAACTATTAAAATCATTGGGCCCGACTTAACTAAGTTATCTCAATAGGATTGTGGACTTAGAGGCATAGAGTTTGGTTGGTACCATTAGATGGACTAGAAACAAATGTTGTTTACCAAACTATCCAGAGTTATATATGATATAATTGACAAAGGGTTGTCTACCTAAAAATAATTATGTTTTGAGAGAATAGCCAAAGCTAACTTAAGGCATAATGAAATATGGATCTTGGCTCACTAGAAAGATTTAATAGAAAATGCTTTCCTAATTAATGGTGAGGGCTATTAATTTGAATAAAATAGTGGGAGGTATATTTTGAATGTACTATTATCAATTATATAATATCAACTCAGTAATTTGACTTATTATTGTTGCACTTATAAATTGTAGATATCAAATGGCAAACAACAACAACACAAATAGTCTTTCATTACGATCACCCTTGAAAAGGACAAGCTAAGTGGAATTAATTTCCTCGATCGGCATAGAACTTGAGGATTGTCCTCAAACAAGAGCGTAAGCTATATGTCCTCGATGGGCCCATTCCTCGCAAAGACAAATTGTCCATCGCACCACGTATGAGCATAATGTTACAAGAAGCATCAAGATGATGCTCGGATGTGAGTTGTGTCATGCTAGCAACCATGAACGCCGAGCTTCGTAAGCAAACATGAAGTTAATGGATGCTTATGAGATGATCGAGCATCTCAAGAAATTGTTCAAGGGCATGCTCGACAGAGAGGTATGATATAAGCAAGGCGTCAGATCACCGCAAAATGGGTGAACGTGATCCAGTTGGTCCACATGTGTCGAAAATGATTGGGTATATTGAGTACCTTGATAGGTTGGGTTTTCCAATCACCCTAAGCCCAAATCGACCTTTTGTTTTGCAATCTTTGAACATGCTAGCCTACTCTCAATTTGTTATGAACTATCTTATGAATGAAATTGAGAAACCCTCATCGAAGTTGTTGAGCATGTTAAGAATCGCCGAGAACAACATGAAAAAGGTGACCCGCCCCATAATGATGGTGCAAAAGGGGAATGCTAAGGAAATTGGAAAGGCAAGAAGAAGATAGATCTAAATCTTTTGCCAAACCCAATTCCAAAACCAAACAGCTTTAAAACCTAAAGGTGGGGTGGCTAAAGAAGGTGAATGTCACTCGTGGAAAACCCGACATCGGAAAAGGAACCGTCATGCTTATCTCGAAGAAGTGAAGAAAAGAAAAGGAAGTACGACTTCGATTCGTGTATATATGTTATAGAAGTCAACTTATCTACTTCTACATCATGGGTATTGGATAATGGATGTGGTTCTCACATTTGTGTTAATGTGTGGACTCAAGGAGTAGAACTTTGGCGAAAGGAGAGGTTGACCCACGAGTTGGAAATAGAGCAAAAGTCACTTGACCGGCCGTAGGAACTTATCATTTATCTTTGCCCACCGGGCTAGTTTTAGAATTAGAAGATTGTTATTTTGTGCCTCGCTATAAGCAAAAACATTATTTCGCTTCTTGTTTGGACAAGAAAGGTTTTTCATTTATAATAAAGAACAATCGTTGTTTGTTTTACTTAAATGATATTTGTTATGGTGTTGCACAATTGTTTAACTGCCTCTATATTCTTGATTTAGAAATGCCTATCTATAACATAAATACAAAACGATTTAAATCAAATGATTCAAACCGACATATCTCTCGGCATCGTCTGCTTAGGCCATATAAATGAGAAACGATATCCAAACTCCATAAAGATGGGTTCTTGGATTCATTTGATTTTGAATCATATGAGAAATGCGAGTCTTGTTTATTAGGCAAGATGATTAAAGCCCCTTTCATCGGACATGTTGAACGGGCTAAATGTATTGGGACTTATACATAGTGATGTATGTGGACCCATGAGTTCGTTAGTAAGAGGTAGGTTTTATTACTTCATTACATTTATCGATGACTTTAGTAGATATGGATATATGTGTATCTTATGAGACACAAACCAATCCTTTGAAAAGTTCAAGGAATTCAAGAATGAAGTTCAAAACCAATTTGGCAAAAGCATAAAAGCCCTTCGATCCGATCGAGGAGGTGAATACTTAAGCCAAGACTTTGATGACCTTCTAAAGGAGTGTGGTATTATATCACACCACTCCACCCGAACACCGCAATGGAATGGTGTATCCGAGAGGAGGAATCGAACCTTGTTGGACATGGTACGATCAATGATGAGTCATGCAGATCTTCCAATAAGCTTCGGGTCATGCCCTAGAGACAAAACAGATTCACACTTAACCGTGTTCCTACAAAGACGGTTCGTAAGACACCATATGAAATGTGGACCGGGAAACGCCCTAAGTATGTCGCTCATGAAGATTTGGGGTTGCGAGGCGCTCAGAAACGCCCTCAATTTCGACAAGCTCTGACCCAAATCGACAAATGTAATTTTGTGGGATACCCAAAGGAAACAAAAGGGTATTATTTCTACAAACCTTCCGAGAACAAAGTGGTTGTTGCTCGAATCGGTATTTTTCTAGAAAGAGAATTTGTCTCTAAAGAAACAAAGGAGGAGGAGTAGAACTCAAGAAATTCGAGAACCACAAAATATCATTGAACTCGAAGTTGGAACATGAGCAGAACCACAAGAAATTGTGGAAAGTGAACTCGCTTCAAATTACACAAGTCATTCAGAGATCCGTAGGACACGCCAAGAGCCCGAGAGATATTATGGATATCTTGTGACTCAAAACGGCGATGTGATGCTCATAGATCAAGATGAGCCCGCGCTCCTACCAAGAAGCTATGAATGGACCAGATTTCGAGAAATGGCTTGAAGCCATGAAAACCGAGATGGAATCCATGTATACTAACCAAGTATGGACTCTGGTTGATCCACCAAGGGTAAAACCAATCGGTGCAAGTGGGTTTTCAAGAAGAAACCGACATGGATGGTAATGTACAAACCTATAAAGGCCGATTGGTAGCAAAAGGTTTCAAACAAATTCAAGGTGTTGATTATGATGAAACCTTCTCTCAAAGTGGCAATGGTTAAATCCATCAGATCTTACTTGCTATCGCAGCCTTTTTATGATTACGTAAATCGCGGATGGATGTCAAAACCGCTTTCCTTAACTGAAATCTCCTCGAGGATGTGTATATGACACAACCCGAGGGTTTTGTCACCCAAAGGATGTCGGAAAGGTATGTAAGTCGCAATGATCCATTTATGGATCAAGCAAGCCTCTCTGAGTTGGAATCTTCGATTTGATGAAGCAACCAAAGAATTTGGCTTTATTAAAAATGAAGATGAACCTTGTGTATATAAGAAGGTTAGTGGGAGTCACATTGTATTCCTAGTATTATATGTTGATGACATATTAATTATTGGGAATGACATTCCTTCCTTACAGCTATAAAAACATGGTTAGGAAAATGTTTCTCCATGAAAGATTTGGGCGATGTCGCTTACATTTTAGGTATCAAGATCTATAGAGATAGATCAGAAAAATGCTCTACTTAAGTCAAAGTACATATATTGATAAAGTGTTGAAACGGTTCAAAGATGCAAGAGGCTAAAAGAGGAAACTTACCCGTGACTCATGGTGTAAAGATCTCTAAGGCCCAATGTCCTAAATCACAAGATGATGAGGAGCGATGAGAAAGATCCCTTATGCTTCTAAGAATTGGATCTATTATGTATGCAATGATATGTACTGTCTGGATGTCTCAGATGCTTTGAGCATGACGAAGAGCAGATACCAAATAATCCTGTGAAGGTCATCGATGTTAGCCAAGAATATCCTCAAGCACCGAAAAGGACTAAGGATTCATTCTTGGTATATGGAGGTGAAGATTTAACTAGCAAAGAAAGGGTTACACAGATGTTAGTTTCAGATCGACAATGATGACTATAAGTCTCAACCAGTTTTGTGTTTTGCCTTAATGGTGGTGTCATAATGGAAAAGTTCAAGCAAGAGACAAGAGTCGATTCTACAAATGTAGGCCGAGGTAGTATATTGTCGCTTTAAAGCAAATGCAAGGAGGTCAGATGGATTAAAAGTTCATCATCGAACTTGGTGTTGTTCCAACCATTGTTGATCCCGGTTGTTTTATATCGTGATAATAATGGAGCCATCAGACAAAGCTAAGGAACCCAGATCTCACCAACGATCCAAGCATATACTTTAAGTGTACCATCTCATCCGTGAAATCATTGATATAGAGATGTACATATAGGAAGAGTGCCAACAGATGATAATGTTGCAGATCCACTAACCAAGGCTTTGTCGCAGCAGGCTAACCATTTGGCCACACTAGTTCCATGGGTATTAGATACATGAGTGATTGGCTCTAGTGCAAGTGGGAGATCGTTAGAGTTTATGCCCTAGAGGCCAATTATTTGATATAATTGCTTAACGCTTTTGATATTATATTTGATTGAATAAATATATGATTTTATTATGGTTTTATTTATCGTGTAATATAATTGTTAACATAATAAAATTCCTTAGAATAGTGATACAAATTATATAGTTTCAAGTATGTGACTTGAACATGAGATTATATATTATCATTAGTATCGTTGTTCTTAAATGTGTCCTTAGTCGAGTATCATTGTTGATGGGACAACAATGATGCATGGAGACTAGTATGTGGATCGATCGATGACCAAATCTCATTGGTCATAAATATATGAGATATTAAGTCAATGCATAGGTACATGTTAGAGAACGATGTAATCGGATGCACTCCACCATGAGAATTCTATATGGAGCATTATGCTAAGTGTCGTTAGCAATTCTTATAGTGACAATGATGTAATGGTCCTCCGAATTCAAATCGCTATATATTACTACACGAGAATTTATGTACTTTGATATCATCAAATGTCACCTTTAATAGGGTGGTGGACTATAAAGGTGATTATTGGGTTCATCATTAATCGTGGTGAGAAATATGAGTGATCTAGATGGAATTTAACCATCCTATATATTATGGGTGATATCCATAGGTTTCTTGATTGAGTAGGACTATGAAATGCATGGCCATGCTCAAATAGTGATTTGTTTCATATAGTCTACTCATTGATCAAGAAAAACTCAGATTAAATTATGAAGAGTATGACACATTCCATGACTCGAGTTTAATCTAGGATATTAAGGTTAAAAGGATTAAATTACATTGAAACATTGGTCACGTAAAAGGTTGCATCGAATCATCGATCTTATTATTACTTGGGTAGCAAAGTGATGCATTACTAGATGTCATTTCACCGCTTATAATTTTATAATATGATTTTAAAATTATTGCCAACGTAATAATAACCTATAGGTCACACACATAGTAACGTTATTTAAAAGGGAATTAATTTAAATTTTAAGGATTTAAATATATTAATATGATTAATAGTATTTAAATCATTTAATTTAAATTAAAAGGATAATTTGTATATATGTATATTAATTAAGTAAGACTTAATTAATATATATATATATATATATATATATATATATAAATTTGGATTTTAGAAAATTAGGTTTTGATTTGATTAATTCCTTTTAACTACTATATATATGATATATAGCAGCCTACTAGGGTAAGATATCATAATTGAAAAACCCTAGAGAGAGAGACCGCAGATTTGAGAAAATCCATTCCTTTGGTGGCTAGAGAGAGACTAGAGAGAAAACAGCGTTCGATGTGGATACCGTAGTAAAATCCATTCGGTTTTTCGGTGGTATAATCTCTAAACCTCTGAATTAAGTCCTGGATCTTCGTAAATTGCTTTAAAATTTTAATCGCTCGCTTCTATGCCAAACCCAACAGAATCGTAAGTCATCTTCATGAATACGAAAGAATAATACCCGTGGTACAACAAATAATATCCCTTACCTTTGAAAGAAAGAGTAGAGAGGCGAGGATATACTCAAGAAGAAAAATTACTACACTCAAAGCTTTCTTAAACTCTAAAGAAATACGCCGAGATTCGGTAAGAAGAGAAATAATGAAGCAATGAGCTTTATTTATAGAAGAATGGATCGCATAGTAACTAATTCATGAATGGTCCAGATTGATTTATTTTCTCGTCCATATTTAAAGCAAAATATTTTAAATAAAATATAATATATTCTATTTATAATCTAATAAAACAAATAATATAAAAGTATTCTATTTTATATAAAAAGATTTTACTATGCAAAACACTATGCAGCAATATAATACTATGCATAATAAAATATAATATATTTTATTTATAGAATAACTTTATTAAAGTATTATGTTTTATATAAAAAAAATGGTAAAACTTGACCATTTTTTCATAAAAATATTTTTGTCGTTTTCTCAATCCAACAATAATTATGTTATGGGGTCCACCAATGATTGTACCGTTGTACGCATATTCCTCGACACAAAGAATATTTTATATCAACTTGCTTACTTTGCAAAAATTTTCATATATTACCCTTAACTTTAAACTTTTATCATTTTAACTATTTACTAAAATAGAAAAAAATTGAATACTTTTATTTTATAAAGTTCGGGGTCTCACAGCCAACGCTAATCATGTGCAGTAGTTGGTAAATCTTTTAACTAGAGCAATTGCAAATCAGCCGCAAGCTCAAGCTACCTCTTTTAAGGATTTCAAGGCAGTAGAGCCTCCAAAATTTAGGGGATCCATGAATCCAGTCGAAGCTCAAACCTGGATTATGGAAAGGGAGAAGGTATTTGACGTTATAAGGTTCAATGATGACCAGAACACTACCTTTGCAATGTTTATGCTGAAATAAGAGGCCAGTTACTAGTGGCAGACAAACAAGGTTAGAGGAGGACAATGTGTGATCACATGGGATAGGTTCAAGGAGATGTTCTTTAAGATGTACTTCCCAACGAGCTCTCTGAACTAGATGGAGGTTCAATATTTGAAATTGAAGTAGGGTAATATAACAGTGCCAAAATATGCCGCAAAATTCAATGAATTGGCTATGTTCACAATTTATCAGGTGAATACAGATGTGAGGAAAGCTAGGAGGTTTGAACAAGGGTTGAAGCATTGGTTGTGCAAAAAAGTGTCAATGTTCCAATTAAACACTTTTACGGAAGTGTTGGAGAAGGCAATTATTGCAGAAGGTGAAACCGATGTCATTACTAGGTACAATTAGGATCAAAAGAAGAAGAAGAATGAAGGAAAGAATAACAAAGCTAGTGGCAGTAACAGTGGTGGTGGTAATAATCAGAAGAGGAAGTGGAATTGGAACATGTCTACTGGAAATCAGTAAGGAAGTCAGAAGAAAAAGGTGGAGGCTTGTCCTACCTGTAAAAAGAATCACCTGGGGATATGCATGAAAGGGAAGAGGGTTTCCTACAATTTTGTTAAGAAAGGCCACATAAAACGAAATTGCGCTAACCCTAAAAAGAGGGATTATTTTACTTGTGGGTCAAGGATCATCTAGCTAGGGATTTCCCCAAGAAAGAAGTAGGAGAAGCAGAAGCAGGTGGAAGTAAGGGAAACAATGGTGGTTGCACTTTTGCTATCACTGGGCCAACGTCGCTAAATCGACCCACTGCCAGAACTTTCAACATGACAGTGTAAGATGCTATGCAGTCCCGAGATGTGGTGTTAGGTATCATTCTAAACAATAAGGTTAATGCTTGCATATTATTTGATTCGGGTGCTACTTGTTCATTTGTTTCTGACAATTTTGCTATGAACTTGAATTTGCCTAAAGAAAAATTAGAATACCCTTTAAACATAGAGGTTGAGAATAAAGAAGTAATTCCTGTTAGGTTTGTACACAAAGACTGTAGGGTGGACATTAAGGGCCACGAGATGATGGTAGATCTAATTCCAATTAAACTTGGGGAATTTGACGTTATTTTGGGAATGAATTGGCAATTCAATTATAGGGCGATAATTGATTGTCAAAGGAAGTGTGTAAACCTTATGACCCCGTCAAAGGTTATGTTTCATGGCAGTAAGTCGCCTAGATAAGCGAGTTATCTGACGATGATGCAGGCTAGAAAGTTGTTAAGACAAGGTTGTGTAGAGTATTTAGCCTACATAGTTAATAGTCGAAAGGAGAGTCCGAAATTAGAGGAGATACATGTCATTAGAGATTTTTGAGACGTATTTCCAGATGATTTTCCAGGACTTCTACCAGACAAAGAAGTAGAATTCATGACCGACTTGGTACCAGGATTTGCCCCAATTTTGAAGGCCCCGTACCGCATTGCTCTTGTGGAGATGAAAGAATTGATGTTGCAACTACAAGAATTGTTAGACAAGAAATATATTCTGAGGAGCGTATAACCGTGTGGAGCACCATTTTTGTTTGTCAAGAAGAAGGATGGGTCAATGCGACTTTGCATTGACTACAGAGAACTAAACAAGGTCACAATAAAGAATAAGTATCAATTCCCAAGGATTGACGACATGTTTGACCAGCTGAAAGGAGCTAGGTATTTCTGAAAGATAGATATGAGAAGTAGGTACAATTAATTGATGGTGAGAAAAGAAGATGTACCGAAGACAGCGTTCAGGACTCGTTATGGTCATTAAAGTTTCTGGTAATGTCATTTGGTCTAACGAATGCTCCTGCAGCGTTTATGAACAGGGTGTTTAAACCATTTTTGGATAAATTTATGGTGGTGTTCATCGATGATATTCTGGTTTATTCTAAGACCAAGGAGGAGCATGTGTAACATCAAAAGGTGACGTTGGAGGCATTAAGAAGAGAGAAGCTATACTCAATTTGTTTGAAATGTGAATTTTGTATAGAACAAGTGAAATTCCTTGGACATGTGATTGAAAAGGATGGGATTTTGGTAGATCCATCAAAAGTTGAGGCTGTTATGAATTGGGATCAACCAAAGACACCGTCGAAAGTAAGGAGTTTTCTAGGACTGGCAGTTTAGTATAGAAGATTTATTCAAGATTTTTCCAAAATTGTAACTCCGCTGATGAATTTGACTAGGAAATCGGTGAAGTTCATTTGGACAGAGAAGTGTGAAGAAAGTTTCCAAGAGCTGAAGAGAAGGTTAAGTACGACACTTGTGTTGTCTCTTCTGGATAGTATAGGAAATTTTGGGGTGTATAATGATGCATCTCATAAGGGACTAGGCTGTGTTCTTGTGCAAAAGTACAAGGTCATTGCATATGCATCATGCCAATTAAACAATTATGAGAAGAGGTATCCGACCAATGATTTAGAATTGCCTACGGTAATATTTGCTTTGAAGATATGGACGCAGTATCTCTGTGGGGAGAAATTTGAGATATATACATACCATAAAAGTCTGAAATATATTTTTACATAGAAGGATTTGAACATGCGTTAGAGAAGATTGTTGGCGTTAATAAAGGATTATGACTGTGAGATTTTATACCATCTAGGTAAAGTGAATGACATTGCCAACACCTTAAGTAAAAAGGGTCGAGAGAAACTGTTTATGTTAACCACTCAGGAGGAGCTAATTTTGGAAATGGTGAAACTAGAGCTGGAGGTAAAATATCCTAAGGAATTGAATAAAAAACTGTTTTCAAATGGAAACTGGTCCAACTTTGGTGGATAAGGTTAAGGAAGCACAACTCAAAGCTGGGGAATGTGAGAAAATTAGGAAAAGAATATCTGAAGGAGAGGAAGGGAAATTCAAAATCGACAACAAAGGGATATTAAGATTCGAGAAAAGAATTTAGGTTTCGCAAGTATCAGGGGTATAAGAGGAAATTTTGAGCGAGGCTCATAATTCACGGTATTCTATTCACCCGGGGAGTACGAAGATGTACCAATATCTGTGACAACATTTTTGGTGGCCGAATATGTAGAGATACGTTGCCGATTATGTGGCCAAGTGTTTGACATGTTAGAAAGTTAAAGTAAAACATCAAAGGCCAAGTGGGTTGTTATAACCGTTAGACATACAAGAATGGAAGTGTGAACATATCACAATGGATTTTGTGGTAGGGCTTTAAACAACTCAGAAAGGTTTTGACGCAGTTTGGGTTATTGTAGAGGGCCTGACGAAGTCAGTCCATTTCTTACTGATCAAGATAGAGTTTAACGTGGATCAGTTGGTAAAATTTTATGTGAAGGAAATTATTTCAAGGCACGATGTTCTAGTGTCTATAGTCTCGGATCGAGATCTACGTTTCACATCGAACTTCTGGAAGCGACTATAGGAATGCATGGGAACGCAATTGAGAATGAGTACAACATACCATCTGTAGACACTCAAAATTTTGTATTCTTGTTACTAACCATGCACGAGGGAAAAATAATCTTCTAAAGATAACCTTAGAAGTCAAGTCAGTTTCAATCCTGAAGATAACCCCGGGATACTCAGTTCCACCTTCGGAGACAAGCCCGAGGGATGCAGTTCCAGTTCTGGAGATAACCCCGGAAAAGTCAGTTCCAACCTCGGAGACAACCCTGAGACACTCAGTTTCAACTCTAGAGATAACCATGAGAGGTCAAACACACCTTAGAGTTAACCCTGAGGGCATTCATCATCCACAGTAGCCCAATCCCAAAGATAACCCTGAGCAACGACTGCTACATCTATGAAAAATCCAAAGATAACCCCGATGAGGGGTAAAATCATAATTTTTCTACCTCAATACCACATTCACATCGTCAAACACATGTCAATCAACACTGTGTCGACGTCGAGATTTTTATTTGTCCCTTTTCGTTATTTGTTCTTTGGTGTTCTCATGTTAGGTGAGATTTGTTTAAAAAAACAAGTGAAAAAGGTCCAACATGTGTAATGTCGACGATTTGACTGTAAGAGTCGCCAGTTGGTGTTTCTAACTGGTTGCACCAACGCAACTGAGAAAAGGTTTGCACATTGACCCAGTGATGTAACACTACTAAATGGGTCTGTGAAACCGAGATTCATTTCGGTTCGGGGGCTTGATTATGCGGAGGGAAGGTGTTAGGCACCCCCTGACATCCGTGTTGCCACGATGAATGCCACTTTTCAAGAAACTGTTATATGAATATATGTGTGTATGTGTGGATCAATCTGTAATTTATTTGGAAGTATTGCGAGTCCTCGTTCGCACCTATATACAAAGGATTTGAATTTGTAGAAAAATTTAGCTTTAAACAGGATATAGCAATGAAGTTTTGTAAAAGAGGTTTTTCAAACCCTGTGCTCAATAGTAATTGAGACCTTTTCATACATCTATTTTATTATTAAATGTTCAGCTTGTTTGCTTTTGTTTTCGAGATGCGAGACATCTTTGAGAAAATAATATACAGTAGAGTCGAACTCCTCATGGGCATGATAGCCATCTAAGGAAATTAAAACACCGTAAATAATGTACAAGCTGCTTACAGCCGAAAATATCCATCACGGGAACCGAATCTAGATTCAGTAGACTGAATCTGTGATCACATGATTCCTAGGCTCACATGATGTCACAATTTATATCAAAAGCAATAAGCAGTTATATATATAAAAGTTGTAAATATATATATACAGACATGATCAACCACCACGAAGCACTTTCATAGGGGATCAGAAATGTAAATAAATAAAAGCGGTAAATATATAAATATATAGACATGATCAACCACCACGAAGCACCTCCATGGGGGATAAGAAAAGTAAATAATTCTGTAACAGACGATCAACCGCCACGAAGTAAACTACATGCACGACTAAATGTAAATAAAAAAGAAAAGGCCTCAAGTAAACTCTGAACGACAAAATGTAAGTATATATATATATATATATATATATATATATATATATATATATATATATATATATATATATATATATATATATATATAGCAAAGAAACGCACTGAGATATAAAACATGGCTCATCGAATGTAGTTCGACAAAATATATATATATATATATATATATATATATATATATATATATATATATAAGTAAACGCCCACACATAAGTCTAGGCTCAATCGAGGCATAACTCGATAATGTTAGTCCATATATAAATATATACATATGTAAATATAGATATACAGACAGAAATTAAAACCACGGACCAAAGTCCGAGCTTACGCACATAACACGACTCTCAATATGAAGAATAATGTGTGCAAAGATGAAGAAAAAGGCTTTATAGAGTGTGAGAAGGCTTACAGTGGGCTGCCAAATTAGGCTTCTATGACTCTAGATGGATAAACACTCAGCTCCCGCCGGTAAAATATAGCTATATGTGAGCTAACAGGTGTTTAAAATGAGAAAGCACTCAATATGGGATTTGTACAAAGCAAATTGGACAGGGCTTCCTCTCCTTTCTTCTCTTGAATATGGCCACCCCAAGCCCTCTATTTATAGAGGGGTGGCATAAGTGTACCATGGGCACTAGCAGATGCACTGCAATGCTGGTTGCCCAGCTACCCAGCTTCGCATGAGTCCCATCATCTCGATGTACGTGCACTCGTGCAGTATGATGTCCGCTCAAACTTGCAGAACTTCAATTCGAGCATCCAAACGAGGTGTACAAGAACTTCTTCGAACAGCTTTTGTCGAGAGTTACGCCGTGAAATGGGATTAGAGGTTGTACGAAGTCAGGAAGAGGGGACCATGCCTATGGTCTTCATGCTTCAAATTTTATCCGGTGTGCTGCCACCCATAATAGTCACTCGAGATTGGAACTCCTTGGCCCTTGTGGGACATTATTGTATGTATGTATGAAGTGTTGAGACGGCGCGCAGGGGTTAAGGTGGCAAGATGACAGTTTGACTCCTCACCGGGGTTATCTTCGGTTTGAGCTGATAGCAGACGTTGCTCAGGGTTACATCTGAGATTGGACTACTGCAAGTGTTTAAATTCCACAAGGTCATCTGTAAATGTGCCTGTCTTCCCGGTGTTAGCTCCGGGTTTTTGGTATGAGTGCCTCGGTAGGAGGTCTGAGATTGAAGTTGATCACATGCATTTGAAGTAATCATTTCCGGAGTTATCGCCGGAACTGCATTCCTTGGGGTTATCTCCAAGGAAGAAACTCGGGGTTATCTCCGAGGAAGGAATTGATATTCCCGGTGTGTATTCTGGAGTTGAGACTGAACTTCCGGTAGTATTCAAAATGGATGTGAATAATCTTCTAGGGTTATCTCCGAAAGACAAATCTGCCCTCCTATAATGTTAGTAACAGGCGTGCAGAAAATTTCAAGTGTCTACAGATGCCCCTCTTTATCATATTCATGCAATGCAAGGCATGGATAGGATGAAGAATCCTAGGCACTTGAAATGAAACAAGATAAACATTATGCTATACGCAGCAACATGATGCAAATGTATGATGTTTAAATATATGATTGTCGGTTCCCTATTAATCCTGTCGGGGATGAAAATCAGTAATGTCTTGGATAGGCGATCCAAGTATTTAAGGATGTTGATATTGGGGCTATCACCAAAGTCATAGATCCTTGATATAGACTTCTACTCCATAGAGTTGCCTCTCGTGTGCAAGAGATTTGTGGGGATAAGGCTTTGTCTGTTTTGAGGATGTGTATAACATATTCCATCATCGGTCCTCTCCGATGAGGGTGGTCTTCTCTGGTTTGTGTCACCAGCATATACCATGATCTTTGTTGGAGTTACTGCCAACAGTGTGTAGTGTCAGGACTTCCTAACCTTCGCTGATTTGTGTATCACCAGATAGATCCCTATTGGACAAATTGTCAAGGCTGCTTGACGTTCATTGATGTGTGTATCAATGATTGCATTGCGTTGTGACCCTTGTTGGGGAGTATGTCAAGGCTACTTGACCTTTGTTGATGCCTATATCAATGGTTGAATCACGTTGTGACCCCCGCCGGGGATACTTTATCAATGTTTAACTTCGGGGTTGTAACCCCCGCCGGGGATACATAGACATGGATACGTTGTTTTGATGGGTTTACTTGCCACTAGCTGAGATATCGCCAAGGTTGCTTGACGTTCATTGATGTGTGTATCAATGGTTGAGAATGTGCTGTAACCCCCACCGGGGAAGGTTGTGGATAAGTGCACTGATGGATGAGATCATCGAATGGCCTTCGATGCTTCGATGGGTTTACTTGACATCGGTTGAAATGACGTCATGGTTGCTTAAACTTCATTGATGTGTGTATCAATGGCTGAGAATGCGTTGTAACCCCCGCTGGGGATACTTTATAAATGAAATCCCGCGTTGTGACCCCCGACGGGGATACGTGGATGTTTGAAAGTCTGCATTGTGACCCTTGTCGGGGATACATGGATGTTTGAAAGTTTGCGTTTGGCGGCATCGGACCTGTGTGAGGTATTGCCGAGCATGATTTGTAAAAGCTGAGTTCATCGGTATACTGTATCTTGTATTCAGGCGAATACCAATGAATGATATGAGGAGCCAGAGTTTGGCCCGTGAACACCAGGATTTCAGGCTATTCCGCTCAATCGCGTAACGTTTTTATTCTTGATTTGGCCTTTTCATCTTGTGAGACCTCCTTTACAACTCGAACAGGACCAAGCCGAAAGGGTGGGTCCCATGAGTTGACTCCTACTATGGAGGAGTATACACGTTTAAGGATGCTACCACTGTACAGACTTGCGTGCATATGGCGATTGGAGATGTGAGTAGGCAGTTCATGACCCTCACTGGCTTGAGGCGTAGAGTTGTGCAGGATGTGATCACATCTAGCCACGTTATATCCCTGCATTTTCTGTTTGATAGATTTGGCTTTGAGGATAATTATGCACGACATTCTGGGAATTTCACCACACCAGAGGATCATTGGCATTTGGCCGGAGTAGATGTATTGCTATTGTGTGTACTGTCGTATGTCTACATGCCACGATACATGGATGAGTTGGACATTGGAGTCATTATGGAAGTCAGAGCTCTCAGGGAGGGTCACACCATCATACCGATGATCATAGCAGAGACTCTGAGGTCAACTATATACTGCTTAATTTATCTGACAGGAGTGTTTATAGGTAGTGCGGTCATGTTGTATGTGTGGTTTATGTAACACTTGAGACCGATTGGCACTTTTAGACGGCATGGGTATTGTTTCACCCATGATATAGCCATGTCATACTCCTTTCAGCCTACGAAGTGTACAGATGCTGCATCTTGGTCAGCTTTCCTGGCAGGGATTGGAGATCCGTTCGCTATATTACCGTGTACAGGGCTTAGCTCAACTTACAGCTTCATTACTAATGCTTCGGGCATGGACTATCTTCCTCTAGCTGGTTTGAGAGGTATGATTACTTACCACCCACTGGTCGTGATGTGTCAGTTTCACCAGTTCCAGGACTTCTATCCTTTTGAGGGGGCATCGAGTCAGCGCTTCGCATCTCGCCACTTATCAGCAGAGGATAGATCCAGGTTATATGCCTGTTGGGATCAACGAGAGCTAGCTGAGTTTTCTGTCAGTCATCCGGGTTGTTCTGCAGAGTATTCCGCATGGATGGAGACAGAGACTACATCGGCTGTAGTAGTATCCGCAGTGCAGGGGATTTATTCCGATGATGAGGAGCCTATGGAGGAGGATTTGACTGCTGGGTTGCCAGCATTTGTGATGGATTCTCCCACTACGAGCACTACTATCATTCAACATTCAGCACAGTATTCTGAGCAGAGTTTACATCTGATAACCTATGAAAGAGATTAGGCTAGGGCCTTATTGTTGACAGCTCTTGATGGGAGAGACGCCACTCTATTAGAGAGAGACGAGGCTAGATTAGCCAGAGATGCATTGATTATGGAGAGGGATGCTGCCATATCTGCTCTGTATGTGGCTGTCACATACAATACTTAAGTGAGATCCCTTACGACTGGCATCCTTGCCGATATGAGTGCATACATTGATGACCATCATGCCACCATGTAGTTAGCCTCGGATCTGCTAGCTCGTTTAGATTCCATTAGACAGGAGCTTGCAGCGTTACCTTCTTCTTCGAAGAGGGATGCTATGTTAGATCTGATAGTCCGCATACACACAGATCCATAGATAGACCTGTATTTTTCCTGCACAGACTAGCTTAGCCATTTTGTCATGTACAACACATATTGTATATATCAAACATTATTATATATGATAGATAAATATATTTTGATTTACTTCCCTTTCAGTTATGCCTTGATACCTGCTTGATATTTGTCTGTATCTTCAGGGCTTTGTGATCTTGATGCATTCTGACCTCATCCTTGATGTGTGGACATTGAGACGTAGCAGGATCTTTCAGGACAGATCATTGATCTGTGTGTATCCCTACCATCTTTGGTGTCTTGGGACTGGCTTCTATATGGAAATGTGGAGAGGAGTGTGGCTTTTCCTCTCTAAGATTGACCGCACCACAGATGGTCACCGGTACTTCTATTTGTGAGAAGCCTAGTTAATTCAATCTCTTATGGATTAGTGTTGCTCTATGAGGCACAACAATAGCTTAGATGGTCACCGAATCTCCTATTGGTGAGGAGAGGTTGGGTAATTCCATCCCTTTGGTCTGAAGCCGATGAAATGTGGTGGATTGAAATTTGATCCCAGTACCGTGTGACAAGTATTTTTCTTCTGGTAGGGGGTTAGACCGAACCATAAATGGCTACCTACGTACTCCTATTGAAGAGAAGATCAGGTCTGCATAGTTCGGACCTGGTGTAAGAGGTTCAATGTTGAATGTGAAAGGCAGATGGGTGTAGAAGCTTTATTGATGAAGAAGGGTGTAGAAGTGTTTTTGTGAATTTTTTTTTATAGAAAAAGGGTAGAAATGTTTTTGTTAATTTTTTTTTATTGTGACCGGGCCATATAGAATATGGTTTCCTACGTACTCCCTTGTATCAAGGAGATCGGGTAGACGTAGTTTGGCCCTCAAGATGAATTGCAGCCAAAGAGAAGTATGAATCCCATGTGAAGGCTATACTGCAGGGAGAAGAAAGTTTGATCCCATGATTGGGACAAACTGCAGGTGTGGAAAAAGTTTGATCTCATCTTCAGGACAAACTGCAAGCGTAGAAAAGTTTAATCTTGTCTTCAGGATAAACTGCAGGTATGAAAGGTTCAATCCCGTCTCCAGGATAACCGAAATTGTATGGAAGGTTTGAAATGAGGTGAAACCAGGCTGCTGGTTTGAAGTGTATGTTTCCCTGAGAGGCAGAAAAGTATGTATAAAGGGTTAGAAAAATCGGAATGACTGGTGATTTAATGATTACAAACTAGGATGTTTGTTTGATGGTAACCTCAGACATAGTACCATTTCACGGTGTCTGAGTTGATAAGCTGTGGAAATTCATCACCGTCCATTTCTGTAGCCTGAGAGCACCTCCTGTTAATACCTCATTGACAACAAACGGGCCTTCCCAGTTAGGAACGAATTTTCCCTTAGATTGATCTTGGTTGTCAATGATCTTCTTCAAAACCAAGTTATGTTGTTTGAATTTTCGTATTCAGACTTTCTTGTTGTAGGATTTGGCGATCTTTTGCTGATATAATTGACCATGGAAGATAGCCGTGGTTTGCCTTTTGTCTATCAGAGACAATTGGTGATACCTGTCTTGTACCCATTGATCTTCATCCCAACTAAGCATCCATCAACACTCTGAGGGATTCCATTTCCACCTCTATGGGGAGTACTGCTTCCATCCCATAGGCTAATGAGTAGGGTGTTGCCCCAGTGGAAGTACACATTGAAGTTCTGTAGGCTAATAAAGTCAGATGTAAGAGGTCAGGCCATCCTTTGTGATTGGCGGTCATTTTCTGCATGATCTTCTTAATGTTTTTATTAGCAGCTTCTACAACACCATTCATCTTTGGACGGTAGATAACGGAGTTAAGGTGTTTGATATGGATTTTACTGCATAACTCCTCCATCATTATGTTGTTGAGGTTTTTAGCATTGTCTGACACAATGACCTCTGGTTGTCCATATCGAGATACAATATTATTTCTAATGAAAGCAATGATGACTTCTTTGGTAACCTTGGGAAGGAGGCTGCTTCTACTCATTTGGTGAAGTACTCGATCATGGTGAATATGAATCGATGTCCATTACTGGCTTTGGGCTCGATAGGCCCGATCACGTCCATTCCCCACATTGAGAAGGGCCATGACAAACTCATATTGTGGACTTCCCTTGGAGGGGCGTGGATAGCATTCCCATGAATTTGGCATTGATAGCACCTCTTGACGTGATCATCATACTCAGCTTTGAGCGTAAGCCAATAATGACCTATTCTGAGGATCTTATTAACAAGTAGGGATCCGCTCATGTGTTGGCCACATACTCCACCATGGATCTCATCCATGAGCCTTTGAGCTTGGTCTTTGTCGAAACATCTGAGGAGACCTAATCCTGTATCTCTTTTATAGAGTGCATCTCCGCTTAGGTAGAATTTCATAGAAAGTCGATGAATCTGCCTCTTTTTAGTCATGCTCGCCTTAGCGGGTGTAGATCCATCTCGCAGATACTCATTGATATGTTGATACGAAGGGTTTTGGATGGGAGGCGGCTCATCCGATACTTCTCCAACATAGTTCCCATAAGATGGGGCCTTTTACCGGGCAAATGTGATGCTTGGCATGTTTTCCTTATCAGGTATATGAACGAAGGAGGCCAACGTTGCTAATGCATCCGCAAAATCATTCCTATTACAAAGAATGGGTAGAAAGAAGATTTCTTCAAACTCCAACACCATCTGTAAAACTTGCCGATGGTAAGGCAGTAAATGTAGTTCCTTGGTTTGATAGATTCATGTGGATTGTTTGATTACCAATTCAGAATCCCCAAAGACAGTTAACCGCCTGATGCGCATTGAACGAGCAAGTTTTTGCCCCATGATACAACCTTCATACTCAGCTGAGTTGTTGGGGCTGACAAACTACAATTTGATGGCCACGAGATACTGCTCCCCCGTATCGAATACTATAGCTTCTCCAGCTCCGTAACCTTTTGTGTTTACAGCTCCATCAAAATAAATTTTCCACATATGGCATGCATCGTACTGATGGTGTTGCTGAACTGCCATTACCCCTTCATTGTGGAAAGATGTTTCTAAGGGTTTGTAATCCCTTGCGGGTGCGGTGGCAAGTTGATCCGTAATTCCTTGACCTTTGATAGACTTTTGCGTCACGTAGACGATGTCAAATTGTTGTAGGATCAACTGCCATCTGGATAGCCGACAATTTAGTATGGGCTTACTGAACACATAATTGAGAGGATCCACGCGGGATATGAGATGGGTTGTGTGACCATGGAGGTATTGTTGTAATCTCATGGAAGCACATGCTAAAGCACAATAAGTCTTCTCAATCAGAGTGTACTTGTGTTCAATGCTGCTGAATCTTTTGCTGAGGTAAAAGATAGCTTGTTCTTGGCCTCTATCGTCTTTTTGCCCCAGCATACAACCCATGACATTGTCATTAATGGACAGGTACATGAATAGGGGAACATCATCCCGAGGTGGTACCAAAACAAGAGCATTAACCAGCTGCTTTTTGATTGTAAGGAAGGCTTTCTAACACTCATCGTTCCATTTCACGGAGGAGTTTTTCCTTAACAATTTGAAGATGGGCTCACAGGTTGCTGTGAGTTGAGAAATAAACCTGCTAATAAAGTTGATTCTTCCCAAAAATCCTCGTATTTCCTTCTATGTCTAAGGAATGGCCATTTCCTTGATGCCCTGGATTTTGGTGGGATCTATCTCATTCCCTTTTTGCTTGATATGACACTAAAGGCGCACTTGGCTGGATTCAACTTCAAGTTATACTTACGCAACCTGTTGAAGAGCTTTTTGAGATGGTCCAAATGGTATTCTTCCCTTCAGAACTTGATAATGATGTCATCCACATAGATCGCTATCTCTTTGTGGATTAAATCGTGGAAGAGAGCCATCATATCTCACTGGTAGGTTGCCCTGGCATTGATGAGGCCAAATGACAACCGTTTATAATAGAATGTTCCCTAAGACGTGATGAAAACAGTTTTCAAATGGTCCTCCTTAGCAACCATAATCTGATGATACCCCGCGAAGCAATTAGCAAAGGAATACATGTCGTATTGAGCAGTATTATCAATAAGAATGTGGATAAAGGGCACGGGAAAGCTATCTTTAAGGCAGGCTTTGTTCAAATCCTGGCAATCCACGCAAACTTGCACCTTTCCTCCTAGTTTAGGCACGAGAATAATGTTGGATATCCATTCCGGATATGTAGACACCATGATAATGCCAGCTTGAAATTGTTTCACAATTTCTTCTTTCACCTTTAAACTCCACTCAGGTTTCAATCCCCTGAGCTTCTACCTGACTGGCTTGAATCCATCCTTAATGGGAAGGCGATGAAGGACAATGTCGGTGGACAAACCCACCATGTCTTTGTGAGACCATGCAAACACATCCTAGAATTGGGTTAATAGCGTAACCATGTTATTCCGTTGGTTTGGGGTGAGGTCTGAACCAATTTATATTAGCTTAGGGCTTTCTAAGCTTCCAAGATTAAAGAAGTGGTTTGGTCAAGGTTGGCCTTAGGTTTGTCTGCGACCCATTCCTTTATCTCATGAGGTGTCTCAATGTCCTCTTGGATTTCCATCAAGTTTGAGTCAAACTTTTCATCAAAGTTATAGTCCTGCAGTGATGGAGGGACTATCATCGTCCTCCTTCTCCTGAATGATGACCATAACATCTGGGCAATCATCGTCTGGGGTATATCTGTTTGTATGTTCATCATGAATAATGATGTGTATGCCTGACATCATCAGGGCGATGTCATGTTTACATTTTCGCTCCCTTTCTTCCACTTCGGGATCAGGAATTAGTACCACTGTTGCTTTGAATGGTACTGGTTTGGGAAACAACATAGCCATAACATGGGCTGGCACCTTTAACGGAGACTGTATCAACTCATGAGGTACAGAAGTAGAAAATCACCGCGTGGCGGAAGCTTGAGGAATCTGCTTGTGCTTATGAGGATTCCTATGACTGGAACTGGCAGAATAGCCTAGTCTGGATGTACCAGTTTGACTGAACACTTGAATAAGGTGCTTAATACCCTGCTGATTTTTACCAAGCCCTTGTCCAGGCTGATGACCCAATGAAATTATTTCTTGAGTGGCCGACATAACCTCAAAAAAAATCTTGGGTACGGGAAGTGACGCTCCAATAGGATGGTATTGCGTGTTACTCACTTCCAAAGTATGAAAACTGGCTGGCTCAACTTCTGAATTAAAGCTGATGATTGGTAGATCTCCTTGTTCAGGACATTTCGGCTCAGCGTTGACAGTGACTAGGCTATTGTTGAAAATGTATTTGAGTTGTTGATGTAGTGTAGAAGGAACGACTCCAGCCATGTGGATCCATGGTCTCCCCAATAGCAGATTGTATCCTGAATCTATCTTGAGGACGTGGAAGGATACATTGAATGTATTTGGACCAATCTCAATTGGCAGCTCAATCTCTCCGACAAAATTTCGTCGGGATCCATCAAAAACTTTAATAACCGTATAGCTGTTTCGGATTCGTTTGAGATTGACGTTCATCCTCACTAAGGTGGCATAAGGACAAATATTCAGAGACGAACCTCCATCCATCAAAACTTCAGCTAACATATATCTAGAGGATAAAACTGCGATGTTCAATGGCTTACAATGACCGGTCCCTCCGGGAGGTATGTCATCATCAGTGAAGGATATCACATTGTTGTTGAAAATGTCATCGACCATATGTTGAAATTTTTCCACATCCACTGATTTTGGCAAGTAGGCTTCTTCCAAAACCTTCAATAAAATCTTCCTATGATCCTCGAAAGAGAAAACCAAGTCCAGTATTAAGATCTAATGTGGAGCTTCTCTTAAGCTTAAAACCACCTTGGCTTCATTATGGCCCATAGTGCGGAGGAATTTTTCAATCTTCTCAATGGGAATCTTCCCCTTTGCTTTGAAGGTGGGCTTCATAACCCGTTGAGGAAGATACAGTGGATTTTCCTTCGACACTGCAGCAGTAGTATGAGACGTGGATCCTTCAGCTTCTCCAAAATATCATGGGATTTTATGTAAGCTAAAAATAGGATACTGTGGTTTGAAGGGTAAAGAAATTGGCTCTGGTGTAGCCACTTTCAAAGGATTGTCAGCTCCTTAGAGTTGAATTGCTTGTATGGGAAATGGTTTGACAGTCTCATCAGCCTCAGCGGATATAACTGCTACTGTTCCCTTCCATTTGGTAGGACATGTATTCACACTCTCGAGTAGCACAATGTCATCGTCTGCCAGTTGCAGGACACCACTATCAATTAGATTTTGAATAAGGTGGCGGAGTGCCCAGCATTCTTCTGTGCTGTGACTGTGAGAATGTGAATGATATTGACAAACTCCATCAGAGTTGAACCGTCTTGAACTGGGATTAATTGGAGGTAGAAGGGAGGTAATTCTTCCTTCGTTGATTAGCATCTAAAATATCTCCTCTATAGATTGGCCCATGTATGTAAATTCCCTTTGATTGGCAAAATCCCGATGGGCTTTAGCATTTTCTCTCTTTACAACCTTATCCTCCATAGCTTAGCTTTCTGAAAGTGATGGTGGAGCATTCATAACAAAAGGAAAGAGATAGGCATGCTCCTGGCTGACTAACTGGCATGTGACTTGATGCTGATGAGTCACTAGTTCTGCCAATTATTATATTTGCTTACAAAGGGCTTTCAGCTTGCGTTCCACAGAAAATTTGAACTTTGCGTAATCCCATCTGTCAACACCATCTTTGATGGTCTGGGATGATTCACCATTAAAATTGGAACTCTGTCCAGCGCTCCAACTAATCATGTTAACCTCTTCTTCTTTGTGTTGAGGAAGAGGGTTGTCTTGCACATGAGGTTGATCTGGTTTTGTAAACACGATCTCACCATTGTCTATTAAATCTTGGATCTTGTGTTTGAAGGCCCAACAATTTTGAATATCATGTCCAGGTGCTCCGATATGATAAGCACACTTTTGAATAGCATTAAAACCCCTCCCATTAGGGTTGGCTGGTGGAAGAAGATGTGTGATTTTCTTTTGAGTAGTTAGAAGAGCAAGAATATTCTCGAGCGAATCCCCTAAGTGCGTGCACGTTCGAGGGTGCTTCGCATCTCCACCTTTAGGCAATGGAGGGTTTGAAGACTGTGCTTGGAAAGGGAAGTAGTTTCTCCTCTGTATAGGCATATTCTGACTACCTTTTTGACCTTATAGTATCAAGGAATTATCCTCCTCTTTCTTTTTATGGACCCTCCGGGGGTTGTTTCCATAAGATCTGGACTGGATGTGCTCAACAACTGCTTTAAGAGCGACTAGGTCTTGAATCTTACCAGACTTCAATCCCATCTCATCCATCTCTTCGTGTTTGACCATTTCAGAGAATTGTTTGCCAATACTAGGTAAGACTCTCTCATAGAAAGGAGCTTCATATATGTAAATGAAAGTTATGACCATTTCTGACTCCGTCATGGAAGGAATAACTTGAGCAGCAAGGCGCCTCCACCTTTGAGCATTCTCTCTAAAAGACTCATTAGACTGTTTCTTGACCTTGGTAATCTGGTATCGGTCAGGAGCCATCGGAGACTGAAAACTTTATTGAGTGAGGAAGGCGTGAGCTAGCTCTTCCCAGCTATGGATCTTTGAGTTGTCTAATCTGGTATACCATTAATGGGCTTCTCCAGTTAGACTTTTCTAGAACAGCTGCATTCTGAGCTTCTCATTTTTCACATAAGATCCAAGTTCTCCAATGAACACCTTCAAATGTGTGTAAGGATCCCTAATCCATCACACTTTTCAAAGTCAGGGGTTTTAAATTTCTCTGGATAATGAACACCAGGGAATATGCAAAGGTTAGCATATGAAACACTTCTATGCGTTCCAATCCCTTTGAGAGCACAGATAGTTTTCTCCATTTGAAGGACCTTCTTCCTGATATCGCTGGTGTCTAGATCTCCTTTGAGATGGGTGCTTTCAGGATCTTTGTTGGTCGTATCCAACTGAGGTTCTGGATTTGTTTTATCCAAACCTTGCGTCCCTACTTGTGCAGAGGATTCTGTATGTGTAGGCATCTTTGTACCCTGAGTAGATTGATGCAATTCTTTAAGAAGAACAACCAAATCTGTAATTTGTTTACTCAATCATGTCAGAAGAAGACATGATTGGTTGTAGGCTCGTGGCCTTTTTGGATTTTGAGCGGGTAACAAGCCTAATTGTTTCCCTACAAAAGACTTATGTAGTTTAGTCTTAGGGATAATGTAAATGCTATCATTATATGTTCATTTTAGGAATATCAACCTGCAAAAATGGGCGTTATTTGATAACATGTCATGTATGCACAAATATTCTTCATATTTCCATTACATAAAGATGAACATGGAATAAAATTACAAGTAAATGTTTTTACAAGTAACTGGAAAATGGAAAGCATGAAGAGACTTTCCTCCGCGTTTGGTTTATCAGAGGTTGACCTATCTTAGGGTTACTCTCGCGGCTTTTTGACATGAAGGTCCCCAGATCATCGCAATCTACTTGATGGGAAGTTAATCCAATCTTTCAACTGGAGCGAATCTGGGTGGTGCCTTTCCTGAGCCTCGTGGGAATTAGTCTTCCTACAAGTGCAGTAATCAAACACCGACGGGATAGCCTCCTGATGGAAGAACCACACAACATACATTCACATACAACGTGTCTCACCGTTTATGAAAATGATGACATGTACAAAGCACTAATATTACAGATAGATATATTGCAGTGCAATAAGTAAAATTCGTTCGTACACATTCATCATAAATGTAAAAGCAATATTCACACACAAGCATAAAACAGTTTTGAAAATCTTGTAGTAGCGGCTTAAGCCTTCTTACTGGCGTCCCCAGTAGAGTCGCCACCTGTCGACGTCAGGATTTTTTTTTGTCCCTTTTCGTTACTTGTTCTTTGGTGTTCTCATGTTAGGTGAGATTTGTTTAAAATAAACAAGTGAAAAAGGTCCAACATATGTAATGTCGACGATTTGACTATAAGAGTCGCCAGTTGGTGTTTTTAACTGGTTGCACCAACGCAAACGAAAAAAGGTTTGCACATTGACCCAGTGATGTAACACTGCTTAACGGGTCTGTGAAACCAAGATTCATTTGGGTTTGGGGGCTTGATTATGCGGAGTGAAGGAGTTAGGCACCCCCCGACATCCGTGTTGCCACGGTGACCGCCACTTTTCAAAAAACTGTTATATGAATGTGTGTGTGTGTGGATCAATGTGCAATTTATTTGGAAGTATTGCGAGGCCTCGTTTGCACCTATATACAAAGGGTTTGAATTTGTAGAAAAATTCAGTTTTTAACAGGATATAGCAATGAAGTTTTAAGACCTTTTCATACTCCCATTTTATTATAAAATGTTCAGCCTTTTTGCTTTTATTTTCAAGATGCGAGGCATCTTCGAAAAAATAATATACAGCAGTACCGAACTCCTCTTGGGCATGATAGTCATCAAAGGAAATTCAAACACCGTAAATAATGTACAAGCTGCTTACAGCCGAAAATGTCCATCACGGGAACCGAATCTAGATTCAGTAGACTAAATCTGTGATCACATGATTCCTAGGCTCACATGATGCTGCAATTTATATGAAAAACAGTAAGTAGTTATATA
The DNA here is from genome assembly GCA_020205605.1 of Panax ginseng. Lineage (NCBI taxonomy): Eukaryota > Viridiplantae > Streptophyta > Magnoliopsida > Apiales > Araliaceae > Panax > Panax ginseng. The sequence continues at coordinate 71,564,247 of CM035134.1, read as the reverse complement.
TATAAAAGCTATATATATATATATATATATATATATATATATATACAGACATGATCAACCACCACGAAGCACTTCTATGGGGGATCGGAAATATAAATATATAAAAGCGGTAAATATATATATATAAACATGATCAATCACCACAAAACACCTCCATGGGGGATCAGAAAAGTAAATAAAGTTTGAAGAAAGGCAATCGCCACTTAAGTAAACTCCAAGCGGGACTAAATGTAAATAAAGCTGTAAAAGGCCTCGAAGTAAACTCCAAGCCTGACAGAAATGTATATATATATATATATATATATATATATAAGCAATAAACGCACAGGATATAAAACCCAGGCTCATCGAACAGAGTTCAACAACAGTTCATATATATAAGTATATATAAGCAATAAACGCTTCGGATGTAAAATCCATTCTCATCAGACATAGTTTGACAACAGTTTATATATAAGTATATATATATAAAAGCAAGTAAACGCTCCAGACATAAGTCTAGGCTCAATCGAGGCATAACTCGATAATGTGTGCAAAGATGAAGAGAAAGACTTTATAGAGTGTGAGAAGGCTTATAGTGGGCTGCCAAAGCAGGCTTCTATGACTTTAGATGGATAAAAACTCAGCTCCCGCTGGTAAAATATAGGTATATGTGAGCTAACAAGTGTTTAAAATGAGAAAACACTCAATATAGGGTGTGTACAAAGCAAATTGGATAGGGCTTCCTCGCCTTTCTTCTCTTGAATATGGCCACCCCAAGCCCTCTATTTAAAGAGGGGGTGGTTGCAGGTGTATCTGCGGCAGTCGAAGATGCACCTGCGGCTGCCCGAGCTGTCCCGGGCTCCGAGGGTCTCGTCCCCTCGAAGTACGTGGACTCGTGCACTGTGTTGTCCGCTAGAATTTGCAAAACTTCAATCCGAGCATCCAAACGAGGTGTACAAAACCTTCTTTGGACTGCTTTTGTCGAGAGTTACGCCATGACATGGGATTAGAGGTTGTCTGAAGTCAGGAAAAGGGGACCATGCCCATGGTCTTTAAGCTTCAAATTCTATGCGGTGTGCTGCCACGTGTAATAGTCACTCAGGATTGGAACTCCTTGGCTCTTGTGGGACATTGTTGTATGTATGTATGAAGTGTTGAAACGTTGCGTAGGGGTCATACTAGCGAAGGAATTCCCCGTCTTTCCCTCCTAGTTCTTGTCTAACATCTTAGTCAGGGATCATATCCCTAAACTTTGATACCAATTGTGATGCCCCCAAAATAGGTATACATCACCTATTCTGAGTCGCCAAATACATGGTACTGAATACAAATACAAACTAATTATACAACAATCGTGTAAAATACGACAAAACATATGCTGTGAGTTTTAATACAAATATTGTCATCTAGACAATATCCACACTCAATGGGGTCCTCATTACATTTATTATTACACTATTTCACAGAATAGTGAGGACTACTAATGCACCATCTCGGATCATCACTCTGTTCCCCGACTAGTTCCAGCCACCTTCTCATTCCTTGAAGAGAACAATGAAAGCAAAAGGGTGAGCTCAACTAGCCCAGTGAGAAATATTATGACTAAGATAAAGCAGAATAAATTATCCTTAGCCTTCAATAGTGTTAAACTGATACAATATAACAAACATCAAGTTTAACTGCAGCGGAACAAGCAATCCATTAAAAGAGTCAAGTAGAGAATAAAATCTACTATCTTTTATGATTTAAAAGGTTTTTCATCACTTTTATCATTTGAGACTCAAATTTTAATAAATAATCCACATCATCGAATCACCCCTGCACTATGGCCAAGGATATTCTTTAGTATCACGACCACAAATTATCCATGCACTACAGGCCAAGGATATTCGTGTATTCATTAATGGTCATGATTATGCCAATAACTGTCCATCAATGCACTACGGGCCAATGAGGACTTTTTACCACATCATTTGTAACATTACGATCATGATTATACCGAATAATCCCTGGACATAATCATACCAAGTCCATCTATGCACTACAGGCCATAGATGACTTTCAACATAATAAAAACATGAGGATGATGACAATGATATAAGAATTCAATAAAACAAGTTCAAGAATTAATTTATCCATGAACTAATAACGTCGAAATTGTCAACATGGTACTTCTTTGTAAAGTAAAACTCAAGAATGCTCAGAAGAATATTTCCATGAAAAGATACTAGATGAAGCGCAAATATCAAGGATATTCCACTAATTTCATGGAATATAGAAGTCAAAACTTTAACTAACTAAGTATAATAAAGAATGGAATAACAAAAGAAATCACCAGGCATGAGATAGACCGCATAGACAGGTTATTCCAACAGAATAATAAATATCAGAACCAGGTCATGCGTAAACGCACAGACAGGATATTCCAACAGAATAATAAACAACGGAACCAAGTCATGCGTAAATGCACAGACAGGATATTCCAACAGAATAATAAACAATAGAACCAGGTCATACGTAAATGCACAGACAGGATGTTCCAACAGAATAATAAATAACTAAACCAGGTCATGCGTAAACGCACAGACAAGATGTTCCAACAGAATAATAAAAATGGAATAACAGAAGAATTTCACCATGTATGCGGTACTTCGCATAGACATGTTATTCCAATATAATGATAAAGAATGGAATAACAAAAGAATTTCACCAATATAGGGTAGCCCGCGTATACATGTTATTCCAACAGAATAATAAAGAATGGAATAATAGAAGTTCTCTTCATGAATAAGAAATAAATAATACCCCTTACCGTAAAAGAAGAGTATTCCGACTGGTGGGGCGAGGATATTCTTGAAGAAAATTTGCACTACGGTCAAAGCTTCTTAAAACTCTAAAGAAATACGCTCAAGATTATAGAAGAATTCTCTGAACTTCTGGTGTGGTTTTCAATTCTAACTAAGCATCCTATTTATAGAAAAATAGAAAGGATACTATGCTTCACTATGCAATAAAATATAATATATTCTATATATATATATATATATATCTTATTTAAAATCTAATAAAAAAAATAACTTTATAAAAGTATTCTGTTTTATATAAAAAGATTTTACTATGCAAAACACTATGCATAATAGAATATTATATATTCTATTTATAGTCTAATAAAATGAATAACTTTATAAAAGTATTATGTTTTATATAAAAAGATTTCTGTTTTATTACTTTAATAATACTAATAAAACAAAATTTATATATATAATATATATATAAACTTCTGTGACATCATAAAAAGACACCTCAATATATTTAACAACATTTATCATCATTATTACAATTCACAATATTAATCGACCAGGTCGTTCCTAGGGAAGAGGGGGCTTTCCAATAAGGATTTCTCCATATTGGCGCGTAATTAGGTAACCAAACCTCTCCTTGACAGAACTTCTAGACATCGTTAATATTACAAATAATAATATTAATAACTTTGTCGTCTCAATTATTGATTTAATAATATATATAATATCGACAATAATTGAATCAACTAACGTGAGATACTATGCAGCAATTACTGTAGCAATAATTGAACAAAACTGAGTGACTTCTCACGTAAGCATCAATAATCAATACTGTCTGCTACTATGCAACCACGCGTATTACTGTACTTTTACTACCGAGTAGCTCAACAGTTTTAACTGTAAAACATCCGCCGTTATTTTCATAAAAATATTTTGTCGTTTTCTCAATCTGACAATAATTTCGTTTGTGGGGTCCACCAAAGATTGTGCCGTCGTACGAATATTCCCCGACCAATCGAATATTATATAACAACTTGCGTACTTTGCAAAATTTATAAATAATACCCACTACTATAACATTATATCAAATTAATTCTATAATATTTAAAAATTATATTTATAGAAAAATCATCTTTATTAAAAAGTTGGGGTGTTACAACCTCCCCTTCTTAAGAAATTTCTCCCCTGAAATTAGGGTACGTACCTGGTATGTCGAAAAGATTAGGATATCTTGATTTCATTTCAGATTCTAACTCCCAGGTCATTTTCTCAACATCGTGGTTTCTCCACAAAACTTTGACTTGAGGTATAACCTTGGAGCGTAGAATATGTTCTTTCTTATCCAAGATTTGAACAGGAACCTCTTCATACGTCAAATCTTCCGCTATTTCATCCGGTTCTAACTCAATAATGTGGTTCGGGTCTTTCACATATTTACATAACATGGATATGTAAAAAACGTTATGAACACGAGACATACTTGGTGGTAAAGCGAATCTATACGCCACAGTTCCTACTAATCGAGGATTAAAAATGATCCAATGAATAGAGGATTGAGCTTTCCTCTCTTTAAAAATCTCGTAACTCCTTTCCATGGAGCAATACGTAACAACACATGATCTCCAATATCGAATTCCACGTCCTTTCGATGAAGATCAGCATAACTCTTTTGTCGATCTGGTGAGGTTTTTATACGTTGCCGGATCGTTTGAATCTTTTCCGTAGTCATACGTACTAACTCTGGTCCCAACAATGTTGCTTCACCAACCTCACCCAAGCATACTGGAGAACGACAGTTTCTTCCATACAACGCTTCGAATGGAGCCATGCCAATACTTGCTTGATAACTTTTGTATGAAAACTCCACCAACGGTAAGAACTTGTCCCAAATTCCTTTGAAGTCAAGGACACAAAGTCTTAATAAATCCTCAAGAGTTTGAATAGTCCTCTTTGATTGTTCGTCCATCTGAGGATGATATGCCAAACTAAATCGTAAGTCTGTGCCCATAGCTTTTTGCAAACTAACCCAAAATCATGAAGTGAATCTTAGGTCTCGATCAGAAACTATGAATACTGGCATACCATGCAGTCTTACAATCTCATTTATGTACATACGAGCAAGACGTTCAAGTATATAAGTTTCTCGTATTGGTAAGAAATGAGAAGACTTGGTCAATCTATCAATAATGACCCAAATTGCATCTATGCCTTGAGAAACCTTGGGAAGACCAGTAACGAAATCCATGGTAATGTTCTCGCACTTCCATTCTGGAATTTCAAGTGGTTGAAATGGACCTTTTGGTACTTGATGCTCCGCCTTGACTCGTTGACAAGTTAGACACCTTGAGATAAATATCGCTATCTCTCTCTTCATATTGCTCCACCAAAATGTATGTCGAAGATCACGATACATTTTAGTACTCCTAGAATGGATTACAAACGGTGTGTTGTGCGCCTCCATCATGATTTTATACTTTAAATCAGGGTCGTTAGGAACACAAAGTCTGGAGTTGACTCGAAGTATTCCTTCTTCATCAATTCTTATTTCCGGCATAACACCTTCTTGCACTTTCTTCCTTATACGCATCAGCTCCATGTAACGCCCCCATATCTATACTCCCACGATATTTGATATGGTGTTTACAGAAAAACAACATAATGCTTTTAAATCTATACACCCATGGTATCTGATTATAAGCTTACATTAAATAGAGGGACTAGCAGATATAATTCCCATAGATCCAAAAATCACGGAGATCCCATAATGAGATGTCAATTCTCAAGATAACTTTTTCTGTGTTTGGATACCCTCACTTGGATATATGAACTGTATCTATGACTAGAGTCTATCTATCCAAATTTTAGAGTATCAGCAATAACATGAGCAGTCCATATTACTAATACCATCACCCAGATGTATAGTCTAAGCCTAACAAATTTAAACTATCGTATCGATAGTAACTATCTATCCGAAATCCAGAGTATCAATAACAACATGAACAGACCATGCTATTAATACCCTCACTCAGATAAATAGTTTCCAATGATCTCAACTAGATTTAAAGAAGTCTAATTTTACATCTATTTATCTAGGAAAACTCGGTTGTGGAAATAAAGATGTTATATATATATATATCATAATATTAAGATTTGATTACATGATTCTCATAACGAGTTCTTATTACAAGTTATTCAAACAAACAAGAATATAATCTAATCTATGTAGGACGACGCTTCCCTTTATCTACTCCGAAGTTCGGGATTACCATCTAAAAGCGCAAAGGAATAATTTGCAAGGGTGAGCTATGACATGCTCAACAAGTTTTGTATTTATAACAATATAGGATTTGAAGAAATATAACAATTCAAAATTTCGACTGATAGTTGTACCATTTCTGGATTTCTAATTTCAACCATTCCTGGAATTTTCTTTATTTCTGTCATTCACACAGACTTAGAAATTTTGTTCAGATATGAGATAGGGGATCATCCTATTCAACATCTTAGGAGTATGCATATCATCCTACAGTGCTCAACATACACTAAAATTACTGTCAATATATGAATTTGACCAAATTTCAATCCCTTACGGGATACCCAACTTCAGTGTAAGATATCTTACCAAAATAATTTGGTTTGACACAACAGTTTATGCTCAATAAACATTATCATATGAATAAACAATTCATTTCTTAGTTATACTGAAGCTATAGCAATAACTTTACAATAAGAAGGTAATTCAATTGTAGGTGTAGTGTATTATATCAACAACTTATCAAGATAAAAATCTTATCAAATAAATAAACAGGGTTTAAGAAATTTGCTTTATAAGAGATTTAAGGATAGAGAACTTGCCTGAGCGTAGATCAGTCAAGCTATGTTATTCAAACGTTAATAAGTACCTACAATGTTCATATATATAATCTAACACGTCAGTATTGATAACAATACTCAATTATAACACTTATATAATATCGGGTTAGATTTAATAGGGTTTGGTGTTTAATACCTTTGACGAATGGACTAAATTTTATTTATAAACTTTAATTATCCTTTATAATACTTTTTTTAAAAAATTTTAAAGTATTTAAAACATTTATTTATCTTTATAAATGATTTTTAAATCATTTATTTCTATTTATAAGTAATTAATATTTACTTAAAATTTTACAAAAACATTGATTATTATTATTAAATAATTTATATTAATTTATTATAATTTTTATATCATTAATAATATTTTTCGATAATTATTTAGTATTTATAAATAATTATTCCAATTTCTTTATTAATAAGTTAATTATTAAAAATATAAAAATAATATAAAATAATTATTAAATTTATGTAAAATATATCGAATTTATTTATAATAAATTAATATATTTCTTAACTCTATTTTTATATTTATTTATTAATTATTTCTTATTTTTATAATTTATTTTTAGAAAAATAATTTATGTCTGTCGCTAAAGCCCTTCAATGACAGAAAGTGTCGCTGTAGGTGTTCTTAAGTTTTTGGGCAGTAGTTTGGTCATGGCCGAGTGACTGGTTTGACCATTAATTATAAGGCTACTGTTAATGAGTTTTGGTTTGTTTAAGAGTTAATGTTGTAGTACTCATACAGTAGTATAACATGAAACAAATTTTAGACTTTAACCTTCATATAACAAGAAGTTATAGAGGCTCAAAGTCACTGTCAGAGCTGTTCTTGAGTTTCTGGGTAACCCTAGAATAGAAGTCATGGCCGGTCAACGATTTTGTGGTTTATATATCTTCGATTCTGTGTATTTGATGTGTGTAATGTTTGTTGTAACATGTAGTACATATGTCAGGGTACATATAAATAACATTAACATGAATCAAGCCTAACTCTAAGGTCTCTAATTATGTTGGTCAAAGTACAGCCAAACGTTGTTCTTCATGTTCTTCAGTTTTCTGAAAACCCCAGAAAACTTGGTCAAGCTCGGTCAATGGATTTTGACCATTAATTCCAGTAAACCTATACGTTGATTGTTTAATTAAAAATCATAGATATGTAGTACATATAACAGAAAATTGATCTATAACAAAAACTTACAAAAATAACAAACAGAAGACGTTTAAACAGATTGGTCAAAGTAGCCAGTTCAACTGTTCTTGAGCTTTCTGGGTAACCCAGAAAACTGCAATCCGTGAACGGTCAACCCACTTTGTCTACTTATAACTTGAAATCTATGGTTCAAATGAACCTGTTTTTTTTTTTCCAGATTAAAGACCTACTAACAGGCTACAAATACCAAACAATTAACGGACCAAAACATAAACACATATGAATCTATAAATACTGACATTCGACTGTCAGACCTAGTTTTTCAAAATTTCCAGATTTCTTAAAACACTTAATTAAGGCATCTAGATATTATGAAAACGTCTTCTACCAATCTAACATACTTTTTAACATACTAATACATAATTCTAAATATCGAAACAACAAATCTAACATAAGATCATAGAGCTAATTAAGAACTAGGGTTTGTACATTTTTTTTGAGCAATTTTTGATTCTAACTTCTGATGTTGTTGCTGCTATCACCTAGGCTTGATTTGGTAGGTTTATAAGTGTATCTAGGCGTAGGAATTTTGTGAGTTTGCTTAGCCCTAAGGTTCCTATTTATAGAATTCTTCAACTTGGCTTTTTGGTCATTTTTGAGCAACTTGCCTCTACAAAGATCTTATCTAATGACTATGGTGATGCTTGGGAGTTACAAGCATGTCATGTGCTACCTTGGAACTTGCAATGGTGACTCCTAACCTACTTGTAAGCTAGTTAGGTTTGTTTAGTAGCTTAATTAGGCTTTAATCTTCACTAATCTTGATTAAGGTTTTGTTTATAATGATTAGGAGTGTTAAGTAATGTTAATTAGTACCAAATTGAAGTTTACTAACCATGATTAGGTGTTAAGATAATCTAATTAAGGTTTAATTAGCTAATTAGGGTTTAATTTACAAATTAGGGTTAGGGTTATGCTAACTAGGGTTATGGTTTGTTAATCTATGGTTATTAACCTATATTTTCACTAATCCTAACAAGCACGACAAAGCGTTTTGTCAGTGTAAGCACGACAAAAAAACTTGTCGAAATAATTTTACCGAAAAGTGCGAATATAGAAAAAAAAAATTAAGCACGAGGTGTCAAGCACGACATTTTTCGGACAAAAATTTATTTGGTCAAATTTGTCAAACCAAGTATATATTAACACATAACAAATTCAAAACGGAGAAATTTTATTTATGTAACGGGATTTATACATGCGAGTCTTATTAGGGTTTTGGGTTTTTACACTTAAGATCTGTAACTTGAGCAGCTTTAACTTTATCAATTAAAGTCGGTTTTACTCGTATATTTTCCATCATCACATGGGTCCCTGGAGTCTTTAACTCTATCTCCATCCTTTGCGAGTCACACAAAATGGGCCTTTGCGTTGTCAATATCGCACTCGTACCCACATATGATCTTCTACTCAATGTGTCAGCTACCACGTTCTCTTTTCCAAGATGTTATTGGATGGTATGATCATAATCTTTCACCAGTTCAAGCCAACGTCATTGTCACATGTTGAGTTCCTTTTGAGTGAAGAAATATTTGAGGCTTTTATGATCCGTAAAGATCTCCACTTCTCTCCATACAAGTAATGCCTCCAAATTTTAAGTGCGAAAATAAGAGCTGCCAACTCTAGATCATGAGTAGGATAATTCCACTCATATTCTTTGAGTTGTCGAGAGGCATAGGCTATGACTTTCCCATGTTGCATGAGAACACATCCTAACCCTTTGCCCGAAGCAGGACTGTAGATGACAAATTCCTCCGAGCCAGATGGTTTTGTCAGAACAGGTGCTGAAATGAGTCTCCTCTTAAGTTCTTGAAAACTCTTCTCACATTCCTTGTTCCAACTGAATTTTGTATCTTTCCGAGTCAGCTAAGTTAATGGAGTAGCAATTCGAGAAAATCCTCCTACAAATCTCCGATAATAACCAGCTAAGACGAGAAAGCTACGTACTTCGGTCACTAATTTAGGTTTCTCCCAGCTTTGAATAGCTTCAATCTTTGCTGGGTCAACAGATATTCCATGACTTGATACTACGTGCCCAAGGAATGCTACTTCCTCAAGCCAGAACTCGTATTTCTTCAACTTAGCATAAAGCTTATATTCACGAAGCTTTTGGAGTATCAGCCTCAAGTGTTGTTCATGATCTTCACGGATTTTGGAATAAATAAAGATGTCATCAATAAAGACGACCACAAAGTGATCTAAATATTCCTTGAATACTTGGTTCATCATATCCATGAAAGCAGTAGGAGCATTAGTTAATCCAAAAGACATGACTAGGAATTTATAATGCCCGCATAGAAGTTAAAAAGTCTTTGGAATGTCATCGGTTCTAATCTTCAATTGGTGATATCCAGAATGAAGATCAATCTTTGAAAAGAATTTGGATCCTTGTAACTGGTCAAACAGGTCATCAATACGTGGCAATGGGTACCTATTTTTGATGGTGACATGATTCAACTCCCGATAATCAATACAAAGTTACATACTCCCATCTTTCTTTTTCACGAATAGAACAGGAGCACCCTAAGGAGAAGTACTAGGACGAATAAAGCCAATATCTAACAATTCCTGCAGTTGGGTCTTTAACTCCTAAAGTTCAATAGGAGCCATTCGATATGGGGCTTTGGAAATGGGTTTTGTACCGGGTTCAAGGTCGATACAAAATTCAAATTTCACGCTCTTGGGGTAGGCCAGGAAGTTCTTCAGGGAATACGTCAGGAAATTTATTAACAATAGAAATATCATTCAAAACTGACGTATTTTTGTTTAGATCCGTGACATGAGCTAAGAAAGCTTGACATCCGTTTTTTAATAACTGAATAGCTTTATGGCTTGAGGTGACAGTGATTGATTTTAATGGTTTGGTTGCTTGAATTCGCATAATAGGTTGGTTAGGAATATGAAAGCTAACAACCTTACGAAAATAATCAATTTTTGCATGATGAGTAGTTAACCAATCAATCCCTAGAATTATGGCAAATGCAAGTATTTTAAATGAAATAAGATCTACAGGTAATGTGAGGGTACCGATTTGAACCAAACAAGACTTATAAATAGTGGATGTAATGAAGGTTTCTCCCAATGGAGTTTCAATAGATAAGTCAAAGTCCAATTTCTCTGTAGTCAAATTTAAACGTTGAGCGCAAGTAGTTGAAATAAAAGAATGGGTAGAACCAGTATCAAATAAGCTATATACTTCGCTAAAGTTTATGATAAGCTTACCCGTGATGACCTCGTTCGGGTTCCTTGCTTTCTGGAAGGTCACGACAAATGCTCTCCCTTGAACTACCGGTTTTGTCTTGTCTGGGACGACCTTTAATGCCTCTATCCCAGTTGGACTTGTCTTCGATGCACGACAAAATCGGGTCAGGTGACCTTCTCTTCCACAATTGTAACATGCTTGGGATGGCATCGCGCAGTTTGGACTGATGTGTCCCTCTCCTCCACATTTGAAGCATATGATGAGGTGGTGGTCGTTCTCCTTCCTTAACGACAGTCTTTGATCTTCGACGTCTTTCCATCATTGTTGAATCTCCTCTTCTTGAAATGTCCATTCTTATTGTTTTGGCCATGATTACCACCGAAGTGTTTAACATTTCTGGCATGTTGATGTGACAACCCGAAAAATCGAATTGTCCAAAATTTAAGTTTAAAGAAGTAGTTATTAATAAAATGAATTTTTATTAATACTATTCTGTGTTATGTGGTTATTAGTCGTTCTATAACCTAGGATGATTATTAATTGGGAGGATTCGGGCTACGAGCTAGACTGAACGAGTAAGAATTTTCAAGACGAAAATAAAAAAATTTCGGGGACAAAAGTATTTCCGGGGAAAAAGACGAAATAGGCACTATTCATTCGTTCCTGCTCAGAGATTTATTTTGAAAATTCGAGAAACGCGTAATGATAGAATTCTGAGACGAGATGGAATATTCAATAATATTTCATTTATGGCAAAAATGAAGTTTTCGCCTGCGAACTTAAAACCTAAGGGTTAGGAAAAGTGAGTTCCGAGAATTTAATGATTTCGTATAATAATTAGAGTTATTATGCGTGAGGAATACGAGTATAATACTAGTTATTATACGAGTATAGTACGAAGATTAGTACGACGTATAATACAAATATCGTACGAACAATATACGAAGAGAATATGAGAATGGAATGCGTAGAATACGATTAGTCTAAATGGACTTTGAGTTCATGGATTTTGTAGAATCCAATTGGACTTGGATTATGTCAAGCCCAATGGAATGTGTAATCAAGCCTAGGGTAGGCCCAGTAAGAATTAATGTAAGGCCCAGTGTTAGATTTAATTAAGCGCGTTCTAAGAAAATTAACCGCGGATCGAACCGATGGGTCACCGGATAGGTAAAACCCATGGGGAAACCCATGGGGAAGACCCATGAGCATTAGGGGCGGCCACTTGGCCACCAAGTAAGGGTGGTGGCCAAGTAAACTTGGTGGCTAAGCTTAGAATAGTAAGGAGGTTAGGGGCGAAATGACCAATTTGACCTAAGCTTTGGTTTTCTATATAAACAAGCCTTAAGCTCATTTGTTTGGTTTGAAAATTCAACCAACACTTGAGAGATAGAAAGAGAGAGAGTTCAGATGGGAGAAGAAGAGGGAGAGAATGAGGAAAAGCTAGCTCGATTGCACGCTTTGTCCGACGGAAGGAGATTAAAGAAGAACGGTAATCCGAACCCTAGTTTCTTCTAATTTTCTTTAAGTTAATATGTTCAAAAACATAACTTAATGAAGATAAGAAGTAGATGAAGTTAAGAATGATTTCATATGATTGAAATCATGAGAAAATGAAGAAATAAGAATTTGGAATTTAGTTTATAAATTTCTTAAGGAAGTGTAAGATTCGTAAGGATTTTGAGCGATCCGAATGAATCTTATGAATGAGTAGGTCAAATAAGTAAGGAGTGATGTTCTATAACATCAAATTCCAAGAAAAAAGTAAAATTGTAATCCAAAATATCGATTAAAAATGATGAACACACGAAGAACGCGAAGAACACACGAAGAACACGAAGAACGTTGTTGATGGACAATTTAAAACCATCGTAGGATAATTGTTGTTGATGGACAAGTTTAAAACCATCGCGTATAAGTTAGTTGCTTATTGCTTGGTTAGGAACATTAGAAACATTTATGAAGAACGGATTAAAACTAAGCTATAACGAACTTAAGGCAAAATCTTCGTAAAAGAAGAACGAGAATTAGAAAGTTAGTAAATGAACCCGATCGTGTAGGGTTTCATAAAAATGTAAGAGAATGTAGAAAATGTGAGTCGTGGACTCAAGAACGAACGAATTCCGAGTTTGGATGACTGAATTACGGACGAACGAACGAAGAACGTTAAAAACATAAAAAATGAATGAAGACTGAAGATTAAGCCAATTGAATGGCATTTTAACGAATTTAGAATGAAGTTCTGTGCATTGGTGATCGAAGTACATGGATAAGGAAGAGAATGGCTTTGGAACGACCTCGTTCCGAGTTATAACGAATAAGATATGAGATTTCGAAGTCAGCGTCTCAAGCTTGTAAAAGGCTTGGGGGTTGGCGCCGCAGCGCGAGCTCGGGCCATTAGCTACTGCTAAATGGCACCGCAATGCGAAGGAAAGGGAAGGGCACGACGCCGCAACGCCAGTGACAGGCAATGCCCAAAAATGAGATTTTAACTGCTAAATTTCTCGGGGGATGTGCAAGAAAGAAAAATGAATATGTAGTTAAACTAATGTAACACTTAATCAAGTGTATTAAACCTTTAATGAAGGTGGAATGAAGAGATTAAATGAGATTAAAAGATAAAGAATGTAGACGCGGGTTACGGAACCGATATCTGGGGACCGTAGTTGAAATAATTGAACGTGAGGGATTACTATGATTGTGATTCCTTGGACGTTGAGTGATGAGAGTAATGTATAACATTTTGATGTTATGACATGGTAATGGTGACCGATACATTTTGATTTTGATGTATCGGTCTTAGCATACAACGAACCGTATGGCTTTGACATTAAGAAAGAATAATGGACATATGGTTCATGGGATGAATAACGATTAAAATTGATTAAAACCTTGAGTAAAGGTTGAATGAGAGATTAAGAGACAAGCAACGTAAACGCTTAATACGTAAACGATTCTCGTGAATCGTATTCACATCGGGCGAATGTTCTAAGTATACATTGGTTGTATGACTTTGATGTTGTCAAAGGTAGTAAGTAAGATACGATTGGTATCTAGAAAGCCGTAGAGAACGGTAAGAAGTTTAACGAAAGTCGAATGTGAGTCGGATTAGAATGCTAGAATGAAATGTAAGTGTCGAACACTTTCACCGACGTGAAGGTTACGTGTAAGTGAATATTAAATGGGTAGAACCTACACCCCGTGTATGGTTTGACCGTAATGTAATGAAGATCAATGATTAAACCTGTGATCGGTGAAGAAGCTGAATTAAAAACAAGTACGTATAACATAAAAGAAACCGAGTTAATGTTTATAACTTGGATGACGTTCTGTGTCGAATGACCGGACATTGTAAAATAAGAATAAGGTAATGTAAAATGGTTAACGCTATAAATGCGTAGAATGAATATGGAATGATCGTTCTGAGTATACAAAAGACTGTATGACTTAGATGATGATGAATGAATCTTGAGGGATGGCATTTAGTTGCCAGAAAGCCATAAGGAATAAGAAATTGACTTAACGAATATTATAGTTTAATAGTTCGGATAAGTTAAGATAAGTTAGGTTGTAGTACAATCGTAACCTTTGATGGTTGGCATATGGGAGCTGGGCGAAACAATTCCTTCAGAGAGCGAAAGTATATACAAAACTGGCAACCGATCTAATTCACTGTGTGGGCAGTGTAGATGAGTCGGGAACTTGTTTGTTGGTTGTTTGTGGGAAACCACTCAGAGTACCATATGGACTACTAGCAGAGATGCGATGTGTGTTGAGTCCTAGGAGAAGTTATAAGAAGAAGATAATAATATAAATCATCAAAGATGATTAATATATTGAGTAAGACATCTCTGTATGTCATGAAGCCGTTAACCGGTAAAGGAAGTTAGTCGCATAAACATAGTTTGTAAGAACGTGAACCCTAAGAAGTAAAGTAAAGTAAACCAATGCGAAAGTCAAGTATATTTTCTTATGTGATCCTAACTTCATTCATATTTTAAATGAATGCTAGTTTCTAAAACTTCTCAAATGTTGAACTTGAGAAGTTATGTCTATGTGCGAATGTGTGATATTTGTACAAGGTGGTAGAACGTATGAGGCCTTGTGCCACAATTTGAACACTTCGGTGTTTTTATGATAAGAACTATTCTTTGATTGAACTGTTCAATATGAGCGTGTTCTATTTATACATGAACCGTTATTGTTAAATTTGTGCTATTGATTCTAGCCAGATAGAATATGTATGAAAGAGTGTAGAGAATGAAAGTATTTCAAAGTAAATGTGATTAATGTTTTAAAATGATAGGAATCGAAATTATTCCTATTATTCAAGCTGCTTCATAACCTTTGTTCGGTTATTGAAGTCTGAAAAGAATGTTTAAACTCTTGAAGTTGTCTGTTCAACTGTTATGACTTGCTGAGCAATTGAATGCTCACACGTGCTTTAAATAAAAACATTTTCAGCGAACGATGTTAAAAAGAACTTAAGGATCCCGTAAAGATCAAGCTGATCGGTTTCCAGAACAAGTGATATTCATTATATGAATGTGCGTGAAGATCAAGCGAAGACTTGTAATATAGAATAATAGAATTAAACTATAAAATAGTTTAATGAACGATTATGTATCCTTGGTGGTGGATAAAAGTCACTTGTATAAGATGTAAAGAATAATGTAATTATCATTATTTGTAATGAAAGAGGTTTTAAGGTTTTAGAACCTGGGATTTGAGGATGTATGTTGTTATATTTAGTTAAATAATGATGTATGTTCGGAAGAAGATGGGATCGTGACGTCTGGACGAAAAGGGTGTGAAAATAGACCGGATTTGAGGGGTTCTGAGTTGTTATCAAAGTCGATAGGTTATAAATCTTAGGTATGAGTACCTAAGACTATAATCGTAGAGAGAAGGATAAGAAGATCACCCGCGTGATCATAGTAAATCGTAATGTGAGATGAGTTATTAAACGATGAATGATTTATAGCTAATGCTATGAATGAATGGTACTACGAAGTAGTATGGGAAGAAGAACTCAGATTGAGTTGTAAAGGATAGCATACGAATTAAAGAAAATTCGCATTAAGTAAAGAGAAAGTTAGAAGTTGTAAGATTTCAATTGAGGACTCATGTGACAGCTGAGTTGTACGAATCTTTGTATATGCAGAGGTTTGTGCTTGGTGTAACAACAACTCAGTTTATTACAGTGATAATCATTGAAATTGGTCACGCTATGAAGATGTATATGACGAGAAGGTGAATATTTTCTCATGTATATACTTGGTAGGTAGAGAACGATAAGATTAGGTGCGAGTTCTTGAAACTCATACTTATGGCAAGTTCGTGACTCATAATTATATGGTATGTTTTTGAACTTCTCAGCGAATGGACGCCTATGGTCTGTCTGGGATGGTTCTTAAACTCATATTATTGTGGAAAGTTCCTGAACTCATAATGTGTGGTAAGTTGATGGACTATACTAAGGTATAGGAATGTTTAGACTGAAAACGAGTTATTTTCAGTAGACTTAGCATTGAAGGTGCTAGAGAAGATTAAGTATTGTCCAAGTAAGACAATGAAGGAAGATGGAGAATAGGATATTCCAAGTCATCTAGCTATGCTAGATTTCAAAGTTTCTTGAAATCGTACTGATGTGCGCGTTTTGAAAATGAAAGAATTGGTTCAGTTTTTGGAACCAATGGATTTGAAAAGAACTATTCTTGGTATGTCTATGTGACAACCCGAGAAATTAGAAAATTTATTATAATCTTAAATGATTGATTTAAGGTCAAATAATAGACCTAGACAGAAAATAAGTGTATGCGTTTGATATTTTTGGGATGGAATTTTGAGGATATCAAAATTCTGTGTAGGATTTTGGAGAATTATTTAAGATTAAGTATACATGTGCATATGTTCTGTGTATATGGTTATGTATGTGTACAGAATGTGGATAAGGGTTAAGGTTTAACTAGATAAATTATATCAGTGGCACGTTCAGTTAGAAAACCCTAACAATGGATAAGAAATCCTAAAATCGGGTCTGAAACACTAATTTTAGTTCTGGGAATACAAAACCCTAATTCAAAAATTGAAAACCCTAATTCTGGAATTTAAATGTTGTGTATAAGGTTTAAACATCATTAATAATAATTTTTTAAGGGAAAACCCTAATGAATTACTTGAAACCCTAATTAATTATTAGAAAACCCTAATATCAAATCTGGGAACTCTAGTTTCAGATTTCGTGTATTGGAAACCCTAATCTGGGAACTTAAAGGATGATTATATTGCTTAAGTGTTATTAATTATAATAGTAATTAGGGTAAAGCATAATTAATTACCAACCCTAATTTCAAATTTTTAAACCCTAATTATTCTGTCAGAACCCTAATGTACAATTATGGATTTAATTGCTAATTAGCAATCTTAATTAGGAAATATTAATCCTAATTTGTGTTAGCCCTAATGTGATTAGGAAAGTATACTATAATTAGGAAACTCTAATTATAATTTAAAAATGTTAATTTTCATTTTCGAAAATCCTAATTTAGAAATCCTAAAAGGTGAACTATGGAAAGCTTAGGTTTAAACCCTAAGGGTCAAACCCTAAGGGTTTGCAACAAATGATAATTCTAGAAATAAAATGGTATGGAAAAGACTAAAATGCCCTTTTCTTATGCTTGAGCAAAAGATTTTGCAAATCTTGTGAGTCATCACCTTAATGTTTATCCCATGTGCTCTATATCTATTTTATATTATATATGTGTACCACCTAGTAACTAGATACATTATATCATATCTATTATATAGATCAAAGAGAGAGAAAAGGGTCACTTTACTCTCATTTTCTCCCAAGCTCTTCTCTCTCTTCTAGATCCGAAATATATAGTAAGAGAGAGTGGTAAGATAAGCTAATATCAATATTTAGCTTTCCAAGAACAGATTCAAGAATCAGAAATCAAAAATCCAAGTTTTAAAGGTATAAAAACCCTAACTTAGAAATCCTTAGATCTTATGTTAGACGAAGTTGTTTGCTGTTAAAAGTTATGTTATAGAGTGTCATTTGATGATCTAGGTTGACAAAACTCAGATCCATATCATTGTAATGCTCAAATTTAAAGATTTCTCAAATTTGGAAATCTGGAAATTTAAGGCCTGACAGCCTAATGTCAGGACCTCTAGATCCTTTCTTGTTTATTGTTTATGTGTTTTAAGAGTTTATACTTGTAGTATGTTGTAAGGACTTCAATCAAGAACTTGAATCAAGTCCATATCATGTGTAGATCGAAAGGTATAAGCAGTCAAACTGCGTTGACCAGTCACGGAAATGGGATTCTGGGCAACCCAGAAACCCAGATCTCGTCTGACAGTGACTTTCAAGTCCATTGATCTTGCTTCTGGTAATGTATTTGGTCCGATTATTGTTTTATGGTTGAAGTATGACATGAAGACTACATGCTTAAGCCTTTATTGCACTCAAGTCCCTAACAGAATCGTTTGTAATCTTGGTCAAACTAGCTTGACCGATCTGCCTTGATGAAGATCCTGGAAAACCCAGAATCTTCAAGAACAAGTCCCTGACATGTAGTTTGACTAGATCAAATCTTCATTTCGTGTTGTTGTTAGTCAGATTTGATGACATGTTGTTGTACCCTGCCATGTGGTCTTCAAGATCAAACCTTTAGATTACACTAAATAAGCATTTAATCTAACTTATGAAGCTTCAAAGAAGGCAGTAAGAACTGTTCTTCATTTCTGGAAAACCCAGAAATGAAGAACAGCTCTTACATGATTTTGTAAGGCCTTATTCTCATAGATCTGTTGTTGTTTGGGCATGGAATTTTATCTAGATTGTAGTGTTGCATGAATACTACAATTCTAACAAAATTACAAACTAAGAAGCTTGATAACCTAGAATCTAGAACCGGTCAAACTACCCCCCTTGTGCACAGACATGTTTTCTGGGCAAGCTCAAGAACATGCTCAAGAACACCTATAGCGACGGTTCTGTCGCTATAGGGCCTTTTAGTGGCACTTAATTTCGGAAATTAAATTATTTTATTAAATAATTAGAGAAAAATAGTTTTTAATTATTAAAAATACATAATAAATTCTTGAAAAATTATTTTAAAGCCGAAAAATAGTTTTTAATTATTTTGAGTATATTTGAAATATTTAATATTTTTGGAATATAAAAGGTATTTATTTATTTAATTATAATATTAAATAAATCATTTAAAAATGGTTTTAATTCATGAAAAATCATGAAAAATTATATTAAGATATTAGAAAATATTTTAAGTTATTTTTGATGACTTTTAATATATTGTGATGAATTTCATTAATAATTTATTATTAATGGTAATTAATTTATTTAATAAATATATTAAATAAATTATGGAAAAATAGAATTATTGATTTAAAAATCATATAAAAAATGATTTAAGTGTTATAAAAATATTTGAAGTTATAAAATATAACTTTTGATATTTTGACATGAAAATATTAATATTTTATTATTAATAGCAATTATTGGAGAATGAATTTAGTCATTTAAAAATTATATGAATATGATTTTAAAGTATTAAAATACTTTGATATATTATAATTATATTATAATATTATGATATGATTTTCATTAATATTTAATAATAAATAAATATTAATGATTAATGTATTACGTGGTATTTAATTCATTTAAATGCAATATTAATGATTGAAAAATTATGATAAATGATGTTAATTATTTGAAGATTATTACAAGTCTATGAAAATTGTTTTGACTGATAATATGATTATCTAAGATATTGTTTAGTGTTTAGGCAGAGTTTAATTGAACTTAAACTCGATAATTGTCCGACTAGACCATTGGGATGATAGAATTGTGTCGGTTTCAACTCAGACTAAAATAGTCTGACTTGATGTTAAGTTATGTGTATTGTAAACTGATAGGATTATGTGCTATGTGTTTAGGTTGTTCTATGTGTATATATATAATAGTATTATATTATGATGATATTATTCTAATATTGGAGATCTATATTACTAATATTAGGTCTTCGGATAAAGCGTTCTAAATTGTGTAGCAGTTATCAACGGTTCATGCAAGTTTTACTTAACTCTATTAAGAGTTGTTTCATTCAGATATGCTTATGGTTAATCATTGCTGAATGCCATGGATAATTGTCCTCTGTACATATTGCATGTATAAGTCAGGTATGAAAGGCTGATCACCTTCATTACCAGTTGGTCCACATATATTTGTTCATGTTCAATACTTGTTCAGTCAAAAGTTTATTCGTGCTAGTTCTCAATTATATTGATGAATTATAGCCA
Organism: Panax ginseng; assembly: GCA_020205605.1. Classification (NCBI taxonomy): domain Eukaryota; kingdom Viridiplantae; phylum Streptophyta; class Magnoliopsida; order Apiales; family Araliaceae; genus Panax; species Panax ginseng. Next base: position 71,543,837 of record CM035134.1, on the reverse strand, counting down.
GCCTATTATTCAGACTCTTTCAATCATGATATATCCTTAAATTGTATTTAAACTTGTTGGGCAACTTTCATGCTCAGCCTTGCTATATCATGATAAAACATTGCATATAAGGCGAGTGCGTTTGAATACAGGAAAAGGTTAATGCCAAGTTCAGCTTGGGATAAAATGTACGGCTAGTTGTAATAGTATAGTTGGATAATAATGATATATGTTAGATAGTTTATTAATTGTGTATAAGTTAAGGTTACTCGATTTTGGGGAATAGTGTGTAAAGTATATTGTATAAACAATTTATGTTTATATCTTTCGCAATAGTAATAGAATGATTGAACCGAATCCGCGGTGATTTGGGACCCGGATTTGGGGCTATCATAGTTGGTATCAAAGCTGTTGGTTATGAAGCTTAGGTAGGAATACCTGAGACCAATAACCGCAGTGATTAGGATAATATCTAACTCACATAGAGTTAGTTGATCGGTAAGATTCAAAGACGAATCTCGGTGAGTTGTTAAGGCACAGAGTTCCCTAACTCTGATAATAAAGTTAAACAGTAGTGAGGAATAGATCGAGTCTAAAAGACTAAAAGTGCAGTGATAGGAGATCGTAAAACAAAACGATCAAGATGTAGAAATAAATCATAATATATACGATGAGATCACCATGTGATCTGATAAGGTTATAGTATGGATAAAAATCAATATAATGATTGGAAAGTTTACAACAAGATGCTGTGTAGCAGTTGTACCATAAATTGGTACAAATATAGGAAAGAATTATGAATACGAGTTGAATGAAATTCGTATTGAGAAGGGAGTTAGTAATAGGTGGGAATTCAATTGAGAACTCATGTCGGCAGCTGAGTTGTATGATTCTTTGTATGTGCAGGGAATTGTACTTGGTGTAAAAACCACTTAGTTTCTGGCACTGATAATCATTGAAATGTTTTTTGTCACGCTATTTTCTATATGCATGTTAAGAGGGTGATTCCTTTCTCATGTGTATAACAGGTAGATAGGTCATAGATAGAGAATATAAGGTTAAGTACGAGTTCTTAAAACTTATACTTATGTGACATTCTTGACTCATAGTTATATAAAATGTTTATGAACCGCTCGGCGAATGGACGCCAAAAGTCTGACTAGGACAAGTTCTTAAACTCATATGATTATGGCAAGTTTATGAACTCATAAGTGTGGTTTGACGAACTAGGTATAGTTGTGTGTGAATGGAGAATTGAGGATTATAGGAATACATAAATTGTTAAGCAAATGATTATTAGTGGAAACATTAAGTTTTCCAAAACTCCTAGCTATGCTAGATTTTAAAATTTTGACATCAAGCTAAATACGCACTATGTGCTTTTAAAAAAATATATGTAGACTCGTAATCATTTTTTGAAATGGTTTAAAACATGGTCTATGCTACTTATTTCGGCTAGACGCAAATGATTTGAAATATCAAATAATTTTTTTAATCACTCATGTACCATGTAACCTGGTGCAGAGATGATAAAAAGTTGATGGAGTTGTAAATACATAAATACTTAGTGTGAATTTGATCTAAAGTCGCCGTTCCACTATTGTATGATGTGTTATGACAAAGTCATACAAATGACGGCATCGTCAAACGGACTGTTAATACAGTACGGCATCATGACGTCATTCTTAAAAATAATTTCAAAAATTTTAAACTTGCCAACGGGGTTTGGCTACACTTAAATAATTCTATTGAACTGAATTATTGATATGAGTATACGTTATTCGATTCAACTAGACTAATGTTTATGAAAACTCTAAGTGTTCATTGAAAGAAATTTCCCGAACCAAATTGTTTTGGTGCAGAATCAAATAAGACTGAGGTAAAATTTTTGTGCTTATGGCAGTGACGAGAAACAGATAATACCAGTATTACTGGGCAAGTACTGGGCATACCGGGCTAATCAACCTCTGTGTCTTCAGGGTAAGACGGTTTACGGATAAATTTCCATAAAACCATTGCGAAAATGAAAATTCATAGTCTATATGACTCCTCAGCACAATTTGAGAATTTTTACTCTTGTGAGTTGTGTATTGGGTAGCATGTGATGATGTGTAATAATGGTGTATGGTGTATGGTGCATGGTATAAGGAGTAAGGTATAAGGTAAATTTTGGGGACAAATTTTTTAGAAGAAGGGGTGAATGTGACAACCCAAGAAATTAGACAATTTATTGAAATCTTAAAGGATTGATTTAAGGTCAAATAATAGACCTAGACAGAAAATAAGTCTATACGTTTGATATTTTTGGGATGGAATTTTGAGGATTTCAAAATTCTATGTAGGATTTTGGAGAATTATTCAGGATTAAGTATATACGTGTATATGTTCTGTGTATATGGTTATATGTGTGTATAGAATGTGGATAAGGGTCAAGGTTTAACCAGATAAATTATATCTGTGGCAAACCTTAGGTATATATTAAGAACGTCAACGTTCAGTTAGAAAACCCTAACAATGAATAAGAAACCCTAAAATCGATTCTGAAAACCCTAATTTTAGTTCCGGAAATCCGAAACCCTAATTCAGAAATTGAAAACCCTAATTCTAGAATTTAAATGTTGTGTATAAGGTTTAAACGTCATTAATTATAATTTATTAAGGGAAAACCCTAATGAATTACTTTAAACCTTAATTGATTATTAGAAAACCCTAATATCAAATCTGGGAACTCTAATTTCAGATTTCGAGTATTTGAAACCCTAATATGGGAACCTAAAGGATGATTATATTGCTTAAGCGTTATTAATTATAATAGTAATTAGGGTAAATCTTAATTAATTAGCAAACCCTAATTTTAAATTTTTAAGCCCTAATTATTCTGTCAAGAACCCTAATGTACAATTATGGATTTAATTGCTAATTAGCAATCTTAATTAGGAAATATTAATCCTAATTTGTGTTAGCCCTAATGTGATTAGGAAAGTATACTATAATTAGGAAACTCTAATTATAATTTAAAAATGTTAATTTTCATTTTCAAAAATCCTAATTTAGAAATCCTAAAAGGTGAACTATGGAAAGCTTAGGTTTTAACCCTAAGGGTTTGCAACAAATGACAATTCTAGAAATAAAATAGTATGTAAAAGACTAAAATGCCCTTTTCTTAAGCTTGATCAAAAGATTTTGCAAATCTTGTGAATCATCACCTTAATGTTTATCCCATGTGCTCTATATCTATTTTATATTATATATGTGTACCACCTAGCAACTAGATACATTATATCATATCTACTATATAGATCAAAGAGAGAGAAAAGGGTCAATTTACTCTCATTTTCTCCCAAGCTCTTCTCTCTCTTCTAGATTCGAAATATAGAGTGAGAGAGAATGGTAAGATAAGCTAATATCAGTATTTAGCTTTCCAAGAACAGATTCAAGGATCAGAAATCAAAAATCCAAGTTTTAAAGGTATAAAAACCCTAACTTAGAAATCCTTAGATCTTATGTTAGATGAAGTTGTTTGCTGTTAAAAGTTATGTTATAAAGTGTCATTTGATGATCTAAGTTGACAAAACTCAGATCCATATCATTGTGATGCTCGAATTTAAAGATTTCTCAAACCGAAATTGAAATTTAAGGCCCCGACAAACTAATGTCGGGACCTCTAGATCCTTTCTTGTTTATTGTTTATGTGTTTTAAGAGTTTATACTTGTAGTATGTTGTAAGGACTTCAATCAAGAACTTGAATCAAGTCCATATCATGTGTAGATCGAAGGTATAAATAAATAAAGCTGCGTTGACGACTACCAATAATAAATGGGATTTCGGCAACCCGTAAAACCCAGATCTCGTCCCGATGTGACTTTCAAGTCCATTGATCTTGCTTCTGGTAATGTATTTGGTCCGATTATTGTTTTATGGTTGAAGTATGACATGAAGACTACATGCTTAAGCCTTTATTGCACTCAAGTCCCTAACAGAATCGTTTGTAATCTTGGTCAAACTAGCTTGACCGATCTGCCTTGATGAAGATCCTGGAAAACCCAGAATCTTCAAGAACAAGTCCCTGACATGTAGTTTAACTGGATCAAATCTTCATTTTGTGTTGTTATTAGTCAGATCTGATGACATGTTGTTGTACCCTGCCATGTGGTCTTCAAGATCAAACCTTTAGATTACACTGAATAAGCATTTAATCCAACTTATGAAGCTTCAAAGAAGGTAGTAAGAACTGTTCTTCATGTCTGGAAAACACAGAAATGAAGAACAACTCTGACATGATTTTGTAAGACCTTATTCTCATAGATCTATTGTTGTTTGGGCATGGAATTGAATCTAGATTATGGTGTTGCATGAATACCACAATTCTAACAAAATTACAAACTAAGAAGCTTGATAACCTAGAATCTAGAACCGGTCAAACTACCCCCCTTGTGCACTGACATGTTTTCTGGGCAAGCTCAAGAACATGTTCCAGAACACCTATAGCGACCGTTCTGTCTCAATAGGGCCCTTTAGTGGCACTTAATTTCGGAAATTGAATTATTTTATTAAATAATTAGAGAAAAATAGTTTTAATTATTAAAAATACATAATAAATTCTAAAAAAATTATTTTAAAGCCCTAAAAATAGTTTTAATTATTTTGAGTATATTTCGTAAATATTTAATATTTTTGGAATATAAAAGGTATTTATTTATTTAATTATAATATTAAATAAATCATTTAAAAATAATTTTAATTCATGAAAAATTATATTACTTATATTAGAAAATATTTTAAGTTTTTTTTTATGACTTTTAATATGTTGTGATGAATTTCATTAATAATTTATTATGAATGGTAATTAATTTATTTAATAAATATATTAAATAAATTATGGAAAAATAGAATTAATGATTTAAAAATCATATAAAATATAACTTTTGATATTTTGACATGAAAATATTAATATTTTATTATTAATAGCAATTATTGGAGAATGAATTTATTGCTTAAAAATCATATAAATATGATTTTAATGTATTAAAATACTTTGATATATTATAATTATATTATAATATTATGATATGATTTTCATTAATATTTAATAATAAATAAATATTAATGATTAAGGAATTACGTGGTATTTAATTCATTTAAATACAATATTAATGATTGAAAAATTATGATAAATGATGTTAATTATCTAAAATTATTACAAGTCTATGAAAATTGTTTTGACTGATAATATGATTATCTATGATATTGTTTAGTGTTTAGGCAGAGTTTAATTGAACTTAAACTTGATAATTGTCCGACTAGACCGTTGGAATGATAGAATTGTGTCGGTTTCAACTCAGACTTAAATAGTCTGACTTGATTCTAAGTCTTATGTGTATTGTAGACTGATAGGATTATGTGCTATGTGTTTAGGTTATTCTATGTGTATATATATTATAGTATTATATTGTGATGATATTATTCTAATATTGGAGATCTATATTACTAATATTAGGTCTTCGGATAAAGCATTATAAATTGCCTAGCGGTAATCAACGGTTCAGACAAGTTTTACTTAACTCTATTAAGAGTTGTTTCATTCAGATATGTTTATGTTTAATCAATGCTGATTGCCATGGATAATTGTACTCTGTATATATTGCATGTATAAGTCAAGTATGAAAGGCTGATCACCTTCATTACCAGTTGGTCCAGATATATTTGTTCATGTTCAATACTTGTTCAGTCAAAAGTTTGTTCGTGCTAGTTCTCAATTATATTGATGAATTATAGCCAGCCTATTATTCAGACTCTTTCAATCATGATATATCCTTAAATTGTATTTAAACTTGCTGGGCAACTTTCATGCTCATCCTTGCTATATCATGATAAAACATTGCAGATATAAGGCTAACGCGTTTGATACTGTGAAAAGGTTAATGCCAAGTTCAAATTTTGGGATAAAATGTCTTGATTAGTTGTAATAGTGTAGTTGGATAATAATGATATATGTTAGATAGTTTATGAATTGTGTATAAGTTAAGGTTACTCGATTTTGGGGAATAGTGTGTAAAGTGTATTGTATAAACAATTTATGTTTATATCTTCCGCAATAGTAATACAATGATTGAACCGAATCCGCGGTGATTTGGGACCCGGATTTGGGGCTATCACAGTCTATGCTAATTGTTTCAGCTAGACAGAAATTGATTTGAACTATCAAAATAAATTTTATATCATCAGTGCATTTGATGTAATGGTATGTCATGATTAAAAGAAAATTGAGCTTTCTTTGAAGAGCTATTCCGAACCAATTGTTTTGGTGCGGAATCTAATGATTAAGTCTGAGGTGAACAGACCCTGAAATGGGGTTATACGATAGGCTGATCACCTACGTATAGAAGAGGTAGTTTACCTTCTTTATTATTGTAAACTTACCGTGTAAGAAAGGTTTACGGCGAAAGGCTGTTTAACCTAGTAAGAGTTCATGGTCAATTTGACCCCTCAGTAAAAGAATGAAATGTTTTAAAGGAATCCTTATATTCCTATTTATTCCTCCCACTGCATGATTCTTGATAAGTTATGAAGGGTAGGGAATGTTTGAAAGATAATAACTTCTTTGAAGAGAAGTTGAAAAGAAGGGTAAGCTTAAATTTTGAGGACGAAATTCTTTGAAGAAGGGGAGAATGTGAGGACCCAGGTAAGGGTTTGGTTTTAAGAAATTTTGAGGACATAATTTTTTTAAGGAAGGAAAAATATGACAACCCAAAAAATCGGATTGTCCAGAATTTAAGTTTAAAGAATTAGTTATTAATAAAATGGATTTTTATTAATATTATTCTATGCTATGTGGTTATTAGTCGTTCTATAACCTAGGATGATTATTAATCGGGAGGATTCTGGCTACGAGCTAGACTTAACGAGTAAGAATTTTCAAGACAAAAATAAAAATTTTCCAGAAACAAAAATATTTCCAGGGAAAAAGACGAAATATGCACTATTCATCCATTTATGCTCGGAGATTTATTTTGAATTTCCGAGAAACGCGTAATGATAGAATTCAAAGACGGGATAAAATATTCAATAATATTTCAGTTATGGCAAAAACGAAGTTTTCGCCTACGGACTTAAAACCTCAGGGTTAGGAAAAGTGAGTTCCGAGAATTTAATGATTTCGTATAATAATTAGAGTTATTATGCGTGAGGAATACGAGTATAATACTAGTTATTATACGAGTATAGTACGAAGATTAGTACGAAGTATATTACGAATATCGTATAAACAATATACGAAAAGAATACGAGAATGGAATGCGTAGAATACGATTAGTCTAAATGGACTTTGAGTTCATGGACTTTGTAGAATCCAATTGGACTTGGATTATGTAAAGCCCAATGGAATGTGTAATCAATCCTAGGGTAGGCCCAGTAAAAATTAATGTAAGGCCCAATGTTAGATTTAATTAAGCCCGATCCAAGAAAATTAACCGCGGAACGAACCGATGTGTCATCGTATGGGTAAAACCCATGGGGAAGACCCATGGGCATTAGGGGCGGCCACTTGGCCACCAAGTAAAGGTGGTGGCCAAGTAAACTTGGTGGCTAAGCTTGGAATAGTAAGGAGGTTAGGGGCGAAATGACCAATTTGCCCTAAGCTTTGGTTTTCTATATAAACAAGCCTTAAGCTCATTTATTTGGTTTGAAAATTCAACCAACACTTAAGAGATAGAGAGAGAGAGAGTTCGGATGCGAAAAGAAGAGGGAGAGAATGAGGAAAAGCTAACTCGATTGCACGCTTTGTCCGACGGAAGGAGATTAAAGAAGAACGGTAATCCGAACCCTAGTTTCTTCTAATTTTTTTTAAGTTAATATGTTCAAAAACATAACTTAATGAAGATAATAAGTAGATGAAGTTAAGAATGATTTCATATGGTTGAAATCATGAGAAAATGAAGAAATAAGAATTTGGAATTTAGTTTATAAATTTCTTAAGGAAGTGTAAGATTCGTAAGGATTTTGAGCGATCCGAATGAATCATATGAATGAGTAGGTCAAATAAGTAAGGAATGATATTCTATAACATCAAATTCCGATAAAAAGTAATATCGTAATCCAAAATATCGATTAAAAATGAAGAACACGTGAAGAACGCAAAGAACACGAGGAACGTTGTTGATGGACAAATTTAAAACCATTGTAGGATAATTGTTGTTGATGGACAAGTTTAAAACCATTGCGTATAAGTTAGTTGCTTATTGCTTGGTTAGGAACGTTAGAAACGTTCATGCAGAATGGATTAAAACTAAGCTATGGTAAAATTTTCATAAAAGAAGAACGAGAATTAGAAGGTTAGTAAATGAACCCGATCATATAGGGTTTTATAAGAATGTAAGAGAACGTAGAAAATATGAGTCGTGGACTTAAGAACAAACGAATTCCGAGTTCAGATGACCGAATTACGGACGAACGAACGAAGAACTTTAAAAACATAAAAAACGAACAAAGAGTAAAGATTAAGCCAATTGAATAGCATGTTAACGGATTCAGAATGAAGTTCTGTCTATAGGTGATTGAAGTACATAAGATAAGGAAGAGAATGGCTTTGGAACAACCTCGTTCTAAGTTATAACGAATAAGATATGAGATTTCGAAGTCAGCGTCTTAAGCTTGGAAAAGACTTAAAAAAAATTCTAGGTTTCATGCTTGGCACCGCAGCACAAGCTCGGGCTGGCTTGTAAAAGACTTGGGGGCTGGCGCCACAGCACGAGTTCGGGCCATTAGCTATTGCTAAATGGCGGCGCCAAGCAAAGGCGGCGAAAGGAAGGGACAGTACAGCAGCAAGCTTGGTACCAAAGGTAGGAAATGCCGTAAATGAGATTTTAACTACTCAATTTCTCGGGGGATGTGCAAGAATTAAATATGAATATGTAGTTCAACTAATGTAACACTTAATCAAGTGTATTAAACCTTTAATGAAGGTGGAACAAAGAGATTAAATGAGATTAAAAGATAAAGAATGTAGACGCGGGTTACAGAACCGATATCCGGGGACCGTAGTCGGAATAATTGAACGTGAGGGATTGCTATGGTTGTGATTCCTTAGATGTTTAGGGACGAGAGTAATGTATAACATTTTGATGTTATGACATGGTAATGAGAGAAGAATGTAAAGAGTTTAGACGTTGTGAGCGTAACGCTATTGTGATGAACGATCGGTCTTAGCATACAACGAACCGTATGGCTTTGACATTAAAAAAGAATAATGAACATAGGGTTCATGGGATGAATAACGATTAAAATTGATTAAAACCTTGAGTAAAGGTTGAATGAGAGATTAAGAGACAAGCAACGTAAACGCTGAATACATAAACTATTCTCGTGAATCGTATTCACGTCGGGTGAACGTTCTAAGTATACATTGGTTGTATAACTTAGATTTTGTCAAAGGTAGTAAGTAAGATACGATTAGTATCTAGAAAGCCGTAGAGAACGGTAAGAAGTTTAACGAAAGCTGAATGTGAGTCGGATGAGAATTCTAGAATGAAATGTAAGCGTCAAACACTTTAACCGACATAAAGGGTAAGTGTACGCAAATATTAAACGGGTAGAACCTACATCCCGTGTATGGTTTGACCGTAAGGTAATGAAGATCAATGATTAAACATGTGATTGGTGAAGAAGCTGAATTAAAAACAAGTACGTATAACGTAAAAGAAACCGAGTTAATGTTTATAACTTGGATGACGTTCTGTGTCGAATGACCGGACGTTGTAAAATATGAATAAGGTAATGTAAAATAGTTAACGCTATAAATGCGTAGAATGAATATGGAATGATCATTCTGAATATATAAAAGACTGTATGACTTAGACGATGATGAATGAATCCTGAGGTATGGCATTAAGTTGCCAGAAAGCCATAAGGAATAAGAAATTGACTTAACGAATATTATAGTTTATAAGTTTGGATAAGTTAAGATAAGTTAGGTTGTAGTACAATCGTAACCTTTGATGGCTGACATATGGGAGGTGGGCTAAACAATTCCTTCCGAGAGCGAAGGTATATAAAAAACTGACAACCGATCTAACTCACTGTGTGGGCAGTGTAGATGAGACGGGAACTTGTTTGTTGGTTGTTTGTGGGAAACCACTCAGAGTACTATTGGACTACTAGCAGAGACGCGATGTGTAATGAGTCCTAGGAGAAGTTATAAGAAGAAGATAAGAATATAAATCATCAAAGATGATGAATGTATTGAGTAAGACATCTCTATATGTCATGAAGCCGTTAACCGGTAAAAGAAGTTAGTCGCGTAAACTTAGTTTGTAAGAACGCGAACCCTAAGAAGTAAAATAAAGTAAACCAATGTGAAAGTCAAGTATATGACTAATTGGTGTATGTGTTATTTCCTTATGTGTTACATAGGAATTGGAATGAGCAGTTCAGCATAAACTATAAGATGTAGCTGTAGCTGTGCGTAAGGCAAGTTTCCTAACTTCATTCTTATTTTAAATGAATGCTAGTTTCTAAAACTTCTCAGATGTTGAACTTTAGAAGTTCTGTTTATATGCGAATGTGTGATATTTATACAACGTGGTAGAACGTATGAGGCCTTGTGCCACAATTTGAACACTTTAGTGATTTCATGATATGAACTATTCTGTGATTGAACTGTTCAATATGAGCATGTTCTGTTTATACATGAACTGTTATTGTTAAGTTTGTGCTATTGATTCTATCCAGACAGAATATGTATGAAAGAGTGTAGAAAATGAAATTATTTCAAAGTAAATGTGATTAATGTTTGAAAATTATAGGAATCGAGATTATTCCTATTATTCAAGCTGCTTCATAACCTTTGTTCAGTTATTGAAGTCTGAAAAGAATGTTTAAACTCTTGAAGTTGTTTATTCAACTGTTATGACTTGATGAGCAATTGAATGCTCACACTTGCTTTAAATAAAAACATTTTCAGCGAACGATGTTAGAAAGAACTTAAGGATCCCGTAAAGATCAAGCTGATCAGTATCCAGAACAAGTGATATTCATTATATGAATGTGCGTGAAGATCAAGTGAAGACTTGTAATATAGAATAATAGAATTAAACTATAGAATAGTTTAATGAACGATTATGTATCCTTGGTGGCGGATAAAAGTCACTTGTATAAGATATAAAAAATAATGTAATTATCATTATTTGTAATGAAAGAGGTTTTAAGGTTTTAGAACCTGGGATTTGAGGATGTATGTTGTTATATTTAGGTATATAATAATGTATGTTTGGAAGAAGATGGGATCATGACATATGGAATTCGGGTGTGAAAATAGACCTAATTTTGGGGCGTTACAGTTGATTCCCTCCACTCTTATTGTCATCGCTTTGATGACTGTGATCACTGGTATTATCATTTTGCCGACTGCCCTCTTTTGGTTGGGTTAACTCATTATCGCGCTCCAAAAACTGAGCCCTATTAACAACATCTGAATACAAACACAGTTTATGAGAGATAAGATATTGACGTTTCTCGGGTTTCAAACCTCTTAGAAACATTCGCATCATTCTCTCCTCATTATCAACAAAATGAGACGCAAACTTGGGCAACTCGGCAAACTTGGCTTCGTACTGCGACACGGTCATGTTGTTTTGTTCCAACTTGATAAAATCTACCTCTTTCATGTGACAAATATTTTTGGGAAAGTACTTGTCGTTGAACAGTTCTTGGAACTTCTCCCAAGACATCTTCAGTACGGCAACTTGAATACGCTTTACAGATTCCCACCAGTAATCTGCCTTTGCTCGCAACATGAAGGTGGCAAAGGGAACCTTTTGCTCCTCGGAGCATCCCAAGACATCAAATATCTTGTTGATCTGCTTTATCCACGTCTCCGCCTTAAGTGGTTTTGGCTCTCCAAAAAACTCTGGTGGTCCCAGCGGTGACCGTCCGAGAGATGCTAGTGTTTCCACCTGCATCTTGGACAGGAGCCGCTCTTGCCTGATGTTGCATGAATTGCATAAAGCCTCTGAACATTCCATCGTTCATCATTTGGTCTATGTTATTGTTTGCCTGAGGATTGTCGCCTTCCTGATGCACACTATCCTGATTATTGATCTGTGGAAACTCAACGGTCTCCTATGCTCCATTGATGTTCTCAACATTCTCGGATGTCATTTTCAAATACTGCCACAAAACAAGGGTTAATTAACATATCACATATTATCCCTATACTCTGACCGAACAATTAAATTCCAAATAAACTTAGGTAGGTCATACTAGCGAAGGAATTCCCCGTCTCTCCCCTCCTAGTTCTTGTCTCACATCTTAGTCAGGGATCATATCCCTAAGCTTTGATACCAATTGTGATGCCCCCAAAACAGGTATACATCACCTATTTTGAGTCGCCAAATACATGGTATTGAATACAAATACAAACTAATTATACAACAGTCGTGTAAAATGCGACAAAACATATGCTGTGAGTTTTAATACAAATATTGTCATCTAGACAATATCCACACTCAATGGGGTTCTCATTACATTTATTATTACACTATTTCACAGAATAGTGAGGATTACTAATGCAACATCTAGGACCATCACTCTGTTCCTCGGCTAGTTCCAGCCATGTTCTCATTCTCTGAAGAGAACAATGAAAGCAAAAAGGTGAGCTCAGCTAGCCCAGTAAGAAATATTATGACTAAGATAAAGCAGAATAAATTATCCTTAGCCTTCAATAGTGTTAAACTGATACAATATAACAAACATCAAGTTTAACTGCAGCGGAACAAGAAATCCATTAAAAGAGTCAAGAAGAGAATAAAATCTACTATCTTTTATGATTTAAAAGGTTTTTCATCACTTTTATCAATCGAGACTCAATTTTAATAAATAATCCACATCATCGAATCACCCGCATTTATGTACCAAGGATATTCTTTAGTATCACGACCACAAATTATCCATGCACTACGGGCCAAGGATATTTGTGTATTCATTAATGGTCATGATTATGCCAACAACTGTCCATCAGTGCACTACGGGCCAATGAGGACTTTTTACCACATCATTTGAAACATTACTACCATGATTATACCGAATAATCCTCGGTCATAATCATACCAAGTCCATCTATGCACTGAAAAGCCACGATGACTTTCAACATAATAAAAACATGAGGATGATGACAATGATATAAGAATTCAATAAAACAAGTTCAAGAATTAATTTATCCAGAACTAATAACGCCCAAATTGTCAACATGATACTTTTTTGTAGAGTAAAACTCAAGAATGCTCGTAAGAATATTTTCATGAAAAGATACTGGATGAAGCGCAAATATCAAGGATATTCCACTAATTTCATGGAATATAGAAGTCAAAACTTTAACCAGTTAGTATAATAATGAATGGAATAACAAAATAAATCACCAGACATGCGATAGATCGCACGGACAAGTTATTCTAACAGAATAATAAATATCGGAACCAAAGTTATGCGTAAACACACGTATGTGAAATTCCAATGTAATAATAAACAACGGAACAACGGAACCGTGTCATGCGTAAACGCATGCATGTGATATTCCAATGTAATAATAAACAATGCAAACCAGTCATGCGTAAACGCATGCATGAGGATGTTCCAACAGAATAATAAATAACGGAACTGTGTCATGCGTAAATAACGCATGCACAAGATGTTCCAACAAAATAATAAAATGGAATAATGTAAGAATTTCACCATGTATGCGGTATTGTAGACAGACAAAGTTATTCCAACATAATGATAAAGAATGGAATAATGTAAGAATTTCACCAAGTATAGGGTAGCCTCACAGATACAAAGTTATTCCAATGTAATAATAAAAATGTAATAATGTAAGTTCTCTTCATGAATAAGAAAGAAATAATACCCCTTACCGTAAAAGAAGAGTATTCTGACTGGTAGGGCGAGGATATTCTTGAAGAAAACTTGCACCACTCAAAGCTTCTTAAAACTCTAAAGAAATACGCCAAGATTATGAAGAATTCTCCAACTTCGTGTGGTTTTCAATTCTAACTAAGCATCCTATTTATAGAAAATAAAAAGGATACTATGTTGCACTATACAATAAAATATAATATATTCTATACATATATATATATATATATATATTATTTAAAATCTAATATTACAAATAACTTTATAAAAGTATTACATTTTTATATAAAAAGATTTTACTATGCAAAATACTATGGAGGCACTATGCAACACTATGCATAGTAAAATATAATATATTCTAATTATTGTCTAATAAAATAAATAACTTTATAAAAGTATTCTATTTTATATAAAAAGATTTTACTATGCAAAATACTATGCATAAAAGAATATTATATATTCTATTTATAGTCTAATAAAACTAATAACTTTACAAAAGTATTCTCGTTATATATAAAAAGTTTTTACATTTTATTACATTAATAATACTAATAAAACAAAATTTATATATATATATATATATATATATATATATATATATATATATATATATATATAAACTTCCGTGACTTCATAAAAAGACACCTCAATATATTTAACAACATTTATCATCATTATTATAATTCACAATATTAATCGACTAGGTCGCTCCTGTGAAAGAGGGGCTTTCAATTAGGATTTCTCCTATCAGCGCGCAATTAGGTGACCAAACCTCTCCTGGCGTAACTTCTAGACATCGTTAATATTGCAAATAATAATATTAATAACTTCGTCTGTCTCAATTATTAATTTAATAATATATATAATATCGACAATAATTGAATCAAATAACGTGAGATACTATGCAACAATTCATCAGAGTAATAATTGAACAAAACCGAAAGTGACTTCTCACGTAAGCATCAATAATCAATACTGGTGCTACTATGCAACCATGCATATTCTTATCGTATTTTTTTACTACCGAGTAGCTCAACAGTTTTAACTGTAAAACTTCCATCATTATTTTCATAAAAATATTTTTGCCGTTTTCTCAATCTGACAATAATTCCGCTAGGGGTCCACTAATGATTCAGGCTGCCGTCATTTAATATTCCCTGTTAAAACGAATATTCCCCGACCAATCGAATATTATATAACAACTTGCATACTTTGCAAAATTTATAAATATTACCCACTACTATAAAATTATATCAAATCCATTCCATAATATTTAAAAATGATATTTATAGAAAAATCATCTTTATTAAAAAGTTGGGGTCTTATAATACGCTCGAGTGCACGATTTCGAGATGACAGATCTGCAGAGTTCTGGGCACCCTGTAGTCGCAGATATACCCACGGCTGTCGCGGGTAGACCCATGGCTCCTTGGTCTATAAATATGAGCTCTTGGCATCTCATTTAAAAAAATAGAAAAAGAGAGAAAACTCTGTCCATTTTATCTTGTAAACACTTCTAGAGTACTCTAAACTGAGTGATTATTCTTTTTAAACACTTGTAAGCTCATATTTTTCTACATACTGAAGTTTAACCGGTAGAAACTAAGTTTTCAGTTATCAAAAGTTATCTGAAGTCTTCTTGGCAGCCCATTATAAGCCTATATATAACATCTGGAGAGTTAAATGCTTATATATATATATATATATTATCGAACTTTGTTCAATTGAGCCTGGATATACCATCTGGTGCGTTTACAACTTTTATATATTTACATTTTTGTCAGGCCTGGAGCTTACTTCGTGGCCATTTACCACTTTTTTATATATACATACATATATTTACATTTCAGTCATGCCTGAAGTTTACTTCGTGGCCATTTATCGATTACACACACATACACACACACACACACACACACACATATATATATATATATATATATATGTATATATATATATATTTATATTTAAAAGTCTTGCCTAGAGTTTACTTCATGGCAGTTGATCGTTCATATATATATATATATATATATATTTACATCTTTTATATATATATATATATATATAACTGTTTTATCTGCTTTCACAATGTAGATATTTGATTTTTTAGCCTGCGGGCTAGATTTGCCTAAATATGGCTATTTCTCATTGTGTCCGATTCATGGTGACTAAACTGGAACCGTTGAAGGAGGAATAGTTTAGATTTACTCAAATCTAGTTCTTTTTCTAGCTTTTGTACATATTACTTTCTTATGTGAGCCTAGGAATCATGTGGTCACATATTTAGCTTCTGAATCTAGATTCGGTTCCCGTGATGGACAGTTTCAGCTGTAGCCAGCTTGGAAATTATCTATGGTGCCTGAATATCCTTTGATAGCTTTCATGCCCACAAGGAGTTCGGCACTACTATGTGTCTTATTTTCTCGAAGATACTTCGCATCTCAAAAATAAAAGCAATCAAGCCGAACACATAATAAAATGGAAGTATCAAATGTCTCAAGTACTATTGAGCACATGGGTTTGAAAAACCTATTTTATAAAACATCTGTAACGCCCAAAAATCCGTTCTATCATCACACCCAAATTTCGTACGTCACGGTGCCATCTTCTTCCAAACATATAATATTATATAGTTAAATATAACAGCATACATTCTCAAATCCCAAGTTCTAATACTTCATAACCTTATTCATTATAAATAATGATAATTACATTATTCTTTACATCTTACAAGAGTGACTTTCAACCGCCACCAAGGATATATAATAGTTCATTAAAATATTTTCCAATTTAACTAAACTTGCTAGAATTATGCTTAAACTCAAGTATTTTTTAGTTTTATTTGATGCTTGTTATCTTTATTTGTAGGATTGCATTAAGGAAGCTAATAAGGCATGGCAATGGCTTGGAATTGGCAAAGTATGGTGACTATATGCTGGAATGAGGAATGAAGTAGAGCATGGGCATAAGGAAGAACATCTAAGAAGTCAAGTGAAGGATAAAAGAAGAAGAAAGTAGCAGGAATGTAGCAGCAAAACACCACCATAAAGATTACAAAGATGATGCAAAATCAAGGCTAAGCGCAAGCAAGTTTAAGCACTAAGTCACACATACCAGCACTCAGAAGGATCTAGAAGGCCAGAATGGCATGCATGCGCCACAATTACTATACGGGGACCCGCGGCCGCGCCAGTCAAGGCTCTAAAAATTCTGACTTTTTATTTTAAGTCTGTTGTAGCGTGATTACCAAAAAGGGGTGTATTTGCTAGTTACAGGACATAATTACAATCAGGTTTATTTTCTATTTTAGGGTTTTATAGAGCTAGAGAGAGTTCTTAGCTACTACTACTATTTTTGATTCTCTCTTTAGATCTAGTATTTTTTGATTATTAAAGGTTTACTTTGGATCGATTGTGCATATGAACTGAGTTTGGAAGCTGGTTTTGGACAGAGTTTAATCAGATTTTCTCATCACTATTCTCTTTACTCTATTTGCGTTCATTACATCTTGTCATGCTTGGTTTAAATCCCATAATAGTTGTTAATTCAGAGATGAACTAACCACCTTTATGGGATTCTAATGGATCTTATTGCGTAGTTCAGATCTATATGCCTTGTTGTGATGCTTGACTGACTATATTTGGATTGCCTAACTTGGTTGTGCTTATTGCTTAGATGCTTAATCACCATTTACCCTAATAACTTGTATAGAATTGAAAGAGGAAATATAAGTTCAGATTTGACCTTGTTAGCATACGATCATAAAATTTACATGAGATAGATTTTGTGATCAGTAATCCAGATAGACATTTATCGGCTTACCATGTGTAGTTGTTGAGAGAGCTTGCACTTAAATTGATATTACTTGTAAGTCACATAGACATATAGTGAGTTAGGTACTATTGTTGTTCGTATGAATTCTATCTATTTTGTTGATTTTATGTGATATGGACATGGTGTATTGAAAAATAATCATATTTCACTTTCGTGCTCTCGACTAGCAATCCATAGTAATTAATCAAGTTTAACTAGAGGTTTATAATCTAGATAAAGTATTGAGTGACATTAGGATTCCATATCTGTTCAATTTGAATCTCTTCACTTCTTAATTAGTTATTTTGTGTTGATAATCATTTTAGTTTTTAATTCACCTTTTATTCGATCGTTTAAGCATGTAGAAATAGCTACAAAAATTGTTGTATGATAGATTAGGGATAATTATCTTTCTCCATGGGAACGATACTTGACTTACTCTATATAACTTGTTGACCTTGTATACTTGCATGAGTGTGTCTATTTTGTTAAACCCAAAACAAGACAACAAGTTTTTGGCGCCGTTGTAGGGGATAGGTTTTTATTTTTATTACTTTCATCATCAATTTAAGTTAAATTTGTCTAACTCAAAAATTTCTCGTCTTATCTCATTTCAATTTACTTTTATTTCTGTTTTAGGTACTTATGGATAATATATGCACACTCGATCCTCAAATTCTGAGTTGGTACCTAGGTAGGATAATATCAACGGTAAAGCTTGGAGAGCGAGTGCACGTAATTCTAGCACACAAGAAAAGACTAAGACATCCACAAAAATGGCAAAAGAACACAGGGCTTTGAGAGACTATTCTATGCTAAAAATAAATGAGCTATAGTCTTGCATAGTCAGGCCAGCAATAGCAGTGAACACCTTCGAGATTAAACCGAGAACAATATAGATGGTACATAATTCGGTTCAATACACATTTAAGTATAATGGTGTATCAGACGATATGGTGCGGCTCAGACTGTTTCCTTTCACCTTGAGAAACAAGGCAAGGAGTTGGCTTCATTCATTGCCATCAGGGTTAATAACTACGTGGGAGGATTTATCACAAATTTTTTTAGCCAAATTCTTTTCTATGGCTAAAACAGCGAAGATGAGGACTGCTATACCTCAGTTTAAGCAACAACAGGGAGAATCATTGTATGAAGCCTGGGAGCGATATAAGGAGATGCTAAGAAACATTCCTCACCATCGGATGCCAGACTGGATGGTAATTAATACTTTCTATAATGGCTCGGGGTGGCAATTTTTGCCAATCATTGATGCCATTGTAGGAGGAGCTTTGTGGGCTAAAATTTATGAAGAAGCCTATGAACTTATTTAGACCATGAAGGCAAATGACTTTCAGAATCTGACAGCTAGAATGCCTCAACCAAAAGTTATTAGGTTATTGAAAGTGGATGCCATCATAACACTATAAGCTCAAATAGCAGCAATGACCAAGAAAATTGACTCTTTGGCTAAAAAAAAGTTAAGCAAGTTACCTATGTCTATGAGATATGTGCAGGGTCACACCAAACAAAATAATGTGCTATCACTGCAGAGTCGGTACAGTTCGTCAGTAACTATCAAAAGCCATAGAATCAATTTCAAATCTCTTACCATCCCAACAACAGAAATCATCCCAATTTCAGTTGTAGTAACAATCAAAATGTTCAACAACACCAACCTCAACAACAAAAATATCAACTATAAGAATCTCATCAACATTATGTACCTAAACTTCCTTACCCTCTTGGATTACAGCAATAGCAATGCCAACATCATCCACCTCCTGCTCCTCAAACGAAAAAGAAATCTTAGATGGAAGAAATGATGTTGAAATACATGGAAAATACCGAAGTGTTGATAAAGAGCCAAGCGGTGGCTATTAAGAATTTGGAGAATAAAATTTGCCAGATGGCTAGCTTCTTGAACAACAAACCGCAAGGAGCTCTACCAAGTAATACAGAAGCAAATCCAAGAAAGGATGGGAAGGAACAATGTCAGGCCATCACATTGAGGTCTAGGAAGAAAACTGTAGGAATAGAGTCTGGCTTGGCAGATGGAGGTGTTGAGCAGCGGGGAGTTGAGACAGAACATAAGGAGTTGGCTGAGAAAGCCACAGCCACACCACCAGTTGTGTACCCTCTTGTTCTTTACCCACAAAGACTTCAAAAACCAAGAGATGATAAATAGTTTGCTAAGTTCTTGGAGGTCTTTAAGAAACTGCAAATTAACATACCTTTTGTAGAGTCCTTCAAACAAATGCCTAGCTATGCGAATTTTATGAAAGACATTCTATTAAGGAAGAAGAAACTAGAGGATTATGAGACAATTGCTTTGACAGAAGAATGCAGTGCAGTGTTGCAGCGTAAACTACCTCAAAAGCTCAAAGATCCAGGCAGTTTTATAATACCTTACTCCATTGGAAAACTTTCTTTCAACAAATTCTTATGTGACTTGGGGGCAAGTATAAATTTGATGCCTCTATCAATATTCACACAGTTGGGATTGTGACGCCCCCAAATCCAGGTCCCTTTGAACCTCAGATTCGGTCCGCCACGATACTACTATCGTCAAACTATTTATATTTTTTTATTCATAACTTAATGAATATAACTTTACTTATTACAATTTATAATATAAATTCTTTCCATTTCCAGGATCTGTGTAATGACCCCAAACTTTTATAAGTTTCTAATCTTGGTCATTTACTATTCCTGTTTTACATCACATTCGATGTTATACAAATATACGGAATAATTTAAACTTTTTCAACCTCCTTTGAAATATAAATCTTTTATTGATATCTTAAATTGAATCAATTACGAATCCCTGAATCAAAGTATTCTATGATTCGCTTTATTCAATATCCGTATAAATCTTTACATCTCGATTCAAATTTCTCTATGTATCACATAGTACAACTTAACATGTATTATACATTATAAACTACTATCATGTACATCTACTAGAACATAAACATGGTTCAAGAGCATCTAGTTAAATAATAAATCAATCTCCTTTGATACTATTGGACTTTATCA
Organism: Panax ginseng; assembly: GCA_020205605.1. Lineage (NCBI taxonomy): Eukaryota > Viridiplantae > Streptophyta > Magnoliopsida > Apiales > Araliaceae > Panax > Panax ginseng. The sequence goes on along the minus strand of CM035134.1, from coordinate 71,523,106 downwards.
ATCAATTAGCACGTAACCTTTACCGTGTATCCTTAACTTGCAAAAGTGGTTATTTGTAAGGGTGAGCTCGACAGCCCAACAATGCTAACAGTTTTCATGCAGTACATAGCATATAATAGCATATTCAATTCATGCATTCATAATCGATTAATATTTTCTACGCATGTTACTTCTCACATAACATGCATAGAGGTTTATATCACAAGCATATCATCAAGATCAACTTTCACATTTCATACATATCTCATATGCATTTCATATATGTACATCAACATTTGCATAGCATAATATAGCTCAACTAACAGTTATCAAATCCATATATCAAATAGGAACTGAAAGACTTGCCTTGATCGTTGTTTACCAATAACAGATTAACAACTTATAGCTGTCTGGACTTCGCCTGCCCTACACAATTGTATAATCATGCACATCAACTATTAGCAATGCATAGTAGTTGTAATATAAACTTTACTCTATAATTTTCAGAGTTCACTCTACGATTTTTACTACACTCTACGATTTTCAGTGTTCACTTTACGATTTTTACTCTACTATCTGCACTCTATGATTTTCAGATATCACTCTAAATCACTTCTCATGCTTAGGTATACTCATATCTCAACAATAGGTATGTGTTAGAATATCATAACTTCAAAGACTCAAGGTTCGTAAATATTCATTTTTCCAAAACTTTAAGTTTCTTTTCAAAATACATACTAATTCTTGCTAAAGTATTCCCTTATGAGTGAGGTAATCTTATATGTCATATCTAATATCTTTCATTTTTATGTTTTATCACTTAGAATAACATATTCCATCGCCGGGAACACTATACTTGCGTATGTGCTAGCTCGACGCCCTCTGATCGCCTTTGAATACGTAATAGTCACAAATATGACTATTTTTACCCTTCATAATGTCCTCAAATTGATAACCTTAAAGAACAAAAGTTGTAGATCCATTCGTCCTCGTTCCAGATTATCTTGAATCACCTTAATCGGAGTTCGTATGAAAACGTTATGCCTAATTTACTACAAAGACGTCAAAGCGGTCTACCCTAAGATTAAAGTTTCAAGACAACCGCGCCCTTAATTGGCCTTGGGGCCAAGAACACTGCTACTCAGGAGGCAAAAAGGCCCTTCACGTTCTATACTTTGCGATTTTACAGACCTCATCTCCTTCCGATTTTCATAACATGAGTTATACTCATCCAAATTAGTCCATTTTCGATTCTATGGGTTCATAACTCATAAAACTACAACATACCAATTACCCAACAATTAACATAAACATTAACTAACTCAAATATGATTCTATAACTCATGTTCATGCTAACTTTAATGGTTTTAAAAAGTTTAGCTAATTCATTCACTACGAATTCGTTTCTCAACTAAATTGGTTCGTTTGACTTTCGTTGTTTTCGTTTCTAACTATATTAACAACTTCTAACAGAAAATTACAGATTTCAACAAGTTTTAGCCATCAATTTTGTGACTCAAAAGCTACTTTTTCTTGTCTTTTCTATGAATTTACAAAACTTAGAACTCAAGAGCATTAAGGTTAGAATCATTACCTCTTGGTTACTTCAATTTGCTATCTATAGCTCTCCAAACCTCTGATTGCTCTCAATTCTATCAACTCTCCATAGCTATTTCTCAGACAACTTAAACTAACGTAAATAAGAAGAAGGAGCTCTATTTATAACCAATTCTATTACTAAGTTACTGACTTTGCACAATGAATTAATTCAAGGGGAGGAAGAAAAAGCCAATGATTTAGAAGAGTTGGTTATCAACTATACCTTCCTCCATCATCAGCTCTACTACTTAGCCTTTAATCAAAACTTGAAAGTTACGTAAAGAAGAAACAGGCTACTGTTCATGTACTAGAAGGGTCACTCATTTTGGGACAAGACTAATTCTCATCAACTAAAGCTTAGTTTGGTTCCTTTAATTCCCAAAATGTAATTTTAATGTACAATTGTTACCATATTAGGAATTTAAAGATAAACTTTATACTCGCATCATATAATCCGTGTACATTAAATACATGTAATAAAATATCGTAGTCAGATATTATTATCCGAGTACTTCCATAATTATTTCTACTACTCACATAATCACGTTATACCTTATTTAATATTAATGTTTATTTAAACATTTGATTTCCTTCCCAGTTTCTAGAATACATAGATATTAAATCTTTCCGTATTAAAATCACTTATGATTTTATTGTACCACTTGATAACTTATATCCTTAGTGCCAATTAAATGTCATACTTCATGTATTCTTAGGCCATAGGTATTATATACTACTACTCATATTTTTCCCATATCACACATTATAATACTATTAATATTTTAATTGAGCTACATATTATTCAGTTGAGTACTCTCATCCCATTATCTCCTATCACACTCAAATATCAGAATGATTAATATCAATCATTTATTATCTCTTCATTAATTCTCTTTTAATAATTCCAGTTAAACCTTCAGTCTAGTCTAACTTTAATACTCAGGCCACACAAGGCTTGTCTCATTTACTGGAGTTATATAACTCAAGCTCATTATTTCTATAATAAAATATTAGGGGTCTAGGCCACGTTTGGCTTTTCCCCAATTTCACTTTATTTTATTATTTATTTAATATAAAGTTTATGTCACACTTTATCATAATGCTAAATTATTTAGCTTACTTGAATAATTACATACTTATAATATGTACAACCTTTACACTTAGAATAATTAATATTTACTCTATTAATTATTTAAATTATACATTATACGAATAATTACTTGATTGTCCTTAGACAACTTCTTCCATCTCTAACCAATAATTATTTATAATTATATTGGTCCTCTTCTTTTATTAACCGTTTATCTTTCAAATATTAAATCCTTTCATATATTATCGTATTACGTCATATATGGAAATACTAAAATTAATTAACATAATCATTTCGTTTTCTTCATGTAAAGCACACATATTAATTCACCATTTTACTTAAGTGAATTTTTCCATTAGTTCAATTTACTATCACGTAACTGCCACACAAGGCTTTAATACACAAATTATTTTATTCCATAATATAATTTTAGTTAACCAATATTTATTCTTGTTTAGTTAATTTCCATAACTAACTCTCATTAAATTCATGCTTTGCTATTCTACTCCATTCATGGACAACTTAGTCACCATATATGACCCTTATAAGAGTTATTAGTATCCATTTCTTGGAATCAAATGTTCATAACTTACCTGAATTTTCACAGATCGGCCAAATTGCTACTGGTCATGATTTGGAAATGGTGCAAATTGCACCATACCAAATTCCAAAGCACAAGTTCAAGATATTAGCGAATCTGAAACCTTACGCTTCTAAATATTTTACAAATCCTCCTTGAGTGTTAACTCACCTAACATTAATCCACTCTTTGGTTTCACATCATTGGTTATTATTTTCCTTAACAATTTAAGGATCACACTTCGAGTTTTAAAATTCTATTTCACTTATTAGCTTAACCAACTATATATCTCCTTTACGGTTTCATACCACCAATAACACAAAACTCGAATGTAACACATACATACATTCCTTTAATCTTCACTTCTCGTCGTGTATCACTTTACTCAATAATTCTCTAACCACTTTAAAGGTTTATCGATTTCCTTCTCTCGTCAACAACGTGCATATATACAAGTCTAAACCTAACACACATCGAGTCTTTAATAGTATTCAATATAGTACACTGAGTGGTTTCCCACAAACAACCAACAAATTGGTTTTCGTCTCGTCTACACTGTTTTCACAGTGAGTTAGATCGGTTACTAATTCGTATATACCTCCGCTCTCTGAAGGAATTGTTTAGCCCAGCTCCTATACGTCAACCATTAAAGAGTAAGATTGCACTACCTTAGAGTTGATATTCACTCGTACAAATACTCAAAAAATTGGTGATTATCAAAGATATTCTAATGTCACCAACTTACCATAATAAAATAAATTCACATAAATTATTTAACATCAATAGATAATTTTATCCATCTTCTTACTAATTCATCTCTAATATTTATAAAAAATATATAATAATGATATATATTTATTAAACACAACCTCACTTATTACATAGCGTATATTACCCTATGTAACACAATACCACATACCTCGTAACACATTATACATTCTTATTTGAACCCTTCACATGCCTTAAGAATTTTATTCACTAAATTCTTATTTTAATATTTTCTAAAAATTCGGGTTCTTACAGGGATTGTCGGCTCCAAAGTCGACAAATATATCATTGCAGCTTGCTGATATATCCATCACATACCCGAGAGGTATTGTAGAAGATGTCTTGGTGAAACTAGACAAGTTTATCCTCTCAGCCGACTTCATTATTTTGGACTATGAGGAGGACAGAGACATACCGATCATTCTTGGGAGACCTTTTCTAGCTACTTGGCGAACACTTATAGATGTACAGAAAGGAGAACTGACCATGAAAGTCCAAGACCAAGAGGTCACATTTAATGTCTTTAAAGGTATGAAGTTCCCCACTTACGAAGAAGAGTGCTTCCAGGTCGATATAGTCGACACAGTATTAAATGAAGAAGCTGGACATTTTATTGGCATTGATCCATTAGAGAGTACTATACTGGGAGAATCTGACACATAGGATACACATGTTGTGGAGTATGTAAAAATTTTAAGCACCATACCACATATGTGAAAATTTAAGATTCCCATTGAACCACTCAGACTTATAGGGGACACATCAGATCGACTCAAGCCTTCTCTTGAGATGCCTCCCGACCTTGACCTTAAACCTCTTCCAAATCATCTAAGGTACACATTTTTAAGTGAATCTTCAAAGTTGCCTATTATAATTGCTGTTGCACTAACATTTTGTCAGGAAAATAAATTCATGCGAGTGTTTTGAGAATTTAAATAAGCTATCGGTTAGACTATATTATATATCAAGGGGATCAACCCCTCATTCTGCATGCACAAAATGCTTCTGGAAGATGATAGCAAACTGACGGTAGAGAAACAGGGAAGATTGAATCCTATCATGAAGGAGGTTGTCAAGAAAGAAATCTTGAAGTGGTTAGATGATGGAATCATTTATCCTATTTCAGACAGCTCTTAGGTGAGTCCGGTGCAGTGCGTTCTAAAGAAAGGGGGCATAATAGTGGTATCCAATGAAAATAATAAACTAATACCTGCCAGAACAGTCACGAGGTGGAGGGTCTGCATGGACTACCGTAGATGGAACAAAGCTATGAGGAAAGATCATTCCCCTCTCCCGTTTATTGATCAAATACTGGATAGGTTAGTAGGACACAACTACTACTGCATCCTGGATTGTTATTTGGGGTACAACCAAATAGTTATAGCCCCAGAAGACCAAGAGAAGACTACCTTCACTTGTTCATATGGTACATTTGAATTCAGAAAGATGTCTTTTGGATTATGAAATGCCCCGGCTACATTCCACAGATGCATAATGTCCATTTTCTCTGACATGGTTGAGCAAAATGGGGAAGTCTTCATGGACAATTTCTCAGTCTTTGGAGACTCTTTTGACTTATTCTTGGGGAATCTGGTGATAGTGCTGAAAAGGTGTGTTGAAACTAATTTAGAACTGAACTGGGAAAAGTACCATTTTATGGTACAAGAAGGCATTATTTTAGGGCATAAAATTTTAAGGAAAGGGTTAGAGGTGGACAGAGCAAAACTGGAGACTATTGAGAGCTTACCTCCACCAACTTCTGTGAAAGGTGTTCGTAACTTCCGCGGGCATGCAGGCTTTTATCGTCGTTTCATAAAGGAATTCTTAAAGATCACTAAGCCGCTGTGTAGTTTTCTAGGAAAAATGTCCAGTTTAGATTTGATGAGGAATGCTTAGCTTTTTTGAGCATTTAAAGAAGAAATTGACTACGGCACCTGTTATTACAGCTCCGGATTGGTCTCTTCCATTTGAATTGATGTGTGATGCAAGTGATTTTACTATGGGAGCTGTCTTGGGCCAACGTAGGGACAAGGTTTCTCATGTTATTTAGTATGCCAACAAGACCCTAACTGACACCTTATTGAATTACACTACCACATAAAAGGAGTTTTTAGCGGTTGCATACACATTGACAAATTTTGCTCTTTTCTGATTGTCACAAGAGTCGTTATATACACCGATCATGTTTCAATCCCATACTTGATATCCAAGAAAGATGCAAAACCACGTTTCATCAGGTAGATTCTTTTTCTACAGGAGTTTGACTTAGAGATCCAAGATAGAAAAGGGACCTAGAATCAAGTGTCTAACCACGTATCCCAATTGGAGAATCTAGGAAGTGATACAAATAATAAAGTTATGATCAATGAATCCTTCCCAGATGAACAGTTATTTGTGGTGAAAGGTGAAGTGCCATGGTTCGCGGACTATGTGAACTTTCTAGTGAGCAATATTATCCCTTCTAATTTTACTGGACAGCAGAAGAAGAAGTTTCTCCACGATGTTAAATGGTATATTTGGGATAGGCGTTACCTATTTAAGTAGTGTGCAAATAGAATGATTAGAAGGTGCATTCCAAATAGTGTGATGAAGAGTATACTACAGGATTTCCACTCATCAGTTTATGGGGGTCACTACGGGGGAGAAAGAACAGTGGCCAAGGTTCTTTAGGTAGGTTTTTATTGGTTGACTCTTTTCAAGGATGCTTACAACTTTGTGCAAAAATGTGACCGGTGTCAAAGGGTAGGAAATATATGAAAACGGAAAGAGATGCCTTTGAATACGATCATAGAGGTTGAGATCTTTGACGTCTAGGGGATAGACTTCATGGGGCCTTTTGTTTCATCATGTGGAAATTTGTATATCCTTTTGGCAGTGGATTATGTGTCTAAATGGGTGGAAGTATTAGCCCTACCAATAAATGATGCTAGAGTGGTCTTGAGATTTCTTCAAAAGAACATATTCACAAGATTCGGGACTCCTTGGGCAATCATAAGTGATGAAGGTTCCCATTTCTGCAATCATCAGTTTACCGCATTATTGGCCAAGTATGGGGTGAATCACCGCGTAGCTACAACTTACCATCCCCAAATGAATGTCAAAGCTGAGGTGTCCAATCGTGAGGTGAAATGTATATTAGAAAAAAATGTGAATCCCACGAGAAAGGATTGGTCTCTCAAGCTTGATGATGTAGTTTAGGCATATAAGACTGCTTACAAAACACCACTCGGTATGTCGTTGTTTTAGCTAGTGTATGGGAAGGCTTGTCACCTTCCCATGGAACTTGAGCATAAGGCCTATTGGGCTATTAAAAAACTGAACTTCAACTTAAAGGCTGCATGGGAGAAACACCTTCTCCAACTAAATGAGTTAGATGAATTCAGATTTTAGGCCTACGAAAATTCAAAATTGTAAAAGGAGAAAGTGAAGAGGTGGCACGATCGTAGAATTATGGATAGAAAATTTGAGTCGGGTCAAACAGTACTGTGATGACCTGAGAATTTAGAAAATTATTTAAATCTTAAATGATGGATTAAAGGTTGAATAATAAACCTAGACAGAAAATAAGTGAATGGCTTGCAGTGTTAAATGTATAAGTGTATATGCTCTGTGTGTGTTGTCATATATGTGTACAGAATGTGGTTAAGGGACATGGGTTGACCAGGTAATTATATGAGTGACAAACCCTAAAGTTATATAATGAATGTCAACGTTCAGTTAGAAAATCCTAATGATTGATAAGAAGTCCTAGAAACAAGTTTTAGAAACCCTAATTTTAGTTTTCGGGAATCCGAAACCTTAATTCAGAATATTAAAACCCTAGTTTGGAATTCAAATGCTAGTATAAGGCTTAAGTGTATTAATTACAAACTTAATTAGGGAATAACCCTAAATTATTAATCAAAAAACCCTAATTACAAAAAATAGTAACCCTAATTGCTAATTACGAAAGTTTTATGTTAATTAGGAAACAGTAATCCTAATTACAAGTCCTAAGTGATTTGGAAACCTAATTTAAATTAGGAAACCTAATTTACATTTTTAGTAACTAAAATTTTCATTTTTAGCCTAATAAGAAATCCTAGAAATTAGATTTGTAAAACCTAAGGGTTAAACCTTAAGGGTTGTAGCAAATGTCATCTATGCCATTAAATTTGCTAGCTAAAAAACTAAAATGCCTTTTTGTATTTTTTATAAGATGGAGTATAGATCTTACCCTAATGTGAGTTGTTCACCAACCCTAGCTCTATCCCATGTGCTTATATCTCATAAATATCAGATTTCCTTGCCACTTAGCATCAATTGTGACCATGGATCAAAAATCTAAGAGATTAAAAGTAAGAAAAAGCTTACTTTACTTTTCATTTGAGCGAAGTCCATTCTCTCTCTATATTTTTGGGGTTGAGAGTGAAAAGGAAAGATGAGTTAAGACAGTATCACTACTTAGCTTTCCAATATCAAATCATCAAAGTCAGATTCAAGTATGGAAGCATAATAGAGGTTTAAACCCTAAACTTAGAAATCCTTTTGATTCATGTTATGTGTTGTGTATAAATGTTTAAAGTTGTGTATTAGGATGTTATTTAGTGATCTTGGTTGTTAGATCTTAGATACATAACATCTAGATGCACAAAAATCAAATTTTGGGAACTAACTGATGAACCCTAAAAACTAGTCTGACAAGCAAGTGTCAGAGCTTCTAGATCTATGTGTGTTTGATGATATATGTGTTTAGAGTTATAGATCTATTCTTTGCCATGTAGGCTATGATCTGGAACTGGAATTAGGGTCATATCATGTATATATTTCAAGTTATTAGTGGTCAAAGGTCGTTGATCGACCATGACCAACTGGTTTCTGGGCAGCCCAGAAACATAGAAAGGGTCTGGCAACATTTTGGTGGCTTCTGATCTGGCTGTTGTTTGATATTTTGGTTATGTTGTTGCGGGATTTGTAGTCTAATGTATGGACTACACATTCATACCATTAGGTTACCTATATCATATTTAGGATCAAAAATAAAGATGGTCAAAGTAGGGTAGATGAAACTGTCAGATGAAGATTATGGGACACCCATAAATCTCCATAAGCAGTTCCTGACCACTACTTTGACCGGCCACGATCTCTTATATTTGTTGTTGTTAGACTAATTTGGTGATATATTATTGTACCCTGTCATGAATACTACACGATTGAACCTTTATATTACATTAAGTGAATCCAGATTGCATGTTATGAAGATCAAAAGTGGCCAACTCGAACTGTTCTTCATTTCTGGAAAACCCAGAAATGAAGAACAATTTCTGACAAGTTTTCTAAAGCTTTGATCTCTCTGTTATGTTATGATTTGGTCATGTAACTTGTTTAGAGTTGTAGTACTACATCAGAATATCAACATTAACACATTAAGTTGCCCAGAAACCTTATAATTATGAATCTAGGACTTGTCAAACATGATGACTTGAACACTGACATGAGTTTTTGGGTTTGCCTCAAAAACATGAAGAACACCTATAGCGACGGTTCTGTCGCTATAGGCACCCTTTAGCGACATTTAATTCATGAAAATTATTATTTTATTAAATAATTAGAGAAAATTAGTTTTAAATTATTAAAAATACATAATAAATTACTAAAAATTATTTTAAAGCCTAAAAACGGGTTTTTAATAATTTTGAATATATTTCATAAATATTTAATATTTTTGGAATATTAATGGTATTTAATTTATTTAATTATAAGATTAAATAAATTATTTAAAAATGATGTTATTACATGAAAAATCATTTAAAAATATATTATGGTGTTAGAAAATATTTGAAGTTATTTTTGATTACTTTTAATATTTTATGGTTAATTTTATTAATAATTTATTATTAATGGTAATTAATTTATTTAATAAATGAATTAAATAAATTATGGAAAAATAGGATTAATGATTTAAAAATCATATAAAAATGATTTAAGTGTTATAAAAATATTTTAAGTTATAAAATACAACTTTTGATATTTTTTTTCATGAAAATATTAATATTTTAATATTAATAGCAATTATCGTATAATTGATTTAACTATTTAAAATCATATAAATATTATTTTAAAGTATTAAAATAATGTGATATTACAAATGCATTATAATATTATGGTATGATTTTTATTACTATTTAATATTAAATAAAGATTAATGATAAGGGAATAATGTGGTATATAATTTTTATAAATATGATATTAATGATTGAAAAAGCATGATAAATGTTAATAATTATCTAAAAATTATTATAAGGTTATGAAAAATATTTTGACTGATACTAAAATTATCTAAGATGATTGTGTTGCGTTTAGACCGAGTCTTAGTAATATTAGGCTCGTGAATTATCTGACTAGGCTGTCGGGATGTCAGAATTATGTCGGATTCAACTCAGACTGTAATAGTCTGACTTGATACTAGGTCTTATATGTTGTATAGACTGATAGGGTTATGTGGTATATGTTTAGGTTATTCTATAAATATATATAATAGTATTATGCTATGATGATGTTATTTTAATATTTGGAAATCGGTATTACTTATATTAGATTTTCAGACAAAGCTAACTAAATTACATAACGATAATCAACGGATCAGGCAAGTTTTCCTTAACTCAACTTTGAGTTGTTTATTCAAATATACTTATGGATAATCATTGCTGATTACCATGTCTATGAATTTTTAAATCGTACTCTGTGCATATTGCATGTATTTATCATGTATGAAAGGCTAATCACGTTAATTACCATTCAGTCTAGATATAATTGATATGTCCATATTAAACATTCGTTCAGCTATAAAAGTTTGTTTATGCTAGTTCACAGTTATATTGTAGAATTTTAGCCAGCTTATTATTTAATTCTTCCTATCATGATATATCCTTGATTTATTAAACTTAAACTTCCTGGGCAAACTTGTTGCTCACCCTTGCTATATCATGATAAACATTACAGATTAAGGCAAATACGTCGGATACAAGGAAAAGTCAAGCCATGTTCAGCTTGGGATTATATGTGCTGTTAATTTGTAATAGTATTGTATAATAATAACATGGTATGTCATATAGGATAATGAATTATGTTTATGTGAAGATTCTCGACCTTGGGGATAGTGTACAATGTTTATTGTATAAATAATTTATTTTTATATCTTTCGCAATAGTTATAGAATTAGTATACCAAATCCTTGGTGATTAGGACCAGGATTTTGGGGATGCTACAAGTACTATTATTTAATTCTCGACTTAGACTTTTCCCTAGAAAGCTCAAATCGTGTTGGTCGGGACCTTTCATAGTAAAGACAGTGTATCCATATGGTGCAATTGAGATTTTCGACAAATACCTGGTTAAGCCATTCAAAGTAAATGGACAGAGGTTGGAACTTTATTATGGAGGTGAAGTCGATAAACAGAAGGTCACCTCTATCCTTTCTGTAACATGACCATGACAGAGATAATCAAGCTAATTTACTATAAACAAGCGCTCGATGGGAGGCACCCCATCATCTCTCTTTTCCCTCTTGTTTAATTCTAGATACATCATTTCTACTTCTTTATCTTGTTTAATTCTAACTGCTCATGTCTATTTCTCCCTATTGTTTAATTCTAGTTACACATATCTACTTCCTCCTTTTGTTTAATTCTGGTTGCATATCTCTTTTATTCTCCCCTTGTTTAATTTTAGAAACCATGAAAATTTTGGAACCAATTTTGAGTAGGAGCTTAATGCACATATCTTTTTAGTAGAAATTACATATATAGCATTTTTGGGGATAGAATCATACATACATGTTACATACTGCAAATTTGATATTAGAATCAATAGATCTCATATTTTTAATACTATGTGTGCAGGTTAGATAGTGAATGTCAATTTGATGTTGTTCCTTCACTGTGTAAATTAGAAAATCTTTGTTGGGCTCAGGGCGGCACGCCCGTGCCAAAATCCCAATCAAAGCCAGTGCGCCCACGCTAGACCTCAGTACCACTATACACCCATCGCGCCCACGCCATACTCACGGCCGTGCCCGTGCCCAGATCCAAATAGATTTAAAATGCTCAAAACACTTAACCCATTCATTATATATTTCTTCATTCATTCGAGAGTTAACAGAAAGCCCATACGCATACACTTCTTCTCCTAGCCAACTGTAAATTATTTGCTTCTCTTCTAATCGATCTCTACCACTCGTTTAAAATCAGAGCATAAAGAAGATTTTCCAACCCTCCTTTCATAATCAAGTTTGGGGGTTCATCTTAAGTTTCTCTAGGGCTTGTTTAGAGCAGCCAAGAAACTAAGTTTGGGGTTCTTCGTTATATGTACTCATATTTTAGGGTTTGCAAGGAAAAATTCTCTAATAAAATTAATGGCACCAAAAAGGGCTCGCTCACGCACCCCAGAATCCTCTTCAAGCAGTAGCCATGATGAGGATATTGTGGACCTTACCAAATTTATCAGTCTTGCTGCTCAAATTGAATACTATAGAATTGTGTCTAAGACTTTTATGAAGGAATGGGGGTTCAAGCCAGGCAAGCAAGACGGTCAACTGCTGGAGATGATTAGAGAAAAATGTTGGCTGGGGGTTATGGCCAGTCCTGTACCTTCCCCGATGGAAATTGTTTATGAATTCTATGAAAATTCCAAGGAGACGCAAAGCGGCATATCATTTGTTAGGGGCTTCCAAGTTGATTATCATCCAGAAGCGATACGTGAGGTGTTCAATTTTCCTGCCCCTCCGACTGGCTGAGCAAACTAGGAGGAGGTAGAAAGATTTGATACTGACCTGAATAGAGTAATTGAGGACTTATGTGTGTCGGTCATAAAATGTAATTACAAGCAGGGCACTAACACGCCCACCAACTTTCCTAGTGCAGCGCTGAACCGATATACTAAGGCTTAGAACTTGTTCATATGTGCAAAAGTGATGCAATGCACGCATCATCACGACATTCTAGCTGATAGGGCCATAATTCTATGGGGCATTATCACAGGGAAATACATTGATGTGGGCCACCTTCTTCATCAAAACATGTTGCATTATATGAGGGGGAGCACCACTGACAGTATCCCTCATGCATCAGTTGTAGCCTATCTATGTGCCAAAGCTGGAGTGGACTGGGAGGATGAACAAGTTTAAATGCCTAGTCCAGACATCACACATGCCACCATACAGAAATTTGATGATTGGGCTGGTGGCACAACACATCCTCATGGAAAAGGTTTTATTCTGCCCGCTCCTACTTCAGTGCCTTCTCCACAGCAAACTGAGGCAGCTACCATTCCTCTTACTACTTTCAGAGAGCCATGATCGCTAGTTGAGGTGTTTAGAGAAGAAGGTGGACGCGCTACATGACAACTTCTCAGCATTTGCAAATGGAATATCGCGTGTTTTGGCTGAAGCATTTGCTCAATAGGGGATGCTTGTGGAGTGGCCCATATTTGGTTCTGCCATGTAATACCCGCCACCAGATTCTCCACCCGAGTTGGGTGGCCATGTCGATATATAGGGGAGTTTCCTTACCCTTTACCTTCACTGAGGACAATAAATACTTTAAGTTTGGGGGTATTGGGGTGTATACAGTAGTTTAGAGCATATACTTTTAATTGCATGTTGCATATAGTTTAATTGCATGATAGTAATTATTAGTTAAATTTTACTTTAAAATTTTTCTTTTTGTTTGTCTGCTTAGTATCTGTTATGTTGCATTACATAGCATAATCCCATGTTTTTAGTATGTTTAATTCATATTTGGCCAATGATGACATAAAAATTTGATAGATTTTTGAACTTGGTTGATAACTTAAGATTAGATATAATTTTATAAATGATGTAATCTATGCTTGCTGTTTTGATGTTACCGGGTAGCACGACAGTATTCCTAATTGCTTGTTGCTTAGATTAGCATGCTTATCTTTTGAGAGGAAAAAGTTGTTTTTAATGATAGAATCATGCAGAAAGTGAGTAATGACTATAAGACACAGAAACTAAATTTTTGGTAACGCATTGGGTATACTTGTTATTCTCTATTTAAAATAATAATAATAATAATAATAATAATAATAATAATAATAATAATAATAATAATAATAATAATAATAATACCGTGGCTAGTCTTGTTTTGTGGCCTTTGCTATTTTGAGTAAGTAAGCCTGAGGGGATGTCTCTACACCTAGCCCCCTTATAAGGCCTAGATTGCTTGGGAGTCGTTGGTTGAAAGCTCGCTAAAGTAGCATTGAAAATCCTAAAGGAATGTGACATTGCACAACCATGGGGTGTATATAAAAATAATAATCGCGAGAAAGTGCAAAAATCGCCCTCGTGAGTAAAATAAAGTAGAATCAACCCTTTGTTGAACCTTAGCTTGTATTGATGTGTTGGAGTGGTTGTTGCTTCATTTATGTGCATAGTTCTTGATTTGAAACCTCAGTTTTCTTTCTTAAGAAGTATAGCATGTGGAATCTTCATCTTTGTCAAGCTTATCTGTGAACATAACACACACACAACATCTTTATAGCAGGTTGTGATTATCCAATTGTATGTCCTTGTAACTTTAGCTTAGTTTGATGCTTTGTTCATAAATCTTCTGATTTCTCTGAGGAAAATCTTATTGGAATTCATAGCATGGCTGGAAATCTTAGGATTCCTTTGCATGATAGTATAGTCCAATAGCATGTAGTTTGCATGATAGTATAATCTTGGGGGTATTTGATAAGTAAGTTTTATACCAACTTCTTGGCTATCAACTTGCTAGAATTATGCTTAAGCTCAAGTATTTTTAGTGTTATTCGATGCTTTTTATCTTTGTTTATAGGATTACATTAAGGAAGATAATAAGGCATGGCAATGGCTTGGAATTAGCAAAGTATGGTGAGCTTGTGCTGGAATGAGGAATGAAGCAGAGCATGGGCATAAGGAAGGGGCATCTGAGAAGTCAAGGGAAGGATGAAAGAAGAAGAAAGTAGTAGCAATGTAGCAGCAAAACACCAGCATAAACATTACAGCAGAATGCAGCCACACGACCATGCCAGCCAGAAGCACAAAGTTAGTGCGCCCACGCTAGGAAGGATCTAAAAGGCCAGCATGGCGCGCCCGCACCCCAATTACTATACGGGACTACGCGACCGCGCCAGTCAAGGCTCTAAAAATTTTAACTTTTCATTTTAACTCTGTTGTAGCGTGAATACCAAAAAGGGGTGTATTTGCTAGTTACGAGAAATAATTACATTCCGTTTTATTTTCCATTTTAGGGTTTCATAGAGCTAGAGAGTTCTTAGCTACTACTACTATTTTTGCTTCTCTCTTTAGATCTAGTAGCTTTTGATTATTAATTGTTTTACTTTGGATCAAATTCGCTCATCACTATTCTCTTTACTCTCTTTGTGTTCATTGTATGTAATGCCCGAGAAAATTGAATTTTCATGTGAATTAAATTTTTATTTGATTATTTGAGTTAAATGAATTTAATTGATTATTTTTGTGAGTAAGCTGTTTGAACGTCATTCTATGACCTGGAATGTGCGCATGTGGTTAGGATTCTAGCTATGTGCTAGGATTAATTGTTTTGAATTTCCAAGACGAAAATAAAAGTTTTTTGAGAAATTTCCGTAAATACACTATTCATTTGTTTCTGCTCGGGAATTAAGAATGAATTTCTGAGAAACGCGTAATGATAGAATTCTAAGACATGATGGAATATTCAATAATATATTAGTTATGGCAAACGAAGTTTTTGCATGTGGATTTAAAATCTAAGGGTTATGGAAAATGAGTTTTCGAGAATGAAATGAATACGTATAATGAGTAGGGTTATTATACGTGAGAAATACGAGTATGATACTAGTTATTATACGAGTATAGTATACAGATTATTACACCGTATAATGCGAATATCGTACGAATACTATACGAAGAGAATACGATTTGTTCGTAATGGACTCTGAGTAATTGGACTTTGTCAATTGTAATTGGACTTGGATTATGTCAAGCCCAAAGTTTTGTAAATAAAGCCCAAGATTGAGTAATGTTAAAGCACAATGTTAGGTTAAATCAAGCCCAATCCAAGAAACCAAGCCGCGGATCGACCTGATGGATCACCACATAGGTAAAAACCATGAGGAAAACCCATGTGGGACCCAAAAGGCCATGTGGACTGGCCACTTGGTGGCCAAGTAAAGTACATTACTTGGTTGCTAAGCCATGAATAGTAAGGAGGTGGGACACTTGACCATTTTTCCCTGCATTTGGGTTTCTATATAAGAAAGCTAGAGTTGGTTCATTTGGTTGTTTTACAAACTTGAACAACATATATTGAGAGAGAGAAAAAAGAGTATTGAAAATTAATCAAGTGAGTTTGAAGCAAAACATTCAAGCTTTATTAAAGAACGCGAAGAACGTTAAGGTAATAATTTGTAAAACCTTAGTCTTCGATCATTTTCGATTTATTTTTCGTAGAGAATCATGAATTGGTGCAGCATGTCTATTCTGGAGTAATAAGGATGGCTATTAGTGAATTAAAACATTGATAAGCCATGTATAAGTAGGAATCATAAGCATTTAAGTAAGTTTATTTGTGGAAAAACCATTAATCGTTGATTTAGTTGTTGATGGACAAATTGAAAACCATCATTTATAGGATATATGCATATTTCTTGGTTAGGTTATAGACAATGAATCAATGGATTGGTTCCATTTGATTTGGAGTATAAAACATGAGTAACGATGTTATGGCAAAATTTACGAGATTAAGCGTTAAACGTCAAAATCCTAGAATTTCCAGATTAATAGTCAAAACTTGTCGTTTAACTCAAAAACCCTAGTTTTCGAAAGCATAACGTAGAACAAAGTATTTATGAGTCGTGGACTGAAGAACGATCGAATTCTGACTTAGAACGAAGAAATGGGCTATGAACGTTTATGAGCATTAACCGAACGCGTAAGCGAAAGTTAAATAGTGAATTCATTGTTAACAGATTTAAAAACTACTTTTATCCAGATGAAATCGATGTATATGATATGTGTAAGATAACGGCTTTTGAACGAGCTAATTCTGACTTAAAACGATCAAGTTAGGAATCCGGAAAGAACTTAATAGGAAAATATAAAAAAAATTCAAGGGTTCAGGGTAGGCACCACAGCACCACCCCAAGCTTAAATTTCCACACCGCAGCGCCGGTCTGGGGAATTAGCTACTATTAAATGGTGCCACAGCACCACTTAGATACAAGAAGTCTCGTGCCGCAATGTCGAGACAAGGGATAGCTTACTGTTAGTTGGCGCCGCAGCGCCAATGTTGGGGCGCCGATAGTGGACAAATGTTGACCAAGTTAGTTTTATTCCCAAATTGTTGCAAGATAATTATGGGACATGTATATAGTTAGTATACATGGTAAGAACATTCTTATATCATACATATATAGATGACTTTAGGAATGCAACAATGTTCAATAGTAATTAAACGAAGAGCATAAAGTGTGAGGAAGTAAATCGTATTCAACATTTTTACTTAACTAATAATGGTTGAGTATTGGTTTAGTGACATAAGAACGTTAATAAGTCGTAATGGAAGATAGTTAAGTCGAAACGACTTTTATTAATGAAATAATTTCAATTAAGATATAGAAGAGAAAGAAGTTGGCAAAAATAATGTGATTAGATTGTTTGGTAGCTAATTGCAGTGTGCTATGTGAATAAATAATGTAGAAACTGTAAAGACCAAGAACTGTTGAATATTTATTTGAAGACACTTGAATGCAAGTTTTCTTAATGCTTGTCTAACCTTCATGTTAGCCATGTTTTATGTGATTCATGTTATGAGATGCATGAATTGTTTATGAAAGAGTCGATGCCAGTTTTAACTCGGCTAGACTAACCTTAAGAATTAGATTGATTTGTTTACAAGTCTTTTGATATAGTATTGTTAACGTTATTCTGTGCAAATTGTTTGGTACAGATTCAAAGGTAAGCTTGTGTATGAACAAACAAATGTATTTTACATTGATTATTCGATGGGCACACGAGGTTGCCAAAACATAAACGTAGATACGTTTAACGGATGAGTGTTGATCAACATAGAGTACTATAGGCTGATCACCTAGAAGTGCTCGTAAGATATATCAAACTTATGAACTTTGTTCCGGGTTGTCCTTTTTCATGAATGAAAACCAAAAGAGAATGTCCATGGTCTTTTGACCTACTTAGAATTCCTAACTTACTTTATGTACTCTGGAATTATTTTTATGAAAGGAAAAGTGTTATTTACTATTTTATAGTACTTTATAGCTATTTGTTCAGTTATTGAAGAATATCATTTAATTCTCGGCGTGGTATTTGTATTATCTATTGCTAGACTTGTTGAGCTAGTTATGCTCACTTCTTGCGTAAATTATATGATTACAGCTAAGGCCGAACGAACTGAAGGTCCTAGTAGGGATAAAGGCAAAGCTAAGATGGATAAGTAGATTATCTTGTAATAGACTAGTATGTTTGTATGAATCATACTATGATAAACGAAGAATGTATTAGGTTACAGAACCTGGGAAAGGATATATTATTATTATTATTATAAGAATGTAGTAAATACAATCATTTTGATGTTGTTTCACTGAAATGAATTTATAGTTATGAGTACCGTGTAGCACCATATCTGTGGGTTGAAAGTACTCGAATTTGGGGGCGTTACAGGTTGGTATCAAAGAATTAAGTTATAAAACTTAAGGGAGAAGAACCTTAGGCTAATAACCTCGTTAGTAAATGAGAAGTTAAAAGGAATTGAACTCGAGTAAAATGAGTTAATTAAGTATTGAGGAAACTCAGTACCGAAAGATCTAAAAGCTAGAAATTAATCCTAAATAAAATAATTGTGATTTATGCTTGTATTATTGTGTATTATGTACTAATCAACATGGTATGTGGTATTATAGATGTCTATCGATAGCTTCATGTATAGGGATATACACGTGGTGAGTGAAGAGTCAGTAAACCAAGTAAAGCCAGTACCAGTGCCAGTGGTGGGGGTACCTATGGTGAACTTAGAAGAGTCCGAGCTGGAGGAGGACTATTCCGAGGAGGACTATCCAGAGGGAGATATGGAAAAATTGGGATCGACTTCATACCTTAATATAATAGTCGATGTTGATGAAGATATGGAGGTAGCATCGTTTAATACGGTGGTACCTGCACTAGAGCGAACACCTCCAGACGCAATGAGGGCATTGTATCTAGCGGTGCTTGACCATAATGTCCAACTACGCACTGTTGTGCAAAACCTGAGGGAGGAGGTTAGTAACCTCCATGAAGCTAAGGAGTCTGCAGAAGCAGATTTTGAGATAGAGCATGATGAGAAGGTGCTCATGAAGGATAAGGTAGAGGATTATAAGAATGAGGCTATTAAGCTTTGTAAGGAACTGGGTGAGAGAATAGCATGGATGTCTTACATCCATGAGAGTGCTCATGAGGATTTCAAGCTGAAAATTGCTTTTTATTCCATTGAGTCGGGACATACTCGACATACTAGTAGTCGGGATATTATGTCGATTCCTGCGAACCAGAAGCATGAGAATGTTGTTATGCAGTATTTGAATTAGAAGGAAGTACAGATCAGTAAATCTTTTATATATGTGTAGTGACGTAAAACCCTCTTTTTTATAATTAAAGGTTAGTCTTTTTGTAAATCCCATTTTTGTAGAAGTCAATCGCGGGATAAGAATGTAATAGTTTTGGCTATAGATTCAAGTTGTTAATAGTTTTGAACTATGAAAAAGCATATTAATATAATGAAGTTTTTATTAAATGTGCTTTGTTGTGGTATGAGTTATTGTTTCTTGAATAATAACGAATTAAGCAAATAGATAATAATGAAACTTTATTTATTTAATTAGAATAATGCCGTTAAGAAAAATACAACGTAATCAGGAAGCGGAATCCCATAACGATAACCAAAGGGGTCAGAATAATCTTATGCAAGAGTTCTTTAATTTATTAACGACTGCATTTAACCAAACTGGGGGTAATTCACCCGTGGTACCTAGGGTAGCCAGAACGACTACCTTTAAGGAATTCAAAAGTGTAGGTCAACCGGAGTTCAAGAGAACTACGGACCCAATAGAGGCCATGACTTAGGTGAAGGAAATATAGAAGACTTTTGTTATTACAAACGTAGAAGAGGCGAAAAAGACTTCTTTTGCGACCTATATGATGAAAGGAGAAGCCATCTTCTGGTGGGAGGTTCACCAAGGTGGGGCTAGAACTGATGTTATTATGTGGGAACAGTTCAACAAGGTTTTCTTTGAGAACTATTTTCCTACAAGCATGCAGGGGAGAATAGAGATTAAGTTCTTAGAACTTAAAAAAGGGTAGATGACGGTTCCCCAATATGCGGCCAAATTTAATGAATTGTTAAGGTTTGCTCCACACCAAGTGGACACTGAGGAGAGGAAGGCTCGTAGGTTTGAGCATGGACTGAAACCCTGGCTCTCAATAGTAGGATTTCTGTTTTCCAAAGTTCTTCATATGGAACCATTCTGGAGAAAGCAATCATTGTGGAGGGTGGTAGTGAGGCTTTGAGCCAATACCACAAGGAAAGAAAAAATAAGAGCAAAGGAGAAGGAGGATCCAAGGCGGAGGGAGATAGTGGCAGTGGAGGTATGCCCAAAAGGAAGAGTTTTAACTACGGGAATACTGGAGTGAAATAAGGGGATCCGAAGCAAAGGATCGAAGCATAAAAGTCATACAAAAAGACTCATCTAGGATTCTATCTGAAAGGGAAGTCAGTTTGTTATAACTGTGGGCAGGAGTGGCATATATCACCCAATTGTCCTAATCCTATGAAATACCAGGGCTATTTTATTTGTGGGTCGATGGACCACATGGCAAGAAATTGTCCAAAGAAGGGGTCAGAGGGTAACAAGGGTACTGGTAGTGGTAAGTTAGTCATTACTAGACCAACGCCATGGTCGGGTAGACCCACGACCCGTACTTTTTATATGACTGTCCAAGATGCGATTGCATCAGCGGATGTAGTAGCAGGTATCATTCTAGTCAATGAAATAAATGCTTATATATTATTTGACTCGGGTGCTACTGGTTCTTTTATAGCATGTGAATTTGCTAAGAGATTAGGTTTATTCCTGGAAAGATTAGAAATACCTTTAGTCGTTAAGGTAGGAAACAAAGAGATAATTCTCATTGCACACATTCATAGGATTATTGCATAGATATTAGAGGTAACAAATTATCGATAGATTTAGTACCGATAAGGTTGAGAGAATTAGATGTAATTTTCGGTATGGATTAGTTTATTAATTATAAGGATATAATAGATTGTCATAATAAAAGTGTAAACCTTCGGCTTTCTAAGAAAACCAAGGTAGTGTTCTACGGTAGTAAATCACCGAGACGCTCTTGTTGTATAACCATGGAACAAGCTAGGAAGATGTTGAGGAAATGGTGTATAGGATACCTGCTCCATGTTGTGGATACCTAGATAGTGGAAGCATCATTGGAATAGATACCCATAGTACAAGAGTTTGCGGATGTATTTCCAGATGAGTTGCCAGGACTTCCGCCGGATAGGGAGGTCAAATTTATGATTGATTTGTTACCAGGTACGACACCAGTTTCTAGGGCACCATATAGGATGGCGCAAGTAGAGATGAAGGAGTTAATGGTTCAATTATAGGAACTATTAGATAATAAGTACATTAAACCGAGTGTGTCTCCGTGGGGAGAACTGGTATTGTTTGTAAAGAAGAAGGATGGGTCGTTACGACTTTGTATCGACTATCGATAGTTGAACAAGTTAACGATTAAGAATAAATACCCATTGCCCAGGATCGATGATCTATTTGATCAGTTGAAAGGGGAAAAGTATTTTTCTAAGATAGATTTGAATACAGGGTACCATCAATTGAAAATAAGGAAGGAGGATGTACCTAAGACAGCATTCAGAACTTGTTATGGTCATTACGAGTTTTTGGTTATGTCGTTTGGGTTGACTAATGCGCTAGTCGTATTTATAGATATGATGAATAGAGTGTTCAAACATTCTTTGGACAAGTTTGTTGTAGTGTTCGTTGGTAATATTCTAGTCTATTCTAAGACTTCAGAAGATCATCCTGAACATTTAAGGATAGTCTTGGAAAAAATACAGAGGGAGAAGTTGTATGCAAAATTCAGTAAGTGTGAATTTTGGCTTGAAAAAGTGCAATTTTTTGGACATGTTATTGATAAAGATGGCATTTCTGTGGATCCAGTGAAAGTGGAAGCAGTTAATATATGGGAACAACCGAAAACACCAACTGAGGTTCAGAGTTTTCTAGGGTTAGTGAGATACTATAGAAGGTTCATTCAGGATTTTTTCTAAAATAGCTACTCCATTGACGAATTTGACAAGGAAGTCAATGAAGTATGTGTGGACTAAGAAGAGTGAGAATAGTATTCAAGAACTAAAGAGGAGGCTAAGTGAGGCACCTGTATTATCCTTACCAGATGATGCGGGGAATTTTGTAGCTTATAGCGATGCTTCGCATAGAGGACTGGGTTGCGTGTTTGTCGACGTCAGGATTTTAATGTCCCTTTTCTATTCTTTTCTTTTGGTGTTCTCATGTAATGTGAGATTAGTTTGAAAAAACAAGTTGTGAAAAGGTCCGACATGTATATGTCGACGATTGGACTATAAGAGTCGCCAGTTGGTATTTTTAAATGGTTGCACCAACTCAACCGAGAAAAGGTTTGCACATTGACCCAATGATGTGAATCTGTTTAACACGTCCATGAAACCGAGATTTGTTAGGGTCTAGGTGTAGACACTTGAAATTTTCTGCACTCCTATTATTAACATTGCAAGAGGGTAGATTTGTCTTTTCGAGATAATCCTTAAAGACAGCTTACAACCATCCCGGATACTACGGAAAGTCCAGCTCCAAACCTGGAACACAAACCGTGGACATCAGCTCCAATCTGGATACTACCGGAAGCCTAGTGCCAAACCCGGAACATACACTGGGAATGTGATTTCCAATCCCGTAGATAACCCCGAGATATGCAGATCAAAAGACCGGAAACAACACCGGAGAGGACAGTTCGGTCTCGGTGATAACACCGTGACGTTCAGTTCCAGTCCCAGAGACAACACTGGGAGTAGAAACCCCATCCTTGGTGATAGCCCCAAGAGACGCCATTGCAGTTCCGGCGATAACCCCGAAAATGCTTGTTTCAAACACATGCAATCAGTTTCAACCTTCAAATGACAGTGAGGCACACAAACAAGCAGTCCAATCTCAGATGTAACCCTGAGCAACGTCTGCTTTCCGTTTAAACCGGCGATAACCCCGGTGAGGAGTCACAATGTCATCATACCATGGCAACAAGATGATATCGTAGCATGCCAACAAGTAGTCCAATCTCAGCAGTAACCCTGAGCAATGTCTACTTTCAACTCAACCCGACGATAACCCCGATAAGGAGTCACACATCATCTTGTTCCTCCGATAAATGGCACGTCGTCTCAACACTTCATACATACATACATACAACAATGTCCCACAAGAGCCAAGGAGTGACAATCCCGAATGACTATTTACGTGGTGGCGAAGACTTTGGATAGACTTTGAAGCTTGAAGACCATGGGCATGACCCCTCTTCATCGACTTCGCACAACCTCTAATCCATGTCATTACGTAACTCTCGAATTCAAGAAGTACAGATATACTTCATTTGGATGCTTCGATTGAAATTCTGCAAGTTCAATTGGACATTACAAAGGCACGCATCGCACGCATTTACGAGACGACAGATCCGCAAGGCCGGGCCCACTACAACCAACCAAGCAGAGTTCAAGCTGCTGGTGCCATTGCAAAAGTTGACTTCATGCCATCCATCTATAAATATAGGGGGGGTCACCATTTGGGAAGAGAGAGAGAAGGAAAAGGCGAGGAAGCCCCCGCCCATTTAGCTCAGATACACATCTTTTGAGTGTTTCCGCGCTTTTAAACACTAGTTAGCTCACATATAGCTACTTTTTATCCCATGAGCCGAGTGTTTATCCATTTAAAGTCTAAGAAGTCTACTTTGGCATTCACCGTAAGCCTTCTTACATTCTATAAAGTCTCTTTCTCCTATTATCACACATCGTTATACACCTTGAGAGTCGTGTGAGTGTGTTTGCCCGGACTTCGGTCCGTGGTTTTCATTTTTGTCTATATATATATACTAATATATGTATATATTTCGTATATATGGACTAACATTATCTAGTTATGCCTCAATTGAGCCTAGACTTTTTTTCAGTAGGCGTTTATTTGCTTATATATATATATATATATATATATATATATATATATATACTTATATATACTTATATATATAAACTGTGGTCAGACTCTGTCTGATGAGCCTGGATTTTACATCCGATGCATTTAATTGCTTTATATATATATATATATATATATATATATATATATATATATATATATAATTGTTGTCGATTATATCTTATGAGCCCGGATTTTATATCCTATTGCATTTACTCGCTTATATATATATATACATATATATAATAATTGTCACGATATATCCGATGAGCACGGATTCACATCCACTGCGTTTATTGCTTTTATATATATATATTTCTACATATATATTTACATTTTGTCAGTTCGAGTTTACTCCGTGGCTATTTACAGCTTTATTTACATTCCGTCCTGCCTGGAGTTTACTTCGTGGCAGTTGATCGCTTTTACAGCTTTATTTACATTTAGTCCCGCCAGAGTTCACTTGTGGCGGTTGATTATATTTATATATATATATATATATATATATATATATATATATATATATATATATATATATATATATATATATATTATTTGACTTATATATATATATATATATATTATCGCTTTCGCTTTCCATACAAATTTGCAGATCTTGTAAGCTTAGGAATCATGTGATCACAGTGTTCGGTTCATTGAATCTAGATTGATTTCCATGATGGACATTTTCCGTCAGAAGGCGACTTATACATTATCTTCAAATGTCTCGAGTTTCCTTGGATGGATGTCATGCCCATGAGGAGTTCTAAGATCACAGATATTATTTTCTCGAGAATGCTTCGCATCTCAAAAATACAAGCAAACAAGCCGGACATTTAATAATAAAATGGAAGTATGAAAAGATCTCAATTCCTATTGAGCACAGGGTTTGAAAAACCTCTTTTTACAAAACATCATTGCTAAATATTGGTTAAAATTGAATTTTCATATAAAATTCAAACCTTGTGTATATAGGTGCGAACTAGGCCTCGCACTACTTTCAAATAAATTACACATTGATCAACACACACACACACATTCATATAACAATTTATTTGAAGAGTGGCGATCACCGTGGTAACACGGATGTCGGGGGGGTGCCTAACACCTTCTCTCCGCATAATAAAGCCCCCGAACCCTCAATGAATCTCGGTTTCACAGACCCGTTTAGCAGTGTCAAATCACTGGGTCAATGTGCAAAACTTTTCGGTTGCGTTGGTGCAACCAGTTAAAAACACCAATTGGCGACTCTTAAAGTCAATCATCGACATTATACATGTCAGACCTTTTTCACTTATTTTTTCAAACAAATCTCACATTAACATGAGAACACCAAAGAACAAGTAACGAAAAGGGACACTCAAAAATCCCGACGTCGACAGGTGGCGACTCTGTTGGGGACTCCAGTAAGAGGGCTTAAGACGCTATTACAAGCTTTTCAAAATTGTTATATGCTTGTGTGTGATTGTTGCATTTAAATTTCTGATAAATGTGTACGAATGCATATTACTTACTGCACTGTTAAATATCTATCTGTGATATTAGTGCTTCGTACATGTCATCATTTTGCATAAACGGTGAGAGACGTTGTATGTGAATGTATGTTGTGTGGTCCCTCCATTAGGAGGTTATCTTGTCGGTGTTTGATTACTAGACCCGTGGGAAGAATAATTCCCCGGGGCTCAGGAAAGGCACCACTCAGATTCGCTCCAGTTGAAAGACCGGATTAAATTCCCGTCGAGTAAATTGCGATGATCTGTGAACCTTCATGCCGAAAAGCCGTTAGAGTAACCCTAGGATAGGTCAACCTCTGATAAACCAAACGCGGAGGAAATTCTCTTCATGCTTTCCATTTTCAATTACTTATAAAAGCATTTACTTGTAATTTTATCTATGCATGACATGTTATCAATTAACAAACCGGTTTTGCAGGACAAATTCCTAAAACGGATATGTTATGATAACATTTATATTACCCTAAGACGAAACTACGTAAGTCTTTCGTAGGGAAGCAATTGGGCCTGTTACCCGCTCTAAATCCAAAAAGGCCTCAAGCCTACAGCCAATCATGTCTTCTTCTGAACAGTCTAATCCTGTTTCCAGAGAAGAATTTAATGGATTGAGTAAACAAATCACAGACTTGGTTGTTCTACTAAAAGAGTTACACCAGTCTACTCAAGGTACGAAGATACCTACACATACAGAATCCTCTACACAAGGGGGAGTTCAACATCTGGAAAAAAAAATTCCAGAACATCTGTTGGATACAACCAACAAAGACCCTGAAAGCACCCATCTCAAAGGAGATCCAGACAACGGTGACATCAGGAAGAAGGTCCTTCAAATGGAGGAAACCATTCGCGTTCTTAAAGGGATTGGAACTCATGGCAGTGTTTCATATACAGACCTTTGCATATTTCCTGGTGTGCATTATCCAGAGAAATTCAAGACCCCTGATTTTGAAAAATATGACGGATTAGGGGATCCTTACACACATTTAAACATGTTCATTGGAGAACTTGGATCTTATGTTGAGGATGAAAAGCTCAGAATGCAGCTATTTCAGAAAAAGTCTGACTAGAGAAGCCCGTTCATGGTATACCAGATTAGACAACTCTAAGATCCATAGCTGGGAAGAGCTGGCTCATGCCTTCCTCACTTAATACAGTTTTCAATCTCAGATGGCTCCTGATCGGTATCAAATTACCAAGGTCAAGAAACAGTCTAATGAGTCATTCAGAGAGTATGCTCAAAGGTGGAGGCGCCTTACTACTCAAGTTATTCCTTCCATGATAGAATCAGAAATGGTCATGACCTTCATAGATGTACAAGAAGCTCCTTTCTATGAATGAGTTCTAGCTGGTATTGGCAAACCATTTTCGGAAATGATCAAACACGGCGAGATGGCTGAAATGGGATTGAAGTCCGGTAAAATTCAAGACCTAGCAGCTCTTAAAGTTGTTGCTGAGCACATCCAGTCCGGATCTTATGGAAACAACCCCTGGAGGGTCCATAAAAAGAAAGAGGAGGATGTTTCCTTGATATTGCAAGGACAAAAAGGCAATCCAAGTATGCATATGCAGAGGAGAAATTACTCCCCTTTTCCAGCACAATCTTCAAACCCTCCATTGCCTAAAAGTGGAGAAGTGAAGTGGCCTCGAGCGTTTACACCCTTAGGGGCCTCGCTCGAGAACATTCTTGCTCTTCTGAATGCTCAGAAGAAAATTACACATCTTCTTCCACCAGCCAACCCTAATGGGAGGGGTTTCAATGCTAATCGGAAGTGTGCTTATCATGCTGGGGCACCCGGACATGATACTCAGGATTGTTGGGCCTTGAAACATAAGATCCAAGATCTAATAGACAATGGTGAGATCATGGTCACCAAGCCAGATCAACCTCATGTACAAAACAACCCTCTCCCTCGACACCAAGAAGAAGAAGTTAACATGATCAGTTGGAGCACTAGACATGGTTCCAATCCGACTGGTGAATCATCCCAACCCATCAAAGACAGTGTTACCAAATGGGATTATGCAAAGTTCCAGTTTACAATGGAACAAAAGGTGAAAACTCTTTTTGCAAACAAATTGAGCAATTGGAAAAACTGGTAACTCACCAACACCAAGTCACACGCCAATTAATTAGGCAGGAGCATGCCTATCTCCTTCCATTGGTTATGAATGCTCCATCAACACCTTCAGAAAGCGAAGCTATGGAGGATAATGTTGCAAAGTGAGCAAGTGCTAAAGCCCGTCGGGACTTTGCCAATCAAAGGGAATTCACCTATCTGGGCCAATCTCTGGAGGAGATACTTCAAATGCTGATTAACGAAGGAAGAATCACATTCCTTCTACCTCCAATAAATCCCTGCTCAGGGCGGTTCAATCCTGATGAAATGTGTCAATATCATTCACATTCTCGCGGTCACAACACAGAAGAATGTTGGGCACTCCGCCATCTCATTCAGAATCTTATCGATAGCGGTGTCCTGCAAGTAGCAGATGATTACACTGTGAAACTTAAGGGTAGGAATGCATACCCTACTCAATGGAAGGGATCAGTAGCAGTTATATCTGAAGTGGATGATGAAACTGTCAAAGTATTTCCCATACAACCCATTCATCTCAAAGGAGCTAACAATCCTTTGAAAGTGGCCGCACCAGAGCCAATTCCTTTACCTTGCAGACTACAATATCCTTTTGTCAGCTTATACAAAGTTCCATGGAATTATGGAGAAGCTAAAGGATCCACGTCTCATACTACTGCTACAGTGTCGAAAGAAAATCCACTGTACCTCCCTCAACGGGTTATCAATCCTACTTGTGAAGCAAAGGGGAAGTTACCCATGGAGAAGATTGAAAAATTCCTCCGTGTTATGGGCCACAATGAAGCCAAAGTGGTTTCAGGCTTGCGAGAAGCTCCACACCAGATTTCAATTCTGCAATTGGTTTTCTCTTCCGAAGATCATCAGAAGGTCTTGCTAAAGGTTTTGGAAGAAGCCTACTTGCCAAAAAAATGGGTGGATGTGGAAAAATTTCAACATTTGGTTGATCATTTTTTAACAACAATGTGATATCCTTCAATCGATGATGATATACCTCCCGAAGGAAGGGATGGTCATTGCAAACCACTACACATCGCAGTGTTGTTGTCTTAGGGTATATGCTATTGGAGTTTTGATAGATGGAGGTTCATCTCTAAATATCTGTCCTTATGCCACCTTGGTGAAGATGAATATCAATCTCAAGCGAGTCCAAAGTAGCCATACGATCATCGAGCTTTTGATTGATCTCGTGAAATTCGTTGGAAAGATTGAATTGCCAATTAAGATTGGTCTCTCATACATTCACCTAATCCTTCCACGTCCTTAAGATAGATTCAGGATACAACCTACTATTGGGGAGACCATGGATACACATGGCTGGAGCTGTTCCCTCCACCCTACATCAACAACTCAAATACATCATCAACAACAGTCTAGTTACTGTCAATGCTGAGCCGGAATGTCCTATACCAGGAACTCTACCCATTATCAGCTTCAATTCAGAAGTTGAGCCGGCCAGTTTCCATACTCTAGAAGTGAGTAACATGCAATACCATTCTATTGGAGCGCCACTTCCCATACCCAAGATTTCTGACGAAGTGATGTCAGCTACTCAAGAAATGATGTTATTGGGTTACCAACCTGGACAAGGGCTTGGTAAGGATCAGCAGGGTATTAAGCACCCTATCCAAATGTCCAGTCAAATTGGGACAGCCGGCCTAGGCTATTCTGCTAGTTCCAAGCACAAGAATCCTCATAAGCACAAGCGGAGTTCCTCAAAGCTTCCATGCAAGATGGCAATTTCTACACCATTACCGCGTGAGTTGATACAGTCTCCAGTAAAGGTTCCATCCCATGTGGTGGCTATGTTGTTTCCGAAACCAGTACCAATAAAAGCTAAAGAGGTGCTGATTCCTGATCCCGAGACGAAAGAAATAGAGCGGAAACGTAAGCATGACCTTGCCTTGATGATGGCAGGCATTCGCGTCATTGTTCATGATGAACATACAAACAGATACACCCCAGACGATGATTGCCCAGATGTCATGGTTATCATTCAGGAGAAGGAGGACGCTGACGATCCTTCTATCACTACAGTCCTTCGGGACTTTGCCCTCAACAATTGGAGCAACACTCCATGCATTGGTCGACGAGGGTAAAATGGGCAGAAAATCCCTCTACCCTGTAGATAACTTTAATTGCTTGCTTTTCTTTATAGCACTAGCAGTTATTTTATCACATACATGCTAACACTTTTGTATGATTGAACAGTTGCATATATTAAGTGAAAGCATATTTTGTTTCAGGACTCTGAATTTAGATGTGCATGTACTTGCTGATGAGGTGCCTTCTCTCCATAAGGGCTGTAACTTTGATGCAAAGTTGTACTCAGACTTGATGGACATCCAAGAGGACATTGAGACACCTCAAGAGATTAAGGAATGGGTCACCGACAAACCCAAACCCAATCTTGATCAAACCACTCCTTTCAATCTTGAAACCTTAGACAACCCTAAGCTAATCCAGATTAGTTCAGACCTTACCACAAATCAACGGAATGACATGGTTGAACTGTTAACCCAATTCCAGGATGTGTTTGCACGGTCTCACGAAGACATGGTGGGTTTGTCCACTGACATTGTTCTTCATCGCCTTCCCATTAAAGAAGAATTCAAGCCAGTTAGGCAGAAGCTCAGGCGATTGAAACCTGAGTGGAGTTTAAAAGTTAAAGAAGAAATTGTGAAACAATTTCAAGCTGGCATCATCATGGTGTCTATATATCCGGAGTGGATATCCAACATTGTTCTCGTGCCTAAACAAGGGAGAAAGGTGTGAGTCTGCGTGGATTATCAGGATTTGAACAAAGCTTGCCTTAAAGATAGCTTTCCCGTGCCCTTTACCCACATTCTTATTGACAATACTACTCAAGATCTTTGCATGTACTCCTTCATTTGATTAGCATGGGTACCATCAAATTATGGTCGCTGAGGAAGATCGTGAGAAAATTGCTTTCATCATGCCTTGGGGAACCTTTTGCTACAGATGGTTGTCATTCAGCCTCGTCAACGCTGGGGTAACCTACCAGAGAGCTATGATGTCCCTTTTTCATGATTTAATGCACAAGGAGATAAAGATCTATGTGGATAACATCATTGTCAAATCCTGGAAGGAGGATGACCATTTAGACCATCTCAAAAAGCTGTTCAACAGGTTGCGTAAGTACAACTTGAATTTGAATCCCGCCAAGTGCGCCTTCGGTGTTAAGTCAGGAAAGTTGCTAGGCTTCCTAGTCATCCACAAAGGGATTGAACTGGATCCTACCAAAATCCAAGCCATCAAGGAAATGCCCATTCCTCAGACAGAGAAGGAAATACGAGGATTTTTGGGAAGGATCAACTTCATTAGCCGATTCATTTCTCAACTCACAGCAACCTATGAGCCAATCTTCAAATTGTTAAGGAAGAACTCCTCCATGAAATGGAATGATGAGTGTCAAAAAGCCTTCCTCATAATCAAGGAGCAGCTGATTAACGCTCCTATTTTGGTACCTCCCATGGATGATGTTCCCCTGTTCATGTACCTGTTCATAAATGACAATGCCATGGGTTGTATGTTGGGACAAAAAGACGATAGAGGCCAAGAGTGAGCTATCTATTATCTTAGCAAAAGATTCAGCATCAGTGAACACAAGTACACTCTAATTGAGAAGACTTGTTGTGCTTTAGCATGGGCTTCCATGAGATTACAACATTATCTCCATGGTCACACAACCCATCTCATATCCCGCGTGGATCCTCTCAAGTATGTGTTCAGCAACCCCATGCTAAATTGTCGACTGTTTAGATGGCAGTTGATCCTACAGCAATTTGACATCATCTATGTGACTCAAAAGTCGATCAAGGGTCAAGGAATTGCTGATTAATTGGCCGCCGCACCTGCAGGGGATTACAAACCCTTAGAAATATACTTTCTTGATGAAGGAGTAATGGCAATTCAGCTACCACATCAGTACGATACATGCCATTCGTGGAAAATGTATTTTGATGGAGCTATTAACTCAGAAGGCTCCGGAGCCGGAGCAGTTTTAATATCCTGTACGGGGGAGCAGTATCCCGTCGTCGTCCAATTGCAGTTTGTCAACACCAACAACACAACTGAGTATGAAGGCTGTATCATGGGACTCAAACTTGCCCATTCAATGGGTATCAGGCGGTTAACTATCTTTGGGGATTCTGAATTGGTAATCAAGCAATCCACAGGAATCTATCAAACCAAAGAATTACATTTGCTTCCTTACCATCGACAAGTTCTACAGATGGCTTTGGAGTTTGAAGAAATATCCTTTCTACACATTCCTCGTAATAGGAATGACTTTGCAGACGCATTAGCAACGTTGGCCTCCTTGGTTTACATACCTGACAAGGAAAACATGCCAAACATCACGATTGCCATGCATAAAGCCCCAGTATATGGGAATTACATTGGAGAAGTATCGGATGAACTACCTCCCATCCACAACCCTTGGTATCAGCATATCAACGAGTATCTGCGAGATGGATCTACACCCGCTGAGGCTAGCCTAACTGGGAAGAGGTGGATTCATCGACTTGCTATGAAATTCTACGGCGTAGATGCACTCTGCAAAGAGATGCGAGATTAGGTCTCCTCGGATGTGTCGTGACAAAGACCAAAGCTCGCCGACTCATGGATGAGATCCATGGTGGAGTATACTGACCCTCACATGAGCAGACCCCTACTTGTCAAGAAAATTCTCAGAATGGGACATTATTGGCTTACACTCAAAGCTGACTGTGATGATCACGTCAAGAGGTGCTATCAATGTCAAATCCATGGGAATGCTATCCACGCCCCTCCAAGGGAACTCCACAATATGAGTTCGCCATGGCCCTTTTCAATGTGGGGAATGGACGTGATCGGGCCCATCGAGCCCAAAGCCAGTAATGGACATCGATTTATATTCACCATGATCGACTACTTCACCAAATGGGTAGAAGCAGCTTCCTTCCCCAGGGTTACTAAAGAAGTCATCATTGCGTTCATCAGAAACAATGTTGTTTGTCGATTTGGACAACCAGAGGTCATTGTGTCAGACAATGCTAAGAACCTCAACAACAACATGATGGAGGAATTATGCAGAAAATTTCACATCAAACATCTCAACTCTGTCATCTACCGACCAAAGATGAATGGTGCTGTTGAAGCGGCTAATAAAAACATTAAGAAGATTATGGAGAAAATGTCCTCCAATCACAAAGGATGGCCTGACCTCTTGCCCCTAACTTTATTAGCCTACAGAACTTCAATGCGAACTTCCACTGGGGCAACACCCTACTCCCTAGTCTATGGGATAGAAGTAGTGCTCCCCATAGAAGTGGAAATGGAATCCCTCAGAGTATTGATGGATGCTCAATTGGATGAAGACCAATGGGTACAAGACAGGTATCACCAATTGTCTCTGATAGATGAAAAGTGAACCGCGGTTATCTTCCATGGTCAGTTATATCAGCAAAGGATCGCACGATCCTACAACAGAAAAGTCCAACTACGGCAATTCAAACAACATGACTTGGTTTTGAAGAAGATCATTGACAACCAAGATCAATCTAAGGGAAAGTTCGTTCCTAACTGGGAAGGCCCATTTATTGTCAAAGAAGTATTGACAGGAGGTGCTCTCAGGTTGCAGGAAATGGATGGCGATGAATTTCCATAGCTTATCAACTCGAACACCGTGAAACGGTACTATGTCTAAAGTTACCATCAAGCAAACATCCTGGTTTTGATCCTCAAATCACCAGTCATTCTGGTTTTGAACCCTTTTCTGTTTATAAACTCTTTGGCCCCTCGGGGAAACATACACTTCAAACCAGCAGCCTGGTTTCTTTACACTTCAAACCAGCAACCTGGTTTCCTTTCGTTTCAAAACTTTTCACACACCTACTTCTCCTGAAGACGAGACTAAACTTTTCAACACCTTACTTCACCTGAAGACGAGACTAGACTTTTCAACACCTTACTTCTCCTGAAGACGAGACTAAACTTTTCAACACCTACTTCTCCTAAAAACGAGACTAAACTTTTCACACCTGCAATTTATCCTGAAGACGGGATCAAACTTTTCTATGCTTGCAGTTTGTCCTGAAGACGGGATCAAACTTTTTCCACATTTGCAGTTTATCCCCTTTATGGGATTAAACTTTCTTCTCCCCGCAGTATAGCCTACACATGGGATTTGCGCTTCTCTTCAGCTGTGATTCGTCCTGAGGGGCGAACTACGTCGAGCTGATCTCCCTAATACCCGGGGATACGTAGGCAACCATATTCTATATGGCCCGATCGCAATAAAAACAACAACAAAAACATTTCTGCCTTTTCTTCACAAAAACAACAAAAATACTTCTACACCCTTCTGCCTTTCACAGTCAGCGTTGAACCTCCTACATTATGTTCGAACTATGCAGACTTGATCTCCTCTTCAATAGAAGACGTGGCGACCATTCATAGTGCTTGATCTAACCCTTACCGAATAAACATATTTGTCACACGGTACTGGGATCAACCTTCAAATTGCCCCACTTCATCAGTTTCAGATCAAAGGGATGGAATTATCCAACCTCTTCTCACAAGTAGAAGATTCGGTGACCATCTAAGCTGCGATCGTGCCTCAAAGAGCAATACCCACCCATAAGAGATGGAATTAACTAGGCTTCTCACAAATAGAAGTATTGGCGACAATCTGTGGTACGGTCAATCTCAGAGAGGAAGAAACCACCCTCCTCTCCATTTTTCCATACAGATACCAGTCCCAAGACACCAAAGATGGTAGGGATTTTTAGTAATCAATGATCCGTTCTGAGAGACCTTGCGATGTCTCAATGTCCATCTATCAAGGATAAGTTCAAAATGCATCAAGATCAAAGGCCCTGGAGAAATAGGAAAATATCAAGCAAGTATCAAGGCATAACTAAAATGGAAGTGAATCAAAATATATTTCCCTGCCATACATAATACTGTTTGATATATACATCTGTGTTGTACATGACAAAAATGGCTAAGCTAGTTTGTGCAGGAAAATACAAAGCTATCTACAGATTTGTGTGTATGCGGACTATCAGATCTAACATGGCATCCCTCTCTGAAGACGGAGGTAACGCTACAAGCTCCTGCCCAAGGGTATCTACATGAGCTAGCAGATTAGAGGCTAACTGCATGGTGGCGGAATGTTCATCAATGTAGGCACTCATGTCGGCAAGACTGACTATTATCTAGGATCTCACTGAAGTGATGTCTGCAATGGCCACATCCCTAGCAGATAAGGCGGCATCCCGCTCAACTATCAATGCATCCCTGGCTGATCTAGCCTCATCCCTCGCTAACAGAGCGTTATCTCTCATCAAGAGCTGTCAACATCATGGCCCTAGCCTGATCTCTGTCGTAGGTCATCAGATGTAAGCTCTGCTCTAAATGTTGTGCTTAGAATCTTTGAGTAACTTGATGGCACTTTTCGGGGTGGGAGAATCCATCACAAATCTTTGGCGACCAATGATCCAAGTCATCGGTGGGAATGATGACCTCCTCTATAGGCTCCTCATCATAATAATCGGTCTCTACACTATGGATCTCGCCATGCGCCTAATGCGATCTGTCTCCATCCATGCGAGAATACTCTGCAGAATAACTGGATGATCGAGAAAACTCGATCGACTCTCATTGATCCCAACAGGCATACAACCTGGATCTGTCCTCCGCTGACAAATGGTGCAACGCAAAACACTGACTCACTGCCCCCTCATATGGATGGAAGTCCTGAAACTGGTCAACCTGACACATCACAGCCAGTGGGTGGTAAGTGATAATGCCCCTCAAACCAGCCAGAGGGAGATAATCCATGCCCAGAGCATGAGTAATAAAGTTGTAGGGTGAGCTAAGCCCTGAACACGGCAATATATTAAACGGATCTCCAATCTCTGCTAAGAAAGTGGACCAAGATAAAGATCAGACACACCCGAGAGAAATTTGAAAGGAGTACGACATGGCTATCTCATGGGTGAAACAAAATCCATGATGTTTGAATGTGCCAATTGATAAGTGGTATTTTTACCTACTTATTGAATATCAATCTATGCGAATTATGCCCACCTCAAGTACATTTCATTGTGTTTTTGTTGCATTTCACGTTATTTTTCATTGCATTTACTTAAAACTCCTTTTGGTGAATAAGTGCAGGAATCGGCTTGATTTTGGTGGAATTAGAGGCATGGGGCGAGTGGATGCGTGAAGGCTAGTCACAAGGCGAGGATGGGCATGGCATGGAGGTGAAATGAAGCATGAAGACCAAGCAAACAAGAGAATTGATCATGACTGAACAAGTTGCGCAAAGAACAAGCGAGAATGTAACCAAAACTGCAGAACCACAATGGCAATGTATGGCGCACAGTGAGCATGTGTTTTAGACTCGGCATGGCTGGCATGTGGACGAGGGATAAACAGGAAGACCTTACGCAAGTTCTGCGACCAGCGAGGGATAGATGGCATACGTGAGAGGATGGCTGGACTAGACATTTACATTGCAAGTCTCATGAGTCGCCAAGCAGGGGAAGCTATAGAGGCGTGGCGGTGCATACAAATCGATCTTTGTAATTTTGTTTTATTTTTAATTCTCAATTAAATGATGTGTAATTGGTTTTTAAAGACGATTCTGACTGGTGTCAAAGAGAGGCAAGTTTACTTTTACGTATTTTCATCTTAGAAAAACTAGGGTTTTACACCTTGGGAGAGATTCCAACGTAGAACGAAGCCATAACGTCTACTTCTCTACTTCTTCTTGGAATTCTTTGTCATCGTGATATTTGATTACTATATATTGGATTTCTTTGAGGATTGATTAGTTAATCATTGGTTTCTATTCCACGATTGGGTTTGATTGTTCTATCTTTCTTAATTCACTCGTTTATTTATTGATCATGTTTAGCGTTGATCCCATAATGGCTTTTGGTTCAGTCATGAACTAAACTCCATTATGGGATTCTAACGGATTTTAATATGTAGTTTGGTTGTACATCTAAATGTTAGATTTGTTTTGCATATCATATGGGATATCTGTCATGGTTGTCTTACATGTATGAATGATTGATCACCATTCGTTTCAGTCTTTGTATGGGATTGACAATGAACATATAAATATGGATTGTAATCATGATAGCATGCGAATATGGGGCTAGTGTATTGGCTTGTGTATTTTGTGAACTAGGTAGACATATACTGTTTCACCGTATAAGCTAGAGTAAGGGCTTGAGCTTAAAAGCAATAGGATTGTAATTGTGTATAGACATATGGTGATTGTGATTGTATTGGTGATTACATAAAGTCTAACATCTGTAGATGTTGTGTAAGTTGGTTATAGTGCATTGAAAAATGGTTATAACTCTCTTTGTGCTCTTGGCTATTTTCCTGTGATATGTGGACACACTTCTTGCATGACAGTGGCGATTAGGCGAAATATTAAATGAAGTTAGGGTCCCATTGTTTCCTTGTTATATTGATTCCATCTGCATTCTTATTTCTAGTTAAAAATCATAATTAGTTTAATTTAACAATTTAGTCATTAGTTTAAGCATATAAGTATAGTGAGTTAATTAATGCATGATAATATATGTTTAACAACTTTCTCTGTGGGATTGATACTTTACTTAGTCTGTATTACTTGTTGACACATGTATTCTTGCATGAGTTAGAGCTCTTTTATTAGAACTATAAAAGGGGCAACAAGTTTTTGGTGTGCGATTCTTAGGGAAAGGCGTTAATTTAGATAATTATCATTAGTTTAAAGCTATATTGTATGACTTAAACAATTCTGTTCATTTCTCATTTCTATTTTTATTTTGTTTTTGGTTGCTGGTCCTTGGAGAATTTTATGCACACGCGATCATCCAACTTGGAGTTAACACCAGCGCAAGCTAATATAAACGGAAAAGGTTGGAAAGCAAGTGTAAAGGAGAAATTTGCAAGCACGATTAGAAACACTTGATCGGTATGGCGGAAGAACCAAGAATTGAGCAAAGAGAAGAGTATCGGGCTCTAAGGGAATATTCCATGCTAAACATAAATGAATTACAGTCTAGCATAGTCAGACCGGTGATAGCAGCAAATACCTTTGAAATTAAACCGGGCACTATCCAGATGGTGCAGAACTCAGTACAGTTTGGGGGTGCTGCTACAGATGATCCGAACAAACACCTATTGAGCTTCATCGAGATCTGTGACACATTCAGATATAACGGTGTGACGGAGGATGCCATCAGACTACGATTATTCCCATTTTCATTGAGGGATAAAGCAAGGAGTTGGCTGCATTCTCTGCCAGCAAGGTCAATCACTACATGGGAGGACTTAGCACAGAAATTCTTAGCCAAGTTCTTCCCAATGGCTAAGACTGCGAAGATGAGGACAGCCATATCCCAGTTCGAGCAACAACAGGGTGAGTCCTTATACGAGGCATGGGAGAGGTATAAAGAGATGCTTAGGAAGTGTCCGCATCACGGTTTTCCAGATTGGTTGGTGATAAATTCGTTTTACAATGGTTTGGGATGGCAGTCGAGACCGATTGTAGACGCAGCCGCAGGAGGGGCAATATGGGCAAAAAGTTATGATGAAGCCTATAAGCTTATCGAGACTATGGCGGAAAATGACTATCAGAATCCTACAGCTCGGATGCCATAGCCTAAGGTTGCAGGTGTGTTGGAGGTAGATGCGATTACACAGCTGTCGGCACAAATGGTAGCTATGGCTAAGAAAATAGATACTTTGGCAGAGAACAAAGTGAAGACAGTTGCTTTCGTTTGTGAGATTTGTGCGGGGTCACACTCCACGGATCAATGTGCTATCAGCTCAGAGTCAGTACAGTATGTGAGCAACTACATAAAAGACCAAGGTCAATTTCACAACACATACCATCCCAACAATCACAATCATCCAAACTTCAGTTGGGCTAACAACCAAGGACAACAACAAAATCAGTTCCAGCCAAATCAACAGTTTCAACCGTAAGCAGCACAACCATAGTTTACACCAAAACCACCGTTTCCACCGGGATTTCCTCAACAGCAACAACACCACACTCCAGCTGCATCACATCCAGAGAAGAAATTAGAAATGGAGGATATGATGTTGAAATACATGGCAAACACTGAGGTCATGATCAAAAGCCAAGCAGTGGCTATCAAGAATTTAGAGACTCAGATGGGGCAAATGGCTAGCATGCTCATTAACAGGCCCCAGGGTACATTGCCAAGTAACATAGAGATAAATCCTAGAAGAGACGGGAAGGAGCAGTGTCAAGCAATAACATTGCAGCCTGGGAAAGATTTGACAGGGTCTGCAAGTCACGTGCCCGCGCATGAAATTACTAAGGAGGCAGCGTGGCCACGCGAGGCAGAGCAGGAGACTGACGAGGAGAAAATTTTGGAAAATTCTGAGATTCAGCAAGAAGAGAAGAATAAAGCAGGTTCAGAAGAGAAGGTCAAGAGTCCAGTACAACCTCTGCACCCTCAAGTACCTTATCCACAGAGATTAATTAAGCAAAAAGATGACAAACAGTTCAGCAAGTTTCTAGAGGTTTTCAAAAAGCTGCAGATCAACATACCTTTTGCCGAGGCATTGGAACAAATGCCAAGCTACACAAAGTTCATGAAAGGTATCTTGTCAAGGAAGAGGAGATTAGATGAGTTTGAAATGGTAGCCTTGACAGAGGAATGAAGTGCAGTGCTACAACGCAAGCTACCTCCAAAGCTGAAAGATCCGGGCAGATTCACAATTTCGTACACCATTAGGAAGATGAATTTTAGCAAGTGTTTATGTGATCTAGGAGCAAGTATAAATTTGATGCCGTTGTCAGTGTTCAACCAGTTGGGATTACCGGCTTCAAGACCAACGAACATATCGTTACAGTTAGCTGACTGGTCCATCACATATCCACGGGGAATTGTTGAAGATGTATTGGTTAAAGTGGATAAGTTCATTCTTCCGGCCGACTTCATCATTTTAGATTTTGAAGAAGATAAGAGTATACTGATCATACTAGGGAGGCCATTCTTAGCTACAGGCAGGACTCTTATAGATGTACAAAAAGGGGAACTCATGATGCGCGTTCAGGATCAAGAGGTCATTTTTAATGTCTTCAAGGCCATGAAATTCCCAACAGATGAGGAGGACTGTTTCTTCGTTGATTGGGTGAATTGGATTCTAGACGATAACATACAGAGTCTAGCAGACTATGAACCTTTGCAGAAGATCATTGATGCGAATCCAGATACGAAAGATGATGAATTTGATGAATTCGTGCAATATTTGGGCACCAATCCACAATTCAGGAGATTTAGACCACCTGTAGAGCCATTGACAATAGCTGGAGACACCGCAAATAAGTTAAAACCATCTCTTGAGACACCTCCATATTTGGAATTAAAGCCACTTCCGGAACATCTCAGGTATGCATTCTGAAATTCGGATTCAAAATTACCTGTGATTATTGCTTCTGCACTAACATCTTGTCAGGAAGAAAAACTGCTACGAGTGCTTCGAGAGTTCAAATCAGCTATTGGATGGACCATAGTAGATATCAAAGGGATCAGCCCATCATATTGCATGCACAAGATCCTGATGGAAGATGGTAGCAAGTCGACAGTTGAGCAACAAAGGAGGCTTAATCCAATTATGAAGGAAGTGGTCAAGAAAGAGGTGCTAAAATGGCTAGATGCAGGAATAATTTATCCGATCTCAGACAGCTCATGGGTGAGCCCAGTACAGTGTGTTCCGAAAAAGGGTTGCATGACAGTCGTGACTAATGCGAATAATGAGCTAATCCCAACACGAACAATAACAGGGAGAGTTTGCATGGATTACCGCAAGCTAAACAAAGCTACGAGGAAAGATCATTTCCCGCTCCCATTCATTGATCAGATGCTAGATAGACTAGCAGGACATGAGTACTATTGCCTTCTGGACGGTTATTCGGGCTATAATCAAATTATGATAGCTCTGAAAGATCAGGAAAAGACTAACTTCACATGTCCATACGACACTTTTGCTTTTAGAAGGATGTCTTTTGGGTTGTGCAATGCTTCAGCCACATTTCAGAGATGTATGATGGTCATATTTTCAGACATGATGGAATAGAATGTGGAGGTATTCATGGACGACTTCTTGGTCTTCGGGGATTCATTTGACCTATGCCATGATAATCTAGTTATGGTCTTGAAGAGATGTGTTGAAATGAATTTAGTGCTAAACTGGGAAAAATGTCACTTCATGGTACAAGAAGGAATCATATTGGGACACAAAGTTTTAAAAAGGGGACTTGAGGTGGATAAGGCGAAACTAGAGACTATTGAGCACTTGCCACCGTCCACGTCAGTAAAAGGAGTTCGCAGTTTTCTGGGACATGCATGGTTCTACCGCAGGTTCATTAAGGATTTCTCCAAAATAACAAACCACTATGCAGTTTATTGGAGAAGGATGCGCAATTTAGCTTTGATGACGCCTGCATGTCAACATTTGAACACTTGAAGAGAAAACTGATTTCAGCACCAGTGATTACCGCACCAGATTGGACCTTGCCGTTTGAATTGATGTGTTACGCCCGATGATTCTGCCGTAGAAATTTGTTTTTAAAGCAAAGAAAAGAAAAGATATTTCATGTGATCTATTATGCTAGCAAGACTCTAACGGATGCACAATTGAACTATACCACCACAGAAAAAGAGTTATTGGCTGTGGTATACGCCTTTGATAAGTTCTGAGCGTATTTGATTGGCACAAAGGTGATAGTGTATACGGATCACGCTGTAATTTAACATTTAATGGCAAAGAAGGACGCAAAACCTCGGCTAATTAGATGGATCTTATTACTGCAAGAATTTGACTTGGAAATCAAGGACAGAAAGGGAACTGAAAACCAAGTGGCAGACCACTTATCTCGACTCGAGAATCCGGAAAGGGAAGTACACGATAATGTTATGATCAATGAATCCTTTCCCGATGAGCAGTTATTTGTGGTAAAAGGGGAAGTGCCATGGTTTGCAGACTTCACAAATTATCTAGTAAGTAAGACAGTTCCTTCTAACTTGGTGGGATACTAAAAGAAGAAATTTCTGCATGACATCAAATGGTATATATGGGATGAGCCTTGTTTAAACAGTGTTCTGATCAAGTGATAAGAAGGTGCATTCCATATAGCGAGACCGAGGGGATTCTGTAAGAGTGTCATTCCACGGTATATGGAGGTCATTATGGTGGTGAACGAACAGCAGTGAGAGTACTACAAGCAGGGTTCTACTGGCCAACTATTTTTAAGGATGCATACAGTTTTGTCCAGCAATGTGACAGATGTCAGCGAGTGGGTAATATCTCTAAAAGGAATGAAATGCCATTGAATACCATCCTAGAAGTAGAAATTTTTGATGTATGGGGTATTGATTTCATGGGACCTTTCGTTTCTTCCTGCGGAAATCTCTACATCTTGCTCACCGTGGATTACGTCTCAAAATGGGTGGAAGCTGCAGCTCTTTCGACTAATGATGCCAAGGTCGTCCTCAAAATTCTACATAAAAGCATTTTCACAAGGTTCAAAACTCCAAGGGCTATCATTAGTAGTAACGGCGGTCATTTACGCAATAGGCGGTTGCGCCTTCTTTGGCTAAATCACGGGTGAATCATCGCATCGTCACAGCTTATCACCCGCAAACAAATGGCCAAGCCGAAGTATCAAATCGAGAAGTAAAAAGAATCCTAGAAAAAGTCGTGAATCCAACACGATAGGACTGGTCGTTAAAGTTAGACGATGTTGTATGGGCCTATCGCACCGCGTACAAAACCACGTTGGGCATGTCACCATTTCAACTCGTGTATGGCAAAGCATGTCATCTCCCTATGGAACTAGAGTATAAGGCATATTGGGCAATACGGAAGCTCAACCTCGATTTGACATCTGCACGGGAGAAATGGCTACTTCAGCTCAATGAGCTAGATGAGTTTAGATTACAGGCGTATGAGAATGCGAAGTTGTACAAGGAGAAAGTGAAGAAATGGCATGACCGTAAGATAATGGAAAGGACATTTGAACCGGGACAAAGGGTTTTGCTCTACAATTCCAGACTTAAACTTTTTCCTGGAAAACTGAAATTGCGATGGTCGGGTCCATTCACAGTGAAAACTGTCTTTTTACATCATGCAATTGAAGTATATGATTAGTTCCTGGACAAGCCCTTTAAAGTAAACGGCCAGCGATTGAAGCATTACTTTGGTGGCGAGGTGGACAGACAGAAAATCACCGTAATTCTCTCATCAACATGAGAGTCCGAGACAGTCAAGCTAATTGACTATAACTTAGCGCTGGATGGGAGGCAACCCATTACTTTTACCTCTAATGTCTTTTCAATTCTTTAGTAGAATAGTAGTTAGATTCATTCTATTTTTGCTTGGTGCATAATCTGTGGTGCCCTCATATTCTTGTAGGTGCTGTGGAGTACCCTCATCACAATCTGCTACTTGGAAACTCAGGTATTGCATCTCAGAAAGTACATCGAGCGATCGCGCCTGACACAACATATGGAATCTCGCGCCCACGCGCAAGTCAGTACCTTTTAGCCACCTCGCGTGCCCGCGCAAAAAAAATGATATAGAGCCGTACGACCGCGCGCAACGTCAAGTAAAGAAATATTTTTAAGTTAAAATCCGATCCGGGGTCTACTAGGCTTCTTACGCGACTGATTATAAGCGTCCTTCTCTCTTCTCCCATAATAATAAGCCTCCTCACCACCGTTTCTTCCTCATATCACAACCTTCCTCATTGGATTCACTTTAGGGTTTATTTTCTTGGGTTGTGCACAACTAAGTTTGGGGGTAGTATCAGTTGTTGTAAAGCTTTCACAGTCTCTACATATCTGTTGATCATGGGTCCAAAAAGAAGACACACCATCTCCATCTCTTCAACCTCTGACTCCTCATCTAGTGATCATGATGATGATGTCATGGAAAGCAGAAACTTTCTCAGT
The DNA here is from genome assembly GCA_020205605.1 of Panax ginseng. Taxonomy (NCBI): domain Eukaryota; kingdom Viridiplantae; phylum Streptophyta; class Magnoliopsida; order Apiales; family Araliaceae; genus Panax; species Panax ginseng. Next base: position 71,479,142 of record CM035134.1, on the reverse strand, counting down.
TGTGAAGCTCATCACTACTATTATCACCTCATGAGTAAATCGTTTATGAAGGAACGAGGCTTTAAACCCACCAAGAAAGATGGACAGCTATGGAATATGCTCCGAGAAAGAAGCTGGGTTATCCTGGCCGCAACGCCTATGCCTATCCCAATGGCAGTTGTTCGAGAATTCTACGCAAACGCAAAGGAGATGGATATTAAAGGAATAATGTTTGTTCGATAAGTGCAAGTGGATGTTCGACCCTCAGCCATCAGAGCAGTGTATAGAATAACTGATACACTACCGACTGGGTCGGCAAATTGGGTCACAGATGACCATTTACTGACGGACTTGGACGTAGTGATTTCGAAATTGTTCATCCCAGGAACCAAGTGGAACTATAAGGTCGGAACAACTGAGCTTAAATCGTTTCCAGCTTCCACCTTGAATCGTTATGCCCAAGCATGGCATTTGTTTGTATGCGCCAAATTAATTCTGTCTACTCACAAGCATGAAGTAACCAAGGAGCAAGCAAACATTGTGAAGTATCTGAAGGGAATTACCACTGGGAGCATTCCACACGCTTCAGTGGTAGCCATGCTATGTGCGCAGCAGGGGTGCAATTGGGGCAACAAAAAACTGCAATATCCCAGTCAAGACATCACACATGCCACCATTGCTAAATTTGAGGACTGGGCAGGTGGTGAGCCACACCCGCGCGGACGAGGATTAATTTTCTGACCCACCTTCCCAGAGCCAACCCAGCAGCCCCCGCACACTGATGAAGTAGGCCCATCCACCCAAGCACATTCTATCTCTAGCGATCGACATCTCCGAAGGTTGGAGCGCAAAGTCGATGCATTATATGACAATCTTGGGACATTTGCTACGGGACCCACCAGGGCCTTGGCCGAAGCTTTTGCACAGCAAGGAACAATGCTCGAATGGCCGTAGTTTGGGACCGCTGTGCCTTATCCACCACCAGATTCACCACCCGAGGAGGGTGGTCAAGCCGATCATTAGGGGAGTTTTCTTGTACCCTTTACCTTCATTCAATGAGGACATTGAACACTTTAAGTTTGGGGGTATTGGAGTACTTGAATAGTAGCTTAGATTACATTCTGTTTTTGCATGATTAGTTTGATTTTGCATGATTATCTGTTAGATAAATTTTTGCATAAAATTTTTAGTTTAATGTCTCACACAAATTCTTGCTTAATAATAGAAATTTTTGCCTAGCTAATGACGATAATGAATTGTGAAAGATTTCAGAACATGTTGCATAACACAGCTTGGATATAATGTTTTACACAATGAGATTCATGTTGCTGTTTAAATGTTTTCAGTTTTCACAAATGTATTCACAATCACTTGTAGGTTTAAGATGTGTGTCTTGCATTGCTCAATAGAACATGTAGTTTTAAAAAGAGAAACATGAGGAAAGTGTTGTAGATTGTGAGTCATTTAAGTGCAAAGTTTTGGAAAAACATGGGTATGCTATGTATAAAAAAAATCAAATAGCAATAACGTGGCTAGTTTTAATTCGGGGCCCTGGCTACTTGAGTAAGTACGCCCGATGGGATTGTCTCTACACCTAGCGCCCTAAGGTCTTTCATGGTCTGGGAGTCGTTGGTTGAAAGCTCGCTAAGGGGTAGCAGTGTGCCTAATGGATTGAGACATTGCATAGTCATGTGAAAAAAAAAGAAGCAAAAGAGAAAAAGAAAAGAAAAAAATAGTAATAAACACCGTGGGAAAGTGCGAAATCGCCCTCGTGAGTAGCAATAAATCAATAAACCTAGTGTTGAACCTTAGTTTGCAGTGATATGTCGAAACATTCTATGTTGCATGAGTATACATGAGTCTTGATTTAGACTATAATTTTCTTTGTAGAGCAGTGTAGGATATATAATCTTTGCTTAGATCAAGTTTTTGTGAACATCACACACACACACAACATCTCTATAGCATTCATGAATTATCTGAGTGTATGATATTATGTCTATGGTTTGGTTTGAAAGTATGTTCTGGATCTGGATAGTTCACTGAGGTAATTTGGGCTGAAATTCTGTTATGGCTAAGATTTTGTGAGACTAGTATGCATCACAGAATAGTTGCATAGTTTAGTAGTTGTATTTTCATTATTCATTAGTATGCATTGCTTGAGGGCAAACAACAGTTCAAGTTTGGGGGTATTTGATAAGTGGTATTTTTACCTACTTATTGAATATCAATCTATGCGAATTATGCCCACCTCAAGTACATTTCATTGTGTTTTTATTGCATTTCACGTTATTTTGCACTACATTTACTTAAAACTCCTTTTGGTGAATAAGTGCAGAAATCGTCTTGATTTGGGTGGAATTAGAGGCATGAGGTGAGTGTATGCGTGAAGGCTAGTCACAAGGTGAGGATGTGCATGGCATAGAGGTGAAATGAAGCATAGAGACCAAGCAAGCAAAAGGATTGAGCATGAGTTAACAAGTTGCAACAATGTGAAAGACAGAAACGAACGAAGCTACTTGAAACAAGTCGCTTGGCGAGACAAGTTTAGATTCGCGTGCCCGCGCGAGAGTAGGGCTAAACAGGGAAGACCTTCTGCAAGTTGCGAGACCATGAGGGGATAGATGCGCGCCCATGAGGCATGATCGCGCGCCTGCGCGAGAGGGCGGCTGGACTGGACATGACACACTGTAAGTCTCGCGGCCATGAGACAGGGAAGCTAAAGAGGTGCGCGGCCACGCTCGATGCTGATGCTGTAATTTTGTTTTATTTTTAATTCTCAATTAAATGATGTGTAATTGGTTTTTAAAAACAATTCTGACTGGTGTCAGAGAGAGACAAGTTTAATTTTATGTATTTTTATCTTATAAAAACTAGGGTTTTACACCTTGGGAGAGATTCCAACGTAGAACGAAGCCATAACGTCTACTTCTCTACCTCTTCTTGGAATTCTCTGTCATCGTAATATTTGATTACTATATATTGAATTTCTTTGAGGATTGATTAGTTAATCATTGGTTTCTATTCCACGATTGGGTTTGATTGTTCTATCTTTCTTACTTCACTCGTTTGTTTATTGATCATGTTTAGCATAACAACTCAATGCCTACATTTTGGGAAAATTTTGCCATAGCCCCTTTGTAAATGGGACTATCCACATGCACATAGGCATGACTAGGTGGCCATTCAGTAGCACACCTGTACACAATCATATACATCCTGTATGCATTCATCACATCACAGTAAAAATCTGTAAGTGTAGTCTAATTACAAAGATTATTTACTATTCTACCTTTACTCATTTGTCCTCAGATAGGATAAGAAATGACAGTAAAAGGATCAAATTTGAGTGTGTCAAAAGTCAAATTTTTTTTCACATCATTATTTTCAACATGGGTTAATACTAACAATTACTATGTTGGATACTTTTTATCAAGTCATATCAGCATGCATATTCACTACTATGTGTCTAAATGCATTTCATGCGATAAGTCATTTTCCAACGGACATAAATTGGAAAAAAATACATGCATGTGTTACCGGGGCCGGTGAAAGAGCGCTTATGCGGTGATAGAATATGCGAGAAAGTTGCCCGAACTCAGTAGATCTGCAGAAGAGCTCTCAGATTTCCTTCGCTGCGCAACTTGAAAATGACTTATGAAAGCAACCACCGCTTTATACATAAACGCACTGGCCATGCAGTCAACCACGGCTCCTGCAGGTACCCCTGCGGCCCCCCTACATGGGTCCCACACCTCCGGCTCGATCCAGTTAGAGTTGCAAAGGAGGTCTCACAAGCTGAAAAGGCCAAATCAGGAATAAAAACGCTACCCGATTGAGCGGAACAGCCTGAAATCCAGGTTTCTTGTCGGTCAGAGTTAAACTCCCGTCATCTCAGTGGTATTCGCCTGTATGTAAGGTATACTATACCAATGAGTTCAGCTTTCACAAACCATGCTTGACAATACCCCACAAAGGTCCAATGCCGTTATTTGCAGGATTACAATTCTACGTATCCCCGGCGGGGGTTACAACGCCGAATTTATCAAGCATCTACGTATCCCCGGTGGGGGTTACAACGCCGAAGTTATCAAGAATCTACGTATCCCTGGTGGGGGTTACAACACCGAAGTTATCAAACATCTATGTATCCCCGTGAAGTCGCATACATCTTTCAAACATTTACGCCTCCCGGTGAAATACTGATGTAATGCAACCATTGATACACACATCAATGAAGGTCAAGCAGCCTTGACGTCATATCACCCAATGGCAAGTAAACTCATTGAAGCAACCTTCCTCAGCAAGGTCGACAACATAAATGAAAGTCAAGCAGCCTTGACTATGCACCCAATAGGGTTTCAACCGGTGATACACACATCAGCGAAGATCAGGCAACCCTGATAACAACCAACTGTTGGCAGTAACTCCGAAAATATGAGGAAACATGTTATACACATCCTCAAACAGACAAAGCCTTATGTGACACCCCCAAATCCGGGTTACCTGACTCCCGAGTTTGGTGTTCACGATCCACAATATAAATAACATTTAACTACCCATAATCTATATAGATAGTATCTTACATAAGTTTTTATCAGAGTTTTATAATACATCACCCAGGTTTTCTAACCTTAACTTTACAAACATACCCTTTAGATATACAAAAAGGGTTTATAAATATAACATAATAAATATGTTAATCATAACTAGTTTATTACAACGCCTTTGCCTTTATTCTTCGCAGTACCTCCTGCCACTTCGTCCCCTAATTTGAAATGTTTTATTTAGCAAGGGTGAGCAACAAATTTGCCCATGAAGTTAATACATACAATAAATGTATAAGTATTCAAATCACCGGACTATCTATTTTGATAAAATGAAACCAAAGTTAGGGAACTTTGAAATAACTAAACAAATTGTTATTCAATAACAAGTCTTCTCATATTCTATACAACATAATAACTCGATAATGAAAGAGTACAACGCTTTCAAAGTTTCTACGATATTCAAATGAATAATCAAAAATCAATTCTATGAATGAAATATTTTCTCGATTTATCTTGAGTGATCACACAAGATCTTTGAACTTAATTTCTCGGTATCTATCAAAGATACTAAACTTCTGGTATCTATCAAAGATTTACTTTGATATATACTCTCAGTGTATCGAGATAACCATAAAGATTAAATCATACCCTCTGCAAGTACTCGATATGACCAACTCTTTGTACCCTATATTATGCATAATACTTAAAAGGTTGTTCTTCTCAGTCTTGGAATCAAAAGTTTGATTTTTACAACGAAATATTGGGATTTCAAATTCTATTTACTTCTCGATCTTAGCCGAAATAATTGGCATCGATCTATCAATAATAATTGAATTCTCTTCTCGAACCTATCAAGTTTTAACCAATATTAAATACAGCGAATAATTAGCTAAAACATTTCTCAATTATAATTTGACATGATAAGCAGGAATTATACGTATTGTCAATTCTAACTCTCTGAGATATGAATATCCAACAACAGTTATTCTACAAATATATATTTACGAATCAATAATTCAATTTGAATTATTAAGCATGCACTAAGCTGCGAATAATCAACAATAAATTCCACGGATGTGGTGTAATTAGCAATAATTAACCACTACAATAATTGAATAAATTTAACTTTCGAGGTTGAGTTAGGAAACTTGCCTCTTCCGTGATTACGACTACACCAAATACTTATCTGCTTTGAAAGACCTATAACCAATAATATCGGTCTTACAATTAGCACAATTATTCATAACACGTAACCTTTGTAGTTCACGGTCAAACTTCTCCTAGGCACATTACCACATAGCCACATCAGTGTTTATAACCTATATAAACACATAACAAGTCTAACTATACCAGTTTGGTTGGACTTCGGTCCATTCTCGGTGTTCTGGTCACCCTATCCGACAATTAACACATTGATTGTCCATTAAACTTAGTCTCTAAGCTTCAATATTAATTTAGATAAGTCAATTATCAATTATAATATTTTTCGGAAGCTTTTAATAATTATCAAGCAATTACTATAATTTATAATAACTTTTCAAACATCGGAATCATTTTTAAATGATTTAATTATCAAATAATCTTATCATTATTAATATTTAATAATAATAAAATATTAATAACATACTTGTCAAAATGTTAAAGTTATTATCAATAACTTAAAATATTTTAAATCAACAATATTCCACTTAAATGATTTTTAAAGTAAAAATCATTTTAAATCACCACCATTAATATATAAATATTAATGAAATTATCATCTAAATATTAAAAGTCATTAATTATAACTTAAAATATTTTAAAACTATTTTCTCATTGTTAAATGATTTTTAAATCAATAAAATCATTTTTAATTCATTTATTTAATATCATAATTAAATAAATCAAATATCATTAATATTAATTTTTAATGAAAATTCTCCAAAAATATTAAAAATTATATTTTATAATTTAAAATATTTTCTAACACTTTATTCTCAATTAAAATGATTTTTAAATCATTTAAATCATTTTATCTTATTTATTTAATTTAATAATCAAATAAATCTAATATCATTAATATTAAATTATTAATGAAAATTCTCCAAAAATATTAAAAGTTACTATTTATAACTCAAAATATTTTTAAATACAATAATCTTATTAAAATGATTTTTCATAATATTAAATCATTTTTCTCTAATTTATTTAATACACTAATTATATAAATTAAATACCTTTAATATTTAAATAATTATAAATATTAAAGAAAAATATTCAATTAATTGGAAATTATTTTTCATAATTTAAAATAATCTTTAAAACCATTTTGGTAATTTTAGAATTTATTTCTAATTTTTATTAATTTAGGAATATTAGGAAAATAAAATTAATTAAGCAAACCGTCATTAATAGCCTATATAGCGACACAAAGCGTCATTGTTGGTGTTCTTGAGCTCAAGAACAACGGCGGTACGGCGACTCGAAAAGGGTCAACTTTGGCCTTTCTCTTCTTCTACCAAAATGGTTTACGGACTTGTTTAAAGTTTGATCGTATAGCCAAAATGTAACTCTACAACATCCAACCAACTCCTTGGTTAAACAACATCATAACAAGGAGATCAAAGCCTCCAAAGTTCTTTGTCGGGAATAGTTTACGAGTTTTCGAGAAATCCGAGAAAATTCGACCGGACACTTTCGTACACAATTTACACTATGTTACGGTCATTAAATGGCTCATTATTTGGTTCATAACTATAGTAATCATGACAAGGAACAACGAAATAACAATATTTGGTCAAAAACTACAGATCCACAAGCTAACACTTGGTCAAAAGTCATCGGAAAAATGTTCATCTTGATTACGGGTTTTCGGAAAAGTAATAATCGATTCGGGTGATCTAGTTTGACCATCCATAAAATCAATACATTTGATGTTTATGGAATATAAAGGCGAGTTCTTGGACTCGATATTACATTCTACAACATGCATACAACAACATCAACAAACAACAATCAAATAGGACGGAGATAGGGACCTTCAAAGATCTTGTCGAGTTCGGTTTTTCACTTTACGGGTAACCCAGATTTTTTTACTCGGTCAAGCCGGTCAGCGGGTTTTTTGGCCGATTATATCTTTGATCTATAATAGATGCAGGTGCGATTCTTTTGCAACTTAAAGAACACATATCATGCTACATGTTACAAGTTTTAAACATTAAAACACTTAACACACGGATCTATAAGATCGACATTTGACTAAAAACACTGATTTTCAGTTTTCAGATTTTGAAAAACTCTAAATTCGTGCACTTTGATGTTATGGGTCTTGGATTTATCCACCCGAACATCAATTGACACTATATTACTCATCTTTGAACAATCAATTACAACATTTAACCAAGAATCGAAGGATTTCTAAAATTAGAATTTTATACCTTTTATGCTTTGAATCTTGATCTAATCCTTCCAATATGTTTATGATTGATCTAAGAAATTTGGAAATATGGTGATTCTACTAGTTATTTTCGGACACCAAGAGAGAAGGAGAGTTAGTAGGAGCAAAGTTGCAAAATAATCAAGTTTTATGATTTTTTTCTCTCTCTAAACCTATATATATGACTTTGATTCATGCATGATGCTTCAATTTAATTTGAATTTGAATTTGGTGATATTTTATGTTGCAAAGTCAATAGTTGGTAAAGAGTTGGTGACCTAATAAAGGCATTGGACAATTTTGCAATTTAACTTAAAAAAATCCCATAAAGGGCATTTTGACATTTATAAATTAATTCTAATGGCAAACATGGAATTTGTACAAATCCTTAGGGTTTGGAACTTGGATTAGGGTTTAGAAATTGAACCCTTTAGGTTTTAAAATTTCTAGCTCCCACAATTTTCAAATTTAGGGTTTAGGAATTAAAAAATAAAATTCCTAAAAAATGCAATTAGGTTTTCTAAATAGAAAATTAATATACAAAAATATAATTAGAGCTTTCAATCATATTTAAGTTTAACAAACACTTTAGGCATGCTAATAAAATTAGGGTTGCCTAATTAGGGTTTACAATTCCGGTTTTGAAATTAGGGTTTCGGCGTCTGATTAGGGTTTTAATTGTACAATTTATTTTCTAAATTTGATTGGGGTTTTAAATCCCTTATTAAGGTTTATTAAATACAAACCTTATCCGATCAATTATTGATCAACATAACCAACATCTGACTGACAAACACATTATTAGCAATATAATTATTTTAATTATATTATCTCTAGAATCCTATCCAAAATTAGGGTTAGGGTTTTCTAAAGTTGTTAAGCACAACTCTACTCTATTTTCTCAGTCAAAACATATATTGACTAATTCTCGAGACTCGTCTAACTAATTCTCGACACTATTAATGATCCACGCTGATAATAAAAAAAAAAATTATTCGTAAAATTTTGATTATTCGAAATCCCGGGTTATCACACCTTATCCCCACAGATTTGTTCCACACAAGAGGTACCTCTATGGAGTATAAGCCAGTGTCTAGGATTCAAGACTTTGGTGGTAGTCCCAACGTCCACATCCTTGGAAACTTGGATCGCATGTCCAAGCCATCACTGATTGTCATCCCAGCAGGATTTCTTGACAATCATCCATACATTCTACAAACATTTGCATCATGTTGCTGCATATCGCATCATGATTACCTTGCTTGCATTTCAAGTGTCTTGGATTCTTTATCTTATCCATGCCTTGCACTGCATGAATATGATAAAAAGGGGCATCTGTAGACACTCAAAAATTTTTGTACTCCTATTATTAACATTGCAGGACGGTAGATTCGTCTTTTGGAGATAATCCTTAAAAATAGCTTACAACCATCCCGGATACTACCGGAAGTCCAGCTCCAAACCCAAAACACAAACCAGGGACATCAGCTCCAATCCGGATACTACCGGAAGCCCAGTGTCAAACCCGGAACATACACCGGGAATGTCATTTCCAATCTCGGAGATAACCCCGAGATATGCAGATCAAAAGACCCAAGTAATAACAAGAAGAAGACATTTACATCTCGGCGAACATGACGTTCGGTTCGGTCCAGAGATAACCTTCGGGTAGAAACCCCATCCTTGGTGATAGCACCAAGAGATGCCATTGCAGTTACGGCGATAACCCCGAAAATGCTTGTTTCAAACATATGCAATCAGCTTCAACCTTCAGATGACAGTGAGGCACACAAATAAGCAGTCCAATCTCAGATGTAACCTTGAGCAACGTCTGCTTTCCGTTTAAACCGGCGATAACCCTGGTGATGAGTCATAACGTCGTCATACCACGGCAACAAGACGATATCGCAGCATGCCAACAAGTAGTCTAATCTCAGCAGTAACCCTGAGCAACATCTACTTTCAACTCAACCCGGCGATGACCCCGGCAAGGAGTCACACATCATCTTGTTCCTCCGACAAATGGCACGTCGTCTCAACACTTCATACATACATACATACATACATACAACAATGTCCCACAAGAGCCAAGGAGTGACAATCCCAAGTGACTATTACGTGTGGCAGTACTTTGGATAGACTTTGAAGCTTGAAGACCATGGGTATAGACCCCTCTTCTTGACTTCGTACAACCTCTAATCCATGTCATTATGTAACTCTTGACACAAGCCATTCGAAGAAGTACAGATATACTTCGTTTGGATGCTCAGATTGAAATTCTGCAAGTTCAATTCGATATTACGATTACATTTGCATTGCATACGCACGTCTTATGAGACAATGGGATGCGACGAGGCCGGGCCAGCCACGACGTACCAGCATGAGTTCAAGCTAATCAATTGCATGTGAGAACAATCTGCTGGCCATCAAATCTATAAATATAGAGGGGGGGGGGGGTTAGCCATTTGGGAAAAGAGAGAGAAGGAAAAAGGCGAGGAAGCCCTGCCCATTTAGCTCTGCATACACATCTTTTAAGTGTTTCCTCTTCTTTAAACACTAGTTAGCTCACATATAGCTACTTTTTATCCGGCGGGAGCTGAGTGTTTATCCATTTAAAATCTAAGAAGTCTACTTTGGCAGCCCACTGTAAGCCTTCTTACATTCTATAAAGTCTCTTTCTCCTATTATCACACACCACACGTTGAGAGTCGTGTGAGTGTGTTTGCTTGAGACATCGATCAAGTGGTTTTCATTTACAATACGTATACTAATATATATATATATATATATATATATATATATATATATATATATATATATTTCATATATATGGACTAACATTATCGAGTTATGGCTCGATTGAGCCTGAACTTGATTACAAGCGTTTATTTGCTTTTATATATATATATATGTACTTATCTATATAAACTGTGGTCAGACTTTGTCTGATGAGCCTGGATTTTACATTCAGTGTGTTTAATTGCTTTAATATATATATATATATATATATATATATATATATATATATAATTGTTGTCAGACATATCTGATGAGCCTAGATTTTATATCTGGTGCATTTACTCGCTTTTATATATATACATATATATAATTGCTATCAGACATATTCGATGAGCACAGATTTACATCCCAGTGAGTTTATTGCTTTTATATATATATATATATATTTTTATATATATATATATATATATATATATATATATATATATATTTAGAATTTAGTCAGCACAGAGTTTACTCAGTGGCTTTTTATAACATTATTTACATTTAAATCTGCTGGAGTTTACTTCGTGGCGGTTGATCGCTTTATAGCTTTATTTACATTTTACGTCACTTTTGAGTTCACTTACGTGGTGGTTGATTAAGTTATATATATAAATTCTGACTTTTATATATATATATATATATATATATATATATATATATATATATATATATATATATATATATATATATATATATATATATATATACTACTTTCCATACAAATTGCAAGTATCTTGTGAGCCTAGGAATCATGTGATCACAAGTTGATTTCTTGAATCTAGATTGAGTTCCCATGATGGACATTTTACAGGCGTAAGCGGCTTGTACATTATCTTCTGATTGTCTGAGTTTCCTTGGATGGTATGTCATGCCCATGAGGAGTTGACGCTTCTTTGTATATTATTTTCTCGAGAATGCTTGCATCTCGAAAATAAAAGCAAACAAGCCGGACATTTAATAATAAAATGGAAGTATGAAAAGGTCTCAATTCCTATTAAGCACAGGGTTTGAAAAACCACTTTTTACAATAATTCATTTCTAAATCTTGGTTAAAAATAAATTTTCATATAAAATTCAAACCTTGTGTATATAGGTGCGAACGAGGCCTCGCACTACTTTTAAATAAATTACACATTGATCCATACACACACACACACACACATTCATATAACAATTTCTTTGAAGAGTGGCAGTCACCGTGGTAACACGGATGTCGGGGGGGTGCCTAACACCTTCCCTCTGCATAATCAAGCCCCCGAACCCTTAATGAATCTCGGTTTACAGACCCGTTTAGCAGTGTCAAATCACTGGGTCAATGTGCAAACCTTTTCGGTTGCGTTGGTGCAACCAGTTAAAAACACCAACTGGCGACTCTTAAAGTCAATCGTCGACATTATACATGTGGAACCTTTTTCACTTGTTTTTTCAAACAAATCTCACATTAACATGAGAACACCAAAGAACAAGTAACGAAAAGGCACACTCAAAAATCCCGACGTCAACACCAGGGACTTGATTACGCAGAGGGAAGGTGTTAGGCACCCCTTGACATTCGTGCTACCACGGCGACCGCCACTTTGTCATTAAACTATTATATAAATGTATGGGTGTGTGTGGATCAATGTGCAATTACCTGGAAGTAGTGCTATGCTTCGTTTGCACCTATATACAAAGGGTTTGAATTTTTGTATAAAAGTTCATTTTTAACAAGATATAGCAATGACTTTTTGTAAAAAAGGTTTTTCAAACCCTTATGTTCAATAGTAATTGAGGCCTTTGATACTTCCATTTTATTATAATGTTCGGCTTGATTGCTTTTATTTTCGAAAGGCGAGGCATCTTCGAGAAAATAATATACAGAGCAGTGCGGAACTCCTTGTGGGCATGAGAGCCGTCTAAGGAAATTCAAACACCATAAATAATGTACAAGCTGATTACAGCCAAAAATGTCCATCACGGGAACCGAATAAAGATTCAGTAGACTGAATCTGTGATCGCATGATTCCTAGGCTCATATGCTATAGCAATTTATATGAAAGTTGTAAGCAGTTATATATATAAAAGCTGTAAATATATATATATACAAATGATCGACCACCACGAAGCGAACTTCATGGGGGATTGGAAATGTAAATATAAAAGCGGTAAATATATAGAGAGAGACACGATCAACCACCACGAAGGACCTCCATGGGGGATCAGAAAAGTAAATAAATCAATAAAAATGATTAACCGCCATGAAGTAAACTCCAGGCGGGACGAAAAATAAATAAAGCTGTAAATGGCCACGAAGTAAACTCCAGGCGTGACAGAAATGTAAATATATATATGTGTGTGTGTGTGTGTGTGTGTGTATAAAAGTTGTAAACGCACTGGATAGATATCGATCCATGCTCGGTTCGTTAGTTCAGCGATAATCGGTAAATGCACAAGATATTATATCTAGGCTCAATCAAACAGAGTTTGATGAAAATATTATATATATATATATATATAAGTATTTATATATATAAAAGAAGTAAATGCACCAAATGTAAATCCAGGCTCATCGAATAGAGTCCAACAACAGTTTATACATAAGTATATATATAAAATCAGTAAACACTCCAGATATACACATAGGCTCATCGAAAAGAGTTCGACAATAGTTTATATATAGATATATAAGAAATAAATTCTCCAGACGTGAATCAAAGCTCAATCGAGGCATAACTCGATAATGTTAGTACAAATATATATTTATATATAAGTATATATATACAAAAGAAATAAAAATCCATGGACCGAAGTTCGGGCATACACACGCCACACGACTCTCAAAGTGAATAACTATGTGTGCAGAAAGTGGAGAAAGGCTTTAAGAAGTGTAAGAAGGCTTACAGTGGACTGCCAAAGAAGACTTCAATAGCTTTAAATGGATTAATACTCGGTTCCCACCGGTAAAATATAGCAAAATATAAGCTCACAAGTGTTTCAAATGAGAAAGCACTCAGTTTATAGTGTGTACAAAGCAAAATGGACAGGGCTTCCTTGCCTTTTTCTCTTACAAAATGGCCACCCCAAGCCCTCTATTTATAAAGGGGAGCCACTGGCGCACTTGGTTGGGGGTGCTCAGGACTCCATGGTCCCACAAATCTCAAAGTATGTGCATACATGCAACGTGATGTCTGCTTGAACTTTTAGAACTTCAATTCGAGCATCCGATCGAGGTGTACAAGACCTTTTTCAAAGTGTTGTTGTTGAGAGCTAGACAATGACATGGGATTAGAGGTTGTGCGAAGTCAAAAGATGGGACCATGCCCTTTGTCTTCAAGTCTTCAAATTCAATCTGGTGTGCTGTCTTGTGTAGTAGTCACTTGGGATTGGAGCTGTTGGTTCTTGTAGGACACTGATGTGTAGAATGTATGTTGAAATATGTTAAGATGGTGTGAATGTATGATTAAGGTGGCAAAGTGATGATTTTACCCCTCACCGGGGTTATCTTTGGTTTGGGCTGATATAATAGTCGTTGCTCAGGGTTATCTTTGAGATTGGGCTGCTGCAAGTGCTTAATATCTACAGGGTTATCTCTGAGGTGTGCTTGACCTCCCGGGGCTATCTCCGGGACTGAAACTGAGTGCCTCGGGGTTATCTCCAAGGTTGAAGCCTACTACAAAGGTTGAAAGGAGCTTTTCAGGGGTTATCTCTTCGGTGTTTTCTCTGAGGTTGGAAGTGAAACTCCCGGTGTTGGTTCCGGGATGAAACTTATTATCTCTGAGGTTGTCAAGGCTGCCTGACCCTTGCTGAAATGTACATCAACAGATACCGTCATCGGACCATTCCCGACGCTTCATTTGGTTTAATTGCCAACGGATGATGATCTCTAGGCTGCTTGACCTTTGATGAAATGTACAACAGCGGATGAAATCCTTATTGAGTATAGTGTCAAGGTTGCTTGATATTCATTGACGTCTACATTAATGGCTGAGATCATCGGATGATTTCCAATGCTTCGCTGGATTTATTTACTAGCGGCTGAATGCCATCAAGGTTGCTTGACCTTTGCGATGTGTTCATCAATGGCTGAAAGAGTTACTGCTGGGGCGAATGGTTTTGGGGTTCAGACAACGAACAGATGGCATCAGACCTTCGTGAGGTATTGCCGAGTGTAGTTTGCATCAAGTATGACCATTGGTATAGTGAACCCTGTGTCTAGGTAAATACCAAAGACTCGTAGTTTGGTCTTTGAAAACCAGGATTTCAGGCTCTTTTGCTCAATCACATAGCATCTTTTTTCTTGATTTGGCCTTTTCAGCTTATGAAACCTGCTATGCAACTCAGATTAAACCGAGCCAGAGGGGTGGGCCCTACCAAAGGGAGCTGCAGGTACACCTATGACCAGCCGTGGGTGGCTTTAAGGCACTTGGTGGTTTACATAAGTAATTTTCATATTGTGCCACACAAGAAATCTGAGAGCTCTTCTTCAGATCTGTTGAGTTCGGGCGTCTTTCAGCAAATTTTGTCACCGTACAAGTGTTCTACACTACCCTAGTAACATATGTATGTCTTCTTTTCAAGTTTTTATCCATTGGAAAATGAGTTATCATATAAAATGCTTCTAAACACATAGTAGTGAATATGCATGCTCATATGATTTGATAAAAAATATTCACCACGATAAATGTTAGTATTTAATCATGCTGAATATAATGATGTGAAAAAATTTGACTTTTGAAACAGTCAAATTGACACCTTTTTCATGCTATTTCTTATCCTTTTTGAGGACAAATGAGCAAAGCCGGTAAAGCAAAGTAATCCTGGTAATTAGGCTACCCTTATGGATTTTGATTTTGATGTTATAATGCATATAAGATGTTTATGATTGTGGGTAGGTGTGCTACTGAATGGCCACCTAGGCATGCCTATATGCATGTGGATAGTCCTATTTTACAAAGGAGACTATGGCATAAATTTTCCAAAATGTAGGTGTGACGCCCCCAAAATAGGTATACATCACCCATCTTGAGTCGCCAAATACATGGTACAAAATACAAATAAAAACTTAATTATACAACTATCGTGTAAAATACAACAAAACATATGTTGTGAGTTTTAATACAAATATTGTCAACTAGACAATGTCCACACTCAATGGAGTCCTCATTACATTTATTATCACACTATTTTATCGAATAGTGAGAACTACTATGACACCATCTCGGACCATCACTCCATTCCCCGACTAGTCCTGGCTACGTTCTCATTTCTTGAAGAGAATAATGAAAGAAAAAGGATTAGCTCAACTAGCCCAGTAACAAATATCATGACTAAGATAATGCAGAATAAATTATCATTAGCCTTCAACAATGTTAAACTAATAGAAAATAATAGACAACAAGTTTAACTGTAGCGAAACAAGCAATCCATTAGAAGAGTCAAGTAGAGCATTAAATCTACTATCATATATGGTTTAAAAAGTTTTTCATCAACTTTATCGCTGAGACTCAGATTAATAAATAAAATTGAATCATCCCTGCATCACGGCCAAGGATATTCATGTAATCATCAATGGTCATGATTATACTGACTAATCCCTGGTCATAATCATACCAACAACTGTCCATCAATGAACTACAGGCCAATGAGGACTTTCATCACATCATTCGTCACATTACGGTTATGATTATACTGAATAATCTCTGGTCATAATCATACCAAGTCAATCTATGCACGAAAGCCAAAGATGACTTTCATCACAATATAAGCATGAGGATGATGACAATGACATAATAATTCAATAAAACAAGTTCAAGGAAAAATTTTAAAGATTTATAATTTAATTTATCCAAGAATCAATAACGTCCAAATTGACAACATGATACTGCTTTGTGGGGTAAAATTTAAGAATGCTCAAAAGAATATTTCCATGAAAAGATACTGGATGAAGCACAAATATCAAGGATATTTCACTAATTTCATGGAGTATAAAAGCCAAAGCTTTAACCAACTGAGTATAATAGAATATATGAAACTGCAAATGGATTTTCTCCCGCCATGCGGTAATCCACGTAGACAGATCATTTCCACAATTTAATAAGGAATGAATACGAAGGATCATTCACCATGCATCTTGATAGTCCATACGCAGACGAGTTATTCTAATGAGAATAATAAAGAATGGAATAATAGAAGAATTCACTAGGCATGCGATAGACCGCACAGACAGGTTATTCCAACAGAATAATAAAGAATGGAACTAGGTCATGCGTAATCCGTACAGACAAGATATTCTAATAGAATAATAAAGAATGGAACTAGGTCATGCGTAATCCACACAGACAGGATATTCCAACAGAATAATAAAGAATGGATTAACAACAGAATTCACCAGGCATGCGATAGACCGCACAGACAGGTTATTCCAACAAAATAATAAAGAATGGAATAACAGAAGAATTTCACCATGTATGCGGTTCTTCGCATAGACAGGTTATTCCAATAGAATAATAAAGAATGGAATAACAGAAGAATTTTACCATGTATACGGTACTTCGCATAGACAGGTTATTCCAACATAATAATAATGAATGGAATAACAGAAGAATTTCACCATGTATGCAGTACTTCGCATAGACATGTTATTCTAACATAATAATAAAAAATGGAATAACAGAAGCTCTCTTCATGAATACGAAAGAGATAATACCCCTTACCTTAGAAGAAAACTGGAATAGTGAGGTAGGAGACTTCTCTTCTCCTTTCTCTCTATAATTTCTCTCTATAATAATTGTTCTATAGCTTTAGTTAATTGGTGAGAAATGAAGGAAGAATGAGCTTTTATTTATAAGAAAATATAATTTTAATAATTGCACGTTTTGGGGCTCAAAATATTACAGAATAATACCTTCCTCTTTTCCTTTATTTTTAATTTAGTCCTGCAAGTATTATCAAACTTGCACCACCTCCCCTAATAGTAAATCATGTGAATCAATAGTTCTAGACATGTGAAAATATGAATTATAGTATAGTACCTCCATCTATACCTCCATTTTTAACTTAGTCATTAAAGTATTATCAATCTTGCACCACCTCCCCTAATAGTACAAGAATGTGAATCAATAGTACACACATGTGAACAAATAGTTATAATCATGTGAATTAATAGCAATTAATTGCTCATTTATCCGTTTAATTACCCGATTGGTCAATATAACCTCCAGACATCAATTATTATCGAAATAAATATCGATTTTCACTAACACTAATAATTCCAACACAATAGAACTATCAATTTCATCTTTTATCAACACGAACTTATTCATCATTAATATTATAATTCACAATATTTAACAACCGAAGTCGTTCCCAAGAAAGAGGGGCTTTAGATAAGGATTTCTCCTTATTGGTAGTATGATTAGGTGACCAAACCTCTCATTGATGTAACTTCTAGACATTGTCAATATTGTAAATAATAATATGAATAACTTTGTTGTCTCAATTATTGATTTAATAATATAAAATATTATGCAGATGATACTGTGACAATACTTGAATCAATAATATGAGAGATATGATGCAGCAATTACTGTAGCAATAATTGAGTATAACTAAGTGACTTCTCACGTAAGCATCAATAACCAATACCGTGTTCTACTATGCAACCACGCGTATTACTGTACTTTTACTACCGGGTAGTTCAATAGTTTTAACGGTAACACTTTCGCCGTTATTTTTATAAAAAGATAATTCTATCGTTTTCTAAGTACGATAATACTTCCTTTGTGGGGTTCACCAATGATTGTGTCGTCGTACGAATATTCCCTGTTAAAATGAATATTCGCCGACCAATCGAATATTATATAACCACTTGTTTACTTTGTAAAATTTTTAAATATTACCCACAACTATAACATTATATCAAATTCATACCATAACATTCAAAAATATATTTCAAGAAAATTATTCTTTATTCATAAAAGTTGGGGTCTTACAACCTCCCCTTCTTATGAAATTTCGTCCTCAAAATTAGGGTACGTACCTGGTATATCGAAGAGGTGAGGATATCTTGACTTCATCTCAGATTCTATCTCCCAGGTCATTTCTTCCACATCGTGGTTTCTCCACAAAACTTTTACTTGAGGAATAACCTTGGAGCATAGAATATGATCCTTCTTATCCAAGATTTTAACAAGTAACTTTTCATATGTTAAATCTTCCTCTATCTCGTCTGGTTCTAATTCACTAATATGGTTCGGGTCTTTCACATATTTACATAACATAGATATGTGAAAAACGTTATGAACACGAGGCATACTTAGCGGTAAGGCGAGTCTATAGGCCACAGTTCCTACTCGATCGAGGATTATAAATGGGCCAATGAATCGAGGATTGAGCTTTCCTCTCTTTCCAAATCTCATAACTCCTTTCCATGGAGCAACACGTAACAACACGTGATCTCCAATATTGAATTCCACGTCCTTTTGATGAAGATCATCATAACTCTTTTGTCGATCTTATGAGGTTTTTATACGTTGTTGGATCGTTTGAATCTTTTCCGTAGTCATAAGTACCAAATACAGCCCCAGCAATGTTGCTTCACCCACCTCATCCCAGCATACTTGAAAACGACACTTTCTTCCAAACAACGCCTCAAATGGAGCCATGCCAATACTTGTTTGATAACTATTGTTGTAGGAAAACTCCACCAATGGTAAGAACTTGTCCCAACTTCCCTTGAAGTCAAGGACACAGAGTCTTAATAAATCTTCAAGAGTTTGAATAGTCTTTTCCGACTGCCCATCCGTTTGAGGATGATATGCTGAACTAAATCGTAAATCCGTGCCCATAGCTTTTTGTAAACTAACCCAAAATCGTGAAGTGAATCTTGGGTCTCGATCAGAAACTATGGATACTGGCATACCATGCAATCTTACAATCTCGTTTATGTAACTAGCAAGACGTTCAAGTGTATAAGTTTCTCATATCGGTAAGAAATGAGCAGACTTGGTCAATCTATCAACAATGACCCAAATCGCATCTATGCCTTGAGAAACCTTGGGAAGACCAGTAACAAAATCCATGGTAATGTGCTCCCACTTCCATTCTAGAATTTCAAGTGGTTGCAATGGACCTTTTGGCACTTGATGCTCCGCCTTGACTCGTTGACAAGTTAGCCACCTTGAGATAAACCCCGCTATCTCACTCTTCATATTTCTCCACCAAAATGTATGTCGAAGATCATGATAAATTTTGGTACTCCCAAGATGGATTGCAAACGGTGTGTTGTGCGCTTCCATCATGATTTTATACTTCAAGTCGAAATCGTTAGGAACACAAAGTCTGGAGTTGACTCGAAGTATTCCTCCTTCATCGATTCTTGCTTCCGGAATAGCACCTTCTTATACTTTCTTCCTCATACGTATCAGCTCCAGGTCTGTAGCTTGAGCAGCTTTAACTTTATCGATTAACGTCATTTCCATTCGTATATTCGCCATCATCACATGGGTCCCTGGAGTCTTTAACTCTATTTCCATCCTTTCCAAGTCATACAAAATGAGCCTTTGCGTTGACAATATTGCACTCCTGCCCATATATGATCTTCTACTCAATGCGTCAGCTACTACGTTGGCTTTTTCAGGATGGTATTGGATAGTATGATCATAATCTTTCAACAACTCAAGCCATCGTCGTTTCCGCATGTTGAGTTCTTTATGAGTGAAGAAATATTTGAGGCTTTTATGATCCGTATAGATCTCCACCTTCTCTCCATACAGGTAATGCCTCCAAATCTTAAGCGCAAAAACGACTGCTGCCAACTCTAGATCATGAGTAGGATAATTCCTTTTATATTCTTTGAGTTATCGTGATGCATAGGCTATGACTTTCCCATGTTGCATGAGAACACATCCTAACCCTTTGTCTGAAGCATCACTGTAGATGACAAATCCCTCCGAGCCAGATGGTACTGTCAGAACTGGTGCTGAAATGAGTCTTCTCTTGAGTTCTTGAAAAATCTTTTCACATTCCTCACTTCAACCGAATTTTGTATCTTTTCGAGTCAGCTGAGTTAATGAAGTAGCGATTCTTGAAAACCCTTCTACGAATCTCCGATAATAACCAGCTAAGTTGAGAAAGCTACGTACTTCAGTCACTGACTTAGGTTGCTCCCAGTTTTGAATTGCTTCAATCTTTGCCGGATCAACAGATATTCCATGATTTGATATTACGTGCCCAAGGAATGCAACTTCCTCAAGCCAGAACTCGCATTTCTTCAACTTGGCATATAACTTGTTTTCACGGAGCTTTTGGAGTATCAGCCTCAAGTGTTGCTCATGGTCTTCACGGGTTTTGGAGTTTATGAGGATATAATCAATAAAGACGACCATAAAGTGATCCAAATATTCCTTGAATACTCGGTTCATGATGTCCATGAAGGCAGTAGAAACATTAGTCAATCCAAAAGACGTGACTAGGAATTAATAATGCTCGTACCGAGTTCTGAAAGCAGTCTTTGGAATGTCATCAGTTTTAATCTTCAACTGATGATATCCGGAACGAAAATTAATCTTTGAAAAGAATTTGGCTCCTTGCAATTGGTCAAACAGGTCATCAATGCGAGGAAACAGGTATCTATTTTTTATGGTGACATGATTCAACTCCCGATAATCAATACAAAGTCGCATACTTCCATGTTTCTTCTTCACGAATAGAATAGGAGCACCCCAAGGTGACGTACTAGGACGAATGAAACCGATGTCTAACAATTCTTGTAGTTGGGTTTTTAACTACTGAAGTTCAATAGGAGTCATTCGATATGGGTTTTGGAAATGGGTTTAGTACTAGATTCAAGGTCGATACAAAATTTAATTTCACGCTCTGGGGGTACGCCAGGAAGTTCTTCAGGGAACACGTCAAGAAATTTATTAACAATAGAAATATCATTCAAATTTGATGTATTTTTATTTAAATCTGTGACATGGGATAAGAAAGCTTGACATTCGTTTTTCAATAAACGAATAGCTTTTTGGCTTGATATGACAGTAATTGATTTTAGTGGTTTGGTTGCTTGAATTCGCATAATAGGTTAGTTAGGAATATGAAAGCTAACAACCTTACGAAAATAATTGATTTTAGTATGATGAGTAGTTAATCAATCAATCCCTAAAATCACATTAAATGCAAGTATTTTCAAAGAAATAAGATTGACAGGTAATGTGCGGTTATCGATTTGAATCAAACAAGACTTATAAACAGTGGATGTAATGAAGATTTCTCCCAATAGAGTTTCAACCGATAAGTCAAAGTCTAATTTCTCCGGAGTCAAATTTAAATGTTGAACGCAAGTAGGAGAAATAAAAGAATTAGTAGAATTGGTATCAAATAAAGTATAAACTTCTCTAGAGTTTATGATTAGCTTACCCGTGATCACCTCATTCGGATTCCTCACTTTTTGGGAGGTTACGACTAGCGCTCTCCCTTGAACTACCGGTTTTTTCTTGTGTTGGACACCCTTTGATGCCTCCATCCCAGCTGGACTTGACTTTGGTGCACGACAAAATTGGGCTAGGTGACCTTCTTTTCCATAATTGTAACACGCTTTGGACTGCATCGCGTAGTTTGGACTGATGTGTCCTTCCCCTCCACATTTCTAACATACGACCGGCGGTCGTTCTCCGTATTTCCATCATTGTTGAATCTCCTCTTCTTGAAATGCCCACTCTTATTGTCAAGGCCATGATTACCACCGAAGTGATTACCATTTCTGGCATTTTGATTCCCTCCACGCTTGTTGTCACCCCTTCGATGACTGCTACCACTGGTATTATCATTTTGTCGGCTGCTCTCTTTTGGTTGGGTTGACTCATTATCGCATTCCAATAACTGAGCCCTATTCACAACATCTGAATACAAGCAAAGTTTGTGAGAGATAAGGTATTGACTTATCTCAGGTTTCAAACCTCTTAGAAACATCCGCGTCATTCTCTCCTCATTATTAACCAAGTGGGATGCAAATCGAGACAACTCGGCAAACTTAGCTTCGTACTGCGCCACGGTCATATTGTTTTGCTCAAGCTTGATGAGCTCTACCTCCTTCATGTGACGAATACTTTCAGGAAAGTACTTGTTGTTGAACAGCTCTTGGAACTTCTCCCAAGACATTTTGAGTGCGGCGGAGTTGAGTACGCTTCTGATTCCCACCGATAATCTTCCTGCTTTCGAGAACATGAAGTTGGCAAAGGGAACCTTTTTCTCCTCGGAGCATCCCAAGAAATCAAATATCTTGTTGATCTGCTTTATCCACGTCTCCGCCTTAAGTGGTTTTGGCTCTCCAAAAAACTTCGATGGTCCCAACTCCTGGAACTGCTTAGCGGTGACCGTCCGAGAGTTGTCAGTGTTTCCACCTACATTTTGGACAGGAGCCACTCTCGCCTAATGTTACATGAATTGCATAAAGCCTCTGAACATCCCATCGTTCACCATTTCATCAGTGTTATTGTTTACATGAGGATTATTGTCTTCCTGTTGCACATTACCCTTGGTATTGATCGTTGTGACTCAACGGTCTCATGTGCTTCATTGCTTATCTCAAAAATTTTGGATACCATTTTCAAATACTGCCACAAAACAAGGGTTAATTAACATATCACATATTATCCCTATACTCTGATCGACCAATTAAATACCAAATAAACATAGGTAGGACATACTAGCGAAGGAATTCCCCGTCTCTCCCCTCCTAGTTCTTGTCTCACATTTCAGCCAGGGATCATATCCCTAAGCTCTGATACCATCTGTGACGCCCCCAAAATAGGTATACATCACCCATCTTGAGTCGTCAAATACATGGTACAAAATACAAATAAAAACTTAATTATACAACTATCGTGTAAAATACGACAAAACATATGCTGTGAGTTTTAATACAAATATTGTTTTCTAGACAATATCCATACTCAATGGAGTCCTCATTACATTTATTATCACACTATTTATAGAATAGTGAAGACTACTATAACACCATCTCGGACCATCACTCCATTCCCCGACTAGTCCCGGCTACGTTCTCATTTCCTGAAGAGAATAATGAAAGGAAAAGGGTGAGCTCAACTAGCCCAGTAAGAAATATTATGACTAAGATAATGCAGAATAAATTATCATTAGCCTTTAACAATGTTCCTGATAGAATATAATAGACAACAAGTTTAACTATAACTGAACAAACAATCAATTAGAAGAGTCAAGTAGAGCATAAAATCTACTATCTTATATGATTTAAAAAGTTTTTCATCAACTTTATCGCTGAGACTCATCTTAATAAATAAAATTGAATCATCCCTGCATCACGGCCAAGGATATTCATGTAATCATCAATGGTCATAATTATACCGACTAATCCCTGGTCATAATCATACCAACAACTATCCATCAATGAACTACATGCCAATGAGGACTTTCATCACATCATTCGTCACATTATGGTCATGATTATACCGAATAATCCCTGGTTATAATCATACCAAGTCCATCTATGCACGGAAGCCAAAGATGACTTTCATCACAATATAAGCATGAGGATGATGATAATGACATAATAATTCAATAAAACAAGTTAAAGGATAAATTTTAAAGATTTATAATTTAATTTATCCAGAAATCAATAACGTCCAAATTGTCAACATGATACTGCTTTGTGGGGTAAAATTTAAGAATGCCCAGAAGCATATTTCCATGAAAAGATAATGGATGAAGTGCAAATATCAAGGATATTCCACTAATTTCATGGAGTATAAAATCCTAAACTTTAACCAACTGAGTATAATAGAATATATGAAACTGCAAATGGATTTTCGCCCGCCATGCGGTAATCCATGTAGACAAATCATTTCCACAATTTAATAAGGAATGAATACGAAGGATCATTCACTATGCATGCGGTAGTCCACACAGACAGGTTATTCTAACATAATAATAAAGAATGGAATAATAGAAGAATTCACTAGGCATGCGATAGACCGCACAGACAGGTTATTCCAACAGAATAATAAAGAATGGAACCAGGTCATGCGTAATCCGTACAGACAGGATATTCCAACAGAATAATAATTAATGGAACCAGGTCATGCGTAATTCGCACAGACAAGATATTCCAATAGAATAATAAAGAATGGAATAACGATAGAATTTATCAGGCATGCGATAAACTGCACAGACAGGTTATTCCAGCAGAATAATAAAGAATGGAATAACAGAAGAATTTCACCATGTATGCGGTACTTGAATAGGCGAGTTACTCCAACATAATAATAAAGAATTGAATATGGAAGAATTTCACCATGTATGCGGACGCCGCATAAGCAAAGTTATTCAACATAATAATAAAGAATGGAATAACAGAAGCTCTCTTCATGAATACGGAAGAAATAATACCCCTTACCTCAGAAGAAAACTGGAATAGTGAGGTAGCAGACTTCTCTTCTCCTTTCTCTCTATAATTTCTCTCTATAATAATTGCTATATAGCTTTAGTGAATTGGTAAAAAATGAAGGAAGAATGAGCTTCTATTTATAGGAAAATATAGTTTCAATAATTGCACGTTTTGGGGCTCAAAATATTATGGAATAATAACTTCCTCTTTTTCTTTATTTTTAATTTAGTCCTTTAAGTATTATCAAACTTGCACCACCTCCCCTAATAGTAAATCATGTGAATAAATAGTAAATCATGTGAACCAATAGTTCTAGACATGTGAAAATACAAATTACAGTATAGTACCTTCATTTATACCTCCATTTTTAACTTAGTCATTAAAGTATTATCAATCTTGCACCACCTCCCCTAATAGTACAAGAATGTGAATCAATAGTACACGCATGTGAACAAATAGTTATAATCATGTGAATTAATAGCAATTAATTGCTCATTTATCCGGTTAATTACCCGATTGGTCAATATAACCTCCAGACATCAATTATTATCGAAATAAATGTCGATTTCCACTAACATTAATAATTCCAACACAATGGAACTATCAATTTTATCTTTAATCAACACGAACTTATTCATCATTAATATTATAATTCACAATATTTAACAACCAGGTCGTTCCCAGGAAAGAGGAGGCTTTCCGATAAGGATTTCTCCTTATTGACGCGCAGTTAGGTGATCAAACCTCTCCTTGACAGAACTTTTAGACATTGTCAATATTGCAAATAATAATATGAATAACTTTGTCATCTCAATTATTGATTTAATAATATAACATGTTATGCAGATGATATTGTGACAATAATTGAATCAATAGTATGAGAGATATGATTCAACAATTATTGTAGCAATAATTGAGTATAACTGAGTGACTTCTCATGTATGCATCAATAACCAATACCGTGTGCTACTATGCAACCACGCGTATTACTGTACTTTTACTACCGGGTAGTTCAACAGTTTTAACGGTAAAACTTTCGCCGTTATTTTTATAAAAGATAATTACATCATTTTCTAACTACGACAATACTTCCGTTGTGGGGTCCACCAATGATTGTGTCGTCGTACGAATATTCCCTATTTAAACGAATATTCGCCAACCAAAAGAATATTATATAGCCACTTGCTTACTTTGTAAAATTTGTAAATATTACCCACAACTATAACATTATATCAAATCCACACCATAATATTCAAAAATATATTTTGAGAAAATTATTCTTTATTCATAAAAGTTGGGGTCTTACAGTAGGCATTGGGTAGTCATGCATTTTTAACTCTACTATAGACGCATGTTAAAGGAATGCATGCATATATAGTCATAAAATGCATTTTGAAAAAGCTCCAGGTTAGAGTTTACCACACCCTTTCTGAGGTTATTTGGAGACTTGTGTCCAGATATATGGATCCATATCAGCCGAGTAGTTCCCGCAGGACCACTTCGGGTGGGCGGAGGAGGGCTTCTGATGTTCCTTAACCCCATTCAGTTAGACAGCCTCGTCGTCTGGTGGAGGCAGTGATACCTCTTGTCCGGGTTGAGGTACCAGATGTTAAGAATGAGAAGGAGGATGTACCGGTTGCGGACCCTGCTCCTATTCCCAGTATGGATTTCCCAAGCATTCAGGTGGTGATCCCAGAGCTTTTGGGTGATTTGAGTCAACACCCCTCAGTTTACTTGCATGCAAATGAGGTACACGATGGATTTTGATCTTCCTTCATTCCTATGTATGAGGATTAAAGGATTCTAATGTTGATCCACTTTTATGATGTAGGTTCCCAGATTTACGCAGCCTCGAGAGAACTAGTTCAGCATTCACTTTACATATAAGGCTCTATATCCCGATTATCGAGTGATTATGCATGATTGGGGATTTGAGGCGTTCTTTTCCATCCTCCCCCATCATTGTCCCTGGGGTTATCTCAAGGCGTTGTCTGAGTGTTAATTTCACGAGACTTAGTCTCTCCATTTATTAGACTGTGAGGTGATGATGACACCAATGGATTAGTAGTTTGTCATAGGTATGGAGTTTGGAGGGGCACTAGTGCCTTGTACGGCGGATATTACCCCTACCGTCAGATCCTTGCTAGGAGTCCCGACTAAGGCGCTTAAGGGTATGACAGTTCGTATAGGTCCTTTGAGCATAGATGATATGAGCGGGCTATTGAGTGAGCCCATGCCCGATGACGTGAGAGTCAGGGATTGCATTCTTCGATGGTTGTTCCTGATAATCATTAGGGACTACTTCATAGCAGATAACTCTTCCATGGTGTCATTCGCTTTGGTGAGCACCACATGAGATGTGGGCCAGTTTGGAGAGCATGATTGGTGCTCCTACACCTTCGCCTACTTCCTCAGGGGCATGCGCATGCATTCGCCGGGCTTGGCAGAGGCTTGGCTAGGAATTTACCCATTTCTAATGGTGAGTATTTCTTTATGATATCCCATTTACAGGTTAAAAGTGTTAACTGATAGCAGATGTTTGTCTTTGTGTTGGCAGTTCTGGGCCAATGAGAGGCTCTCATGCTTGCATCCTGTGAGTGTGTTATGTTTAGATACCTATCCATGAGGAGGACGATGGCGTTACTCCATACTGGCGGAGGTTCCTGTAGCTGAGGGTTTCACCCATTGTCGTCTACAGTTGGAATTGTTGACAGCTGATGTTATCACTTGGATTCCCTATTCCGAGGAGGTTTGACAGTTGGGTTTGAGGATGGGTACCCGACTGGTGTCAAGTACGTGATATCCACTCGTAGGATTCCTCTCTTCACTGATGGAGGATGGGAGCTCTACTTAGGAGAGCGTGCTATTAGGAGCCCCACATGGGAGATCCATGTACCGATCTTGCCTCCTGCCAGGCGTTATTGGCCTGTATCATAGTCACCCGTTATTGATATCCCATTGATGGGTGTAGACGGCTTTACACTATCAGAGGGTCCTTATACTCAAGAGATGTTCCAACGTTGGTGATCCCCTCGTACCATCGAAGCTTAGACCCGCGCCACTTAGTTTATGGGGAATATAGTTTCTGGATCCATGATGATGGCGGATTAGATGGCCTGTGTCAGAGATCCAACTCATTTGACATAGATTAACAGTTTGACCCGGCAGTTGGACCGGGCATATTTCTTTATCTATCATTTGGGTAGAGATCCTTCAGAGGCAGATATCTTTGATCCTTCCAGCTCTAGAGCTGGCCCCTCAGGTGACCCATATGGCTTTACCGGTGCAGATCCTCCGTTGTATAGGCCTGATATCCATGTTGATGGAGATCCAGTGAATCAGGAGGAGTTACATCAGGTGGACAAGATAGATGATGTAGATATTGACACCATTGTCTTCCTCTGATGTATTTTCTCGTTATATCTTTTGATAGGCCTATATTAAACACTAGGTGGTTGTGCCCCATTCTCGCTATATCTTTTGATAGGCCTCTATTAGTTGTTGGGCGTTTGTGCCCCATTTCCCTGTATTTTTAGTTATATAGAGATGTATTAGATGATGATTTACTTAGGAATGTATGTACTATTATTCCCTACATCATATTGCCATCTATTTTTTATCATGCATGTATTATGTTATGCATATGTATGTATGTCCAGAGATATTCATCATTGACCCCTAGATGGTCTTATGATACCACCCACACAGATGTCTTCTTCGATAGTCAGCCGCATTGACCACACTCCACCAGTGTTGGTAGCCTCTCATCTGAGGTCATGGTATAAAAGTTTGTCACCTCCAGACAGGGTGACCGTAGATTAGTTATTACAACATTTTATGACCCTCCTGATATTTTAGTTTCCCGCAGGCTTTGTAGAGGGTATGCTGGAGCATTGGATACCGGAGAGGTAGGTTTTCCAGTTTAGTATCCAGGAATTGATAGCGCTTCCATTAGATAGACCTTATGTGTGGATGGCTATCGGCGACATGAGCCGGCAGCTTATGACCCTCACCGAGCTGAGGCGTAGAGTAGTACATGATGATATTACATCCGGCCATGTGATATCTCAGCATTTTTTGATAGACAGATTTGGCTCAGAGGACAGCTATATATGGCACTCGGGGGATTTCACCACACCGAAGGACTAGTGGCGTGTAGCTAGAGTAGATGTACTCGTTATGTGTGTAGTGGCCTATGTGTACATGCCACTGTATATATAGATGATTTGGACATTAGTGTTGTCATGGTGGTGAGAGCTCTCAATGAGGGTCATACCATTGTGCCGATGATTATAACAGAGACATTGAGATCCACCACGTACTGTCATACCTATCCTGTAAAGGTATTCATAAGCAGCTCGTTCATGTTATATGTGTGGTTCATGTCATACCTGAGACCGATTGACACCTTCCGACGACATGGATATTTTTTTACCCATGATATAGCCATATCTTACTCCTTTCAACCAGCAGAGTGTACAGACGTTATATCCTGGTCGATATTTTTGGCAGGGATCAGAGATCAATTTGGCATTTTGCCGTGTACAGGTCTCAGTTCACCCTATAGCTTCATTACTCATGAACCTGGCATGGATTATCTCCCTCTAGCTGGTTTGAGGGGCATGAGGACTTACCACCCACTGGTTGTGATGTCACAGTTTGACCAGTTTCAGGACTTCCATCCATTTGAGGGGGCATTGGGTCAGCGTTTGGCTTCTCTCTACTTGTCAGCAGAGGATAGATCCATGGTGTATGCCTGTTGGGATCAGCGTGAGCTAGCTGAGTTTTCTATTAGCCATCTGAGCTATTCGACAGAGTATTTTGCATCGATGGAGACAGAGACTAAATCGGTTACGGTTGTATCCACGGAGCCGAGCATTGATTCAGAGGATGGAGAGCCCGTGGAAGACATTGATTTTCCCACTGAGGAGGAGCTATTTGCTGGGTTGGTAGTAGCTATGGTAGATTCTCCCAGTACTTCTACAGCTGTGAATCCCCCTTAAGAGTATTTAGCGCAGAGTATGCATCTGATGACATTTGAGAGAGATCAGGCTAGGGCCTTGATGTTGACAGCTTCTGCTGGGAGAGATGCCTCTCTATTAGAGAGAGGGGATGCCTTAGCTCATAGACACACCGCTATTGCTGAACGGGATGAGGCTAGATCATCCAGAAATGTTTTGATTGTTGAGCAGGATGCTGCCATATCTTCCTGGGATGTAGCAGTAACAAATAGTACTATAGTGAGATCCCTTACTACTGGCATGATTGTTGAGATGAGTGCATATATTGATGATCATCATGTCACCATGTAGTTGGTTGTGGATCTGTTAGCACGTGTAGAGACCCTTGGGTAGGAGACCACAGCGTTACCTCTTTCTTCGGAGAGAGATGCTATGTTTGATTTGATAGCTCGCATATACACCGATTTATAGATGGGATTGTATGTTCCTGCACAAACTAGCTTAGCCATTTTGTCATGTACAGTACATATTGTATATATAAAACATCATTATATATAGCAGTGAAATATATTTTGATTCAGTTCCCTTTTAGTTGTGCCTTGCTATTTACTTGCTATTTGCATATTTCTTCAGGGCTTGCGAGCATGATGTATTATGAACTCAACCTTGATAGGTGGACATTGAGATGTCTCAGGCTCTTTAACAACGGATCATTGTTCTGTGTGTATCCCTACCCTTTTTGGTGTCTTGGGACTGGTTCTTGTATGTATATATGGGGAAGAATGTGGCTTTCCTCTCTGAGATTGACCGCACCACAGATGGTCACTGGTACTCCTATTGAAGAGGAGAACCCAGTTAGTTCCATCTCTTATGGATTGTTTTAACTCTTTGAGGACTCAACCGCAGCTTAGATGGTCGCCAATTCTCCCATTTGTGTGGGGAGATTAGTTAGTTCCATCCGTTCGGTCTGAAGCCGATGAAAAGTGATGGATTGAAGGTTGTTCCTAGTACCATATGACAAGTTTTTGTGTTTTGGTAGGGGGTAAGTCTGAACCATAAACTGCTGCCTACGTACTCCTATTGAAGAGGAGATCATGTCTGCATAGTTCGAACCTGGTGTAAAAAGTTTGTAGACAATCAAAAATTTTTGCACACCTGTTACTAACATTGCAGGAGGGTAGATTCGTCTTTCGAAGATAACCTTGGAAGACAGTTCACATCCATTCTGGATACTATCGGAAGTTCAGTCTCAACCCCAAAACACACACCAGGAATATCATTTCCAAACTCGGAGATAATACTGAGTTTCGTCCTTAGAGATAACCCCAAGGAATGTTGTAGCAGTTTCGGTGATAACTCCGGAAATGCTTGATTCAAATGCATGCGATCAGCTTCAATCGTAAACCTCCTGCTGAGGAACTCATACCAGAGACCCGGAGCTAACACCAGGAAGACAGGCACACTTACAGATGACCTTGCGGAATTCAAACACTTGCAACAGTCCAATCTTAAATGTAACCCTAAGCAACGTCTGTTATCAGCTCAAATCGAAGATGACCCCGGTGAGGAGTCAAACTTTCATCTTGCCACCTTAACCACTGCGCGCCATCTCAACACTTCATACATACATACAACAATGTCCCACAAGAGCCAAGGAGTTCTAATCCCGAGTGACTATTACGAGTGGCAGCACACCGAATAGAATTTGAAGCTTGAAGACCATGGGCATGGTCCCCTCTTCCTGACTTCGTGCAACCTCTAATCCCATGTTATGGCATAACTCTCGACAAAAGAAGTCCGAAGAAGGTCTTGTACACCTCGTTTGGATGATCGAATTGAAGTTCTGCAAGTTCAAGCGAACATCATAGTGCATGAGTGCACGTACTTTGATACGACGAGACCCGTGGAGCCCTGGGCATCCCAGGCAGCCGCAGGTGCATCTACGGCTGCCGCAGGTACACCTACGGCCACCCCCTCTATAAATAGAGGGCTTTGGGTGGCCATATTCAAGAGAAAAAAAGGTGAGGAAGCCCTGTCCAATTTTCTCTGTACACACCCTATATTGAGTGATTTCTCATTTTAAACACATGTTAGCTTACATATAGCTATATTTTACCGGCAGGAGCTGAGTGTTTATTCATCTAGAGTCATAGAAGCCTGCTTTGGCAGCCCATTATAAGCCTTCTCACAATCTATAAAGCCTTTCTCTTCATCTTTGCACATACTATTCTTCACATTGAGAGTCGTGTTGTGTGCATATGCCCGAACTTCGGTCCGTGGTTTTAATTTTTGTTTGTATATATATACTTATATATGTATATATTTATATATGGACTAACATTATCGAGTTATGCCTCGATTGAGCCTAGTCTTATGTCTGGAGCGTTTACTTGCTTATATATATATATATATATATATGTATATTTAAACTGTTGTCAGACTCTATCGATGAGCCTTGATTTTATATACGAGCGTTCTTGCTATATATATATATATATATATATATATATATATATATATATATATATATATATATATATATATATATCGACAAATTTTGAAATGATAAACCAAGTGGGATTGAGAAACATCCGGTCGTTTCTAATTATATATATATATATATATATATATATATATATATATATATATATATATATATATTTTACATCAAGCCTAGAGTTTACTTTGAGGCCTTTTATAACTTTATTTACATTTAGTCCTGCCTAGAGTTTACTTCGTGGCGGTTGATCGTCTTTTATAACTTTATTTACTTTTCTGATCCCCCATGGAGGTGCGTCGTGGTGGTTGATCATGTCTATATATATATTTATCGCTTTTATATATTTACATTTCTGATCCCCCATGGAGGTGCTTCGTGGTGGTTGATCATGTCTGTATATATATATTTACAGCTTTTATATATATAACTGCTTATTGCTTTTCATATAAACTGCGACATCATGTGAGCCTAGGAATCATGTGATCACAGATTCAGTATACTAAATCTAGATTCGGTTCCCGTGATGGACATTTTCAGCTGTAAGCAGCTTGTACATTATTTACGGTGTTTGAATTTCCTTAGATGGCTGTCATGCCCATGAAGAGTTCAACACTGATGTATATTATTTTCTCGAAGATGCCTCGCATCTCGAAAATAAAAGCAATCAATCCGAACATTTAATAATAAAATGGAAGTATAAAAAGGTCTCAATTACTATTGAGCACAGGGTTCGAAAAACCTCTTTTTACAAAACTTCATTGCTATATCCTTTTTAAAACTAAATTTTTCTAAAAATTCAAATCCTTTGTATATATGTGCGAATGAGGCCTCGTACTACTTCTAAATAAATTTCGCATTGATCCACACACACACACACACACACACACATTCATATAATAGTTTCTTGAAAAGTGGTGGTTACCGTGGCAACACAGATGTCGGGGGGTGCCTAACACCTTCCCTCCGCATAATCAAACCCCCAAACCTAAATGAAACTTGGTTTCACAGACCCATTTAGCAGTGTCACGTCACTGGGTCAATGTGCAAACCTTTTCTCGGTTGCGTTGGTGCAAATAGTTAAAAATACCAACTGACGACTCTTACAGTCAAATCGTCGACATTACACATGTCGGACCTTTTTCACTTGTTTTTTCAAACAAATCTCACATAACATGAGAACACCAAAGAATAAGAAATGAAAAGGGACAAATAAAAATCCCGACGTCGACAAGGTTCACCGCTGTATGTGAAAGGGTGTAAAAAAATGTCGAAGCATAAAAAGGTGTAGAAGTGTTTTTATTTTTTTATTTTTTTATTGTGACCGGGCCATTATAAAATGGTTGCCTACGTACTCCCAGGTATCGAGGAGATCAGGTCGATGTAGTTCATCCCATGTGCAGGATGAGACGCAGCCGAAAAGTTTGATCCCATGTTCAGGACAAACTGTAGGGGAGGAAGTTTAATCCCATGTACAGGACAAACTGCAGGTGTGAAAAGTCTTATCCATAGTGGGACAAAATTGCTGGTGTGAAAGGTTCAATCCCTGGTGGGATAACCTGAAAGGTTTTAAACGAAGTGGAGTAAAAGATCTGATGAACTGAAAACCAGGCTGCTGGTTTGAAGAGTCTTTTTCCCTGATGGGGCAAATGGGTATGAAGAAAGGTTGTATGTAATAAGGGTTAGAAAACTTGAAATCATTGGGGATCAGATGATCCAAAACCAGGATGTTTGCTTGATGGTAACCTCAAATATAGTACCGTTTCACGGTGTCCGAGTTGATGAGTTGTGGAAATTCATCGCCGTCCATTTCCTGTAATCTGAGAGCATCTCCTGTTAATACCTCCTGTCCGAAAAGGAGAATAGAGGAAGGAAGCGTAAATACTGGGAAACGTAGCGGGACTCTGGCAATTACGGGACCAACTTCATCAAGCAAGCCAACAAAATCAACTGCAAGAGTTTTCAACATGACCGTTAAAGATACCATGGCAGCTGGTGATGGAACACCAGGTATTATTCGTATAACTTTTATTTTCTTATACATGATTTTCCTATATATAGAAAATTATTTTATAAAGAAATTTTGAAGGAGTAATTTGAGTTCTATTAGAAATCAATTTTCTGTTTAATCAGATAGACAAGCTTTATGTTGATTAGTTAAAGATTAGTTCGATTGAATTTGATCGAGATCTACTTGCAATGACTGTGTATGCTATGTACCCTAGTATGTATAAGTTTTAAAACGGTGATTCCAGGGACGGAATCTTTATAAGGGAGGGTGAATGTAATAACCCGATATTTTCTATCTAATTAAATCGGAAATTTTGCATGTAAATTTTTTATTATTATTATTTTAAAGGTGGGAATATGTATAAAGGTAAAGCTTATGTATTTATGTGATAAATAAAATTTACTTATTATATGAATAATTTCAAATAATTTTTTTAGAATTATGGACCATTATAAATTATATTTTTATAATTAATTTGGTAGTAAAAATATTTTTATTATTTATTTTCTATGAAAATATGATTATTATATTATTTAATAATATATGGAATGATTATTAGGGTTATTATAATAATTATTTTATTATATGATTTTTTTTCAGATTATTTAAGTTAGTTATTTTAACTTAATTAATAAAGATATATATGAAAGTTGTGTTGGATATGAATTCAAAACCCTAATTCTGGATTTTGAATAAGGAATGAGAATAATAATATAATATTAATTATATTTCAGTGCAATAAATATGCATTGTACATGTGTATACTGATAATGATTGGTCAATTATGTTGTAACAGTAAATCCCTAGTATTATTTTGATAAACCTTAATTTGAAACGTAAACCGAGGTTTAAGATTGGTAAGAAACTGTGTTATGTGATAAATGATGTATATTTCAGAATGTAATTCTAAATAGGAAAAACCCTAATTAGCTATTAGAAACCCAAATTGTTAATTATAAACCCTAATTAGTAATTAGAAAACCTAATTTCTAGATCAGAAACCCTAATTGGCTATGTATGGATCCTAATTGCTAATTTAGCAATCTTAACGCTAATTAGAGAGCCTTAAACCTAATTTTTCATGTTTATATTATTAGAAAACCTAAACTAATTTAAAACCCCTAATTCATAATTTAGGAAACTAAAATTTTACATTTTAGCCCTAATTGTAAAATGCTAGAAAAACAATGCACAAAACCTTAGGGTTAAACCCTAAGGGTCAAACCCTAAGGGTTAGACAAATGACCAAAGTGCCATTAAAATCACAAGACTAATGACCAAAATACCCTTTATCACATTTTTTAATAAGTTACTTGCTAATCTTGCCATATTTGTAGTTGTTGAACAACTCTTGACTTACCAGTTGACCAAATTCTCAGCACCACTGCTATATACTTCAGCCATACACATTACATACATATATATATATATATATATATATATATATTAAAGAGAGGGAAAAGTCCATTGTAGACACTCAAAATTTTCTGCACACCTGTTATTGACATTGCAGGTGGGCAGATTCGCCTTTCGGAGATAACCCTGGAAGATAACTCACATCCATTCTAGATACTACTAGAAGTTAGATCTCAACCCCGTAACACACACCGGGAGTATCCATTCCAACCTCGTAGATAACCCCGAGTTTCGTCCTTGGAGATAACCCCAAGGAATGTCGTTGTAGTTCCGGCGATAACTCCAGAAATGTTTGTTTCAAATGCATGCGATCAGCTTTAATCTCAGACCTCATGCTGAGGCACTCATACCAAAGACCCATAGCTAACATTGGGAATATAGGCACACTTAAAGATGACCTTGTGGAATTCAAACACTTGCAGCTGTCCAATCTCAGATGTAACCCTGAGCAACGTCTCCTATCAGCCCAAACCGGAGATAACCCCGGTGAGGAGTTAAACTGTTATCTTGCGACCTCAACACCTGCCCGCCGTCTCAACAATTCATACATATATATATACAAAAATGTCCCACAAGAGCCAAGGAGTTTCAATCCCGAGTGACTATTACTCGAGGCAGCACACCGGATAGAATTTGAAGCTTGAAGACCATGGGCATGGTCCCCACTTCCTGACTTCATACAACCTCTAATCCCATGTCATTGTGTAACTCTCGACAAAAGCAGTCTGAATAAGGTCTTGCACACCTCGTTCGGATGCTCGAATTGAAGTTTTGCAAGTTCGATCGAACATCACAAATTGCAGTGTCGTCTTGAGATGGCGGGACTCATGAAGCTCGAGCCACCCCCCGAGGCGTAAGTAGTGCATCATGCCGCCGCAGTATATGTGCGATTCCCCCCTCTATATATATATATACAGCTTTTATATATATAACTGCTTATTGCTTTTCATATAAACTGCGACATCATGTGAGCCTAGGAATCATGTGATCACAGATTCAATATACTAAATCTAGATTCGGTTCCCGTGATGGACATTTTCAGCTGTAAGCAGCTTGTACATTATTTACGGTGTTTGAATTTCCTTAGATGGCTATCATGCCCATGAGGAGTTCAACACTGCTGTATATTATTTTCTCAAAGATGCCTCGCATCTCAAAAATAAAAGCAATCAATCCGAACATTTAATAATAAAATGGAAGTATGAAAAGGTCTCAATTACTATTGAGCACATGATTTGAAAAACCTCTTTTTATAAAACATCATTGCTATATCTTGCTTAAAACTGAATTTTTCTATAAATTCAAACCCTTTGTATATAGGTACGAACAAGGCCTCACACTACTTTCAAATAAGTGCACATTGAACCACACACACACACACACACATTCATATAACAGTTTCTTGAAAAGTGGCGGTCACCGTTGCAACACGGATGTCGGGGGGTGCCTAACACCTTCCCTCCGCATAATCAAGCCCCCGAACCCAAATGAATCTCGGTTTCACAGACCCGTTTCGTAATGTCACATCACTGGGTCAATGTGTAAACATTTTTCAGTTGCGTTGGTGCAAGAAGTTAAAAACACCAACTGGAGACTCTTAAAGTCAAATCGTTGACATTACACATGTCAGAACTTTTTTACTTATTGTTTCAAACAAATCTCACCTAACATGAGAACACCAAAGAACAAGTAACGAAAAGGGACAAATAAAAATCCCGGCGTCGATAGGTGGCGACTCTGCTGGGGATTCTAGTATGAGGGCTTAAGCCGCTACTACAAGCTTTTCAAAACTGTTATGTGCTTATGTGTGAAAGTTGCATTTACATTTATGATGAATGTGTACGAATGCATTTACTTACTGCACTATAATATATCTATCTGTGATATTTGTGCTTCACACATGTCATCTTTTCATAAATGGTGAGATATGTTGTATGTGAATGTATGTTGTGTGGTTCCTCCACTGAGAGAGACTCACATCGGTGTTTGATTCTTTGGACTCACAGGAGACTAATTCCAACGAGGCTCAGGAAAGGCACCACCCAGATTCGCTCCAGTTGAAAGATCAGATTAATTTCCCGTCAAGTAGATTGCGATGATCTGGGGACCTTCATGCCAAAAAGTCGCGAGAGTATCCCTAAGATAGGTAAACCTCTGATAAACCAAACACGGAGGAAAGTCTCTTCAAGCTTTCCATTTTATCTGTTACTTGTAAAAGCATTTACTTGTAATTTCATTCCATGTTCATCTTTATGAAATGGATAATATGAAGAATATTTGTGCATACATGACATGTTATCAAATTAACGCCCGTTTTTGTAGGATGATATTCCTAAAATGGACACATAATGATAGCATTTACATTATTCCCTAAGACTAAACTACATAAGTCTTTTGTAGGGAAACAATTGGGCCTGTTACCCGCTCAAAATCCAAAAAGGCCACGAGCCTACAACCAATCATGTCTTCTTCTGACCAGTCTAATCTTGTTTCTCGTGAAGAATTTGACGGATTAAGTTAACAAATTACAAATTTGGTTGTCCTGCTTAAGGAATTACATCAGTCTACTCAGGGCTCAAAAAAGCTTACACATACAAAATCCTCTACACAAGGAGGAACACAAGGTTTGGATAAAACAAATCCAGAACATTAGTTTGATACGACCAATAAAGACCCTGAAAACACCCATCTCGAAGGAGATCCAAACACCGATGATATCAGGAAGAAGGTCCTTCAAATGGAGGAAACTATCTGTGCTCTCAAAGGCATTGGAACACATGGAAGTGTTTCATATGCTGACCTTTGCATATTTCCTGGTGTTCATTTTCCAGACAAATTCAAAACCCCTGACTTTGAAAAATATGATGGGTTAGGGATCCTTACACACATTTGATGGTGTTCATTGGAGAACTTGGATCTTATGCGGAAAATGAAAAGCTCAGAATGCAGCTATTCCAGAAGAGTCTGATTGGAGAAGCCCGTTCATGGTATACCAGATTAGACAACTCAAAGATCTATAGCTTGGAAGAGCTAGCTCACGCCTTCCTCACTCAATATAGTTTTCAATCTCAGATGACTCCTGACCGGTACCAGATTACCAAGGTCAAGAAATAGTCTAATTAGTCTTTTAGAGAGTATGCTCAAAGGTGAAGGCGCCTTGCTGCTCAAGTTATTCCTTCTATGATGGAATCAGAAATGGTCATGACTTTCATAGACATACAGGAAGCTCCTTTCTATGAAAGAGTCTTAGCTGGTATTGGCAAACCATTCTCTAAAATGAACAAGCACGGAGAGATGGATGAGATGGGGTTGAAGTCAGGAAAGATTCAAGACCTAGTCGCTCTTAAAGCAGTTGCTGAGCACATCCAGTCCAGATCTTATGGAAACAACCCCCGGAGGGTACATAAAAAGAAAGAGGAGGATGTTTCCTTGATACTACAAAGTCAAAAAGACAGTCAGAACATGCCTATACAGAGGAGAAACTACTCCCCTTTTCAAGCACAGTCTTCAAACCCTCCATTGCCTAAAGGTGGAGATGCAAAGCTCCCTCGAATGTTCACACCATTAGGGGACTCGCTCGAGAATATTCTTGCTCTTCTGACTACTCATAAGAAAATCACACATCTTCTTCCACCAGCCAACCCTAATGGGAGGGGTTTCAATGCTACTCGGAAGTGTGCTTATCATGCCAGAGCAGCTGGACATGATAATCAAGATTGTTGGGCCTTAAAACACAAGATCTAAGATTTAATAGACAACGGTGAGATCGTGGTCACCAAACCAGATCAACCTCATGTGCAAGACCTCTTCCTCAACACAAAGAAGAAGTGGTCAACATGATTAGTTGGATCGCTAGACAGGGTTCCAGTTTTAACAGTGAATCATCCCAGACCATCAAAGACGGTGTTGATAGATGGGATTACGTATGGAAAGAAAGATGAAAGCTCTTTGCAACCAAATTAAATAATTAGCAGAACTGGTGACTCATCAACATCAAGTCACACGCAAGTTAGTCAGCCAGGAGCATGCCTATCTCCTTCCTTTTGTTATGAATGCTCCACCATCACCTTCAAAAAGTGAAGTTATGGAGGATAAGGTTGCAAAAAGAGAAAATGCTAAAGCCCATCGGGATTTTTCCAATCAAAGGGAATTTACATACCTTGGCCATACTATGGAGGAGATATTTCAGATGCTAATCAACGAAAGAAGAATCATCTCCCTTCTACCTCCAATCAATCCCCGTTCAAGACAGTTCAATTCTGATGGAGTTTCTCAATATCATTCACATTTTCGCGGTCACAACACAGAAGAATGATGGGCACTCTGCCACCTTATTCAAAATCTAATTAATAGCGGTGTCCTGCAGCTGGCAGATAATGACACTGTGCTACTCGAGAGTGGGAATACATGTCCTGCTAAATAGAAGGGATCAGTAGTAGTTATATGCGCTGAGGATGATAGGACTGTCAAACCATTTCCCATACAAGCAATTTAACTCAAAGGAGCTGACAATCTTTTGAAAGTGGTTGCACCAGAGCCAATTTATTTACCCTTCAGACCACAATATCCTGTTATCAGCTTACACAAAGTCCCATGGAATTATGGGGAAGCTGAAGGATCCACATCTCATACTACTGCTACAGTGTCGAAGGAAAATCCACTATATCTTCCTCAGCGGGTTATGAAGCCCACCTTCAAAGCAAAGGGGAAGATTCCCATGGAGAAGATTGAAAATTTCCTCCATACTATGGGCCATAATGAAGCCAAGGTGGTTCTAAGCTTAAGAAAAGCTCCACATCAGATCTCAATAATGGACTTGGTTTTCTCTTCCGAAGATCACAGGAAAATTTTATTAAAGGTTTTGGAAGAAGCCTACTTGCCAAAATTAGTGGATTTAGAAAATTTTCAACATATGGTTGATCACATTTTCAACAACAATGTGATATCTTTCACTGTTGATGAAATACCTCCCGAAGGGACCGGTCATTGCAAGCCATTGCACATTGCAGTTTTATCCTCCGGATACATGTTAGCTAGAATTTTGATAGATGGAGGTTTGTCTCTTAATATATGTCCATATGTTACTTTGGTGAAGATGAACATCAATCTCAAACGGATCCGAAAAAGCCATACGGTTATCATAGCTTTTGATGGATCCCGACGAAATTCTGACGGAGATATTGAGCTGCCAATTGAGATTGGTCCAAACATATTCAATGTATCCTTCCACGTCCTCGAGAAAGATTTAGGATACAACCTGCTGTTGGGGAGACCATGGATCCACATGGATGGAGTCGTTCCTTCTGCACTACATCAACAAGTCAAATACATTATCAACAATAGCCTAGTCAATGTCAACGCTAAGCCGAAATGTCCTGAATAAGGAAATCTACCAATCATCAGCTTCAATTCAGAAGTTGAGCCGGCCAGTTTTCATACTTTGGAAGTCAGTAACACTCAATACCATCCTATTGGAGCACCACTTCCCATACCCAAGATTTCTACCAAGGTTATGTCGGCCACTCAAGAAATGATGTCATTGGGTCATCAGCCTGGACAAGGGCTTGGTAAAAATTAGCAGGGTATTAAGCACCGTATTCAAGTGTCCAGTCAAACTGGGACATCCAAAATAGGCTATTACGCAGTTCGATCCACGAGAATCCTCATAAGCATAAGCGAGGTTCCTCAAGCTTCCGCCATACACCTGGCGATTTTCTCCACTGCACCTCATGAGCCGTGAGGATATCTGGTCTCAAGTAAGGTGTGTGACCCCATGTTATGGCTATACTATTTCCCAAACCAGTACCATTCAAAGCAAAAGTGGTGTTGATTCCTGATCCTGAAGTGGAAGAAATGGAGCAATGGCATCGCCTTAATGATGTCAGGCATACGCATCATTGTCCATGA
This sequence comes from Panax ginseng, assembly GCA_020205605.1. Classification (NCBI taxonomy): domain Eukaryota; kingdom Viridiplantae; phylum Streptophyta; class Magnoliopsida; order Apiales; family Araliaceae; genus Panax; species Panax ginseng. The sequence continues at coordinate 71,437,218 of CM035134.1, read as the reverse complement.
TGACCATACAAATAGATACACCCCAGATGATGATTGCCCAGATGTTATGGTCATCATTTGGGAGAAGGAGGACAATGACAGCCCCTCCATCACTGCAGTCCATCAGGATGTAGCCCTCGACAATTGGACCAGCACTCCATGCATTGATCGACGAGGGTAAAACGGGAAAAAAATCCCTTTTCCCTATAGATAACTTTAATTGCTTACTTTTCTATACAGTATTAGCAGTTATTTTATCAGTACATGCTAACACTTGGGTATGATTAAACAATTTCATATATTAAGTGAAAGCATATTTTGTTTCAGGACCCTGAATTTAGATGTGCCTGTAATTGCTGATGAGGTGCCTTTTCTCCACAAGGATTGTAACTTTGATGCAAAGTTGGACTCAAACTTTATGAAAATACAAGAGGACATTGAGACACCTCAAGAAATTAAGGAATGGGTCACAGCCAAACCTAAACCCAACCTTGATCAAACCACTTCTTTCAATCTTGGAACCTTAGAAAGCCCTAAGCTAATCAAAATTGGTTCAGACCTAACCCCAAACCAATGGAATAACATGGTTGCGTTATTATCCCAATTCCAGGATGTGTTTGCATGGTCTCACAAAGACATGGTGGGTTTGTCCACTGACATTGTCCTTCATCGACTTCCCATTAAAGAAGGATTTAAGCCAATCAGGCAGAAGCTCAGGCGATTGAAATCTGAGTGGAGTTTAAAGGTGAAAGAATAAATTTTGAAATAATTTCAAGCTGGCATTATCATGGTGTCGACATATCCGGAATGGATATCCAACATTGTTCCCTTACCTAAACCAGGAGGAAAGGTGCGAGTTTACATGGATTACCGGGATCTAAACAAAGCTTGCCTTAAAGATAGCTTTCTCATGCCCTTTATCCACATTCTTATTGACAATACTGCTCAATACGGCATGTACTCCTTTGCTGATTGCTTCATGGGGTACCATCAAATTATGGTCACTGAAGAGGACCATGAGAAAACTGCTTTCATCACGCCTTGGGGAACTTTCTGCTATAGACGGTTGTCATTCGGCCTCATCAATGCCAGGGCAACCTACCAGCGAGCCATAATGGCTGTTTTCCATGATTTAATGCATAAAGAGATAGAGATTACGTGGATGACATCATTGTCAAGTCCCGAAGGGAGGAAGACCACTTAGACCATCTCAGAAAACTATTCAACAGGTTGCGTAAGTACAACTTGAAGTTGAATCCAGCCAAGTGCGCCTTTTGTGTCAAATCAGGTAAGTTGCTAGGTTTTCTATTCAGCTACAAAGGGATTGAGTTGGATCCCACCAAAATCTAGGCCATCAAGGAAATGCCCATTCCTCATAAATAGAAGGAAATACGGGGATTTTTGGGAAGAATAAACTTCATTAGCAGGTTTATTTCTCAACTCACAGCATCCTGTGAGCCCATCTTAAAGTTCTCAACTCCTCCATGAAATGGAACGATGAGTGTCAGAAAGCCTTCCTTACCATTAAAGAGAAGCTGGCTAACGCTCCTATTTTGGTACCACCTAGGGATGATGTTCCCCTATTCATGTACATGCCCATTAATGACAATGCCATAGGTTGTATGCTGGGGAAAAAAGACGATAGAGGCCAAGAACGAGCTATCTATTACCTCAGCAAAAGATTCAGCATCAGTGAACACAAGTACACTCTAATTGAGAAGACTTGTTGTGCTTTAGCATGGGCTTCCATGAGGTTACAACATTACCTCCATGGTCATATAACCCATCTTATATCCCGCATGGATCCTTTCAAGTATGTGTTCAGTAAGCCTATACTAAATTGTCGGCTGTCAAGATGGCAGTTGATCCTACAGCAGTTTGACATCGTCTACGTGACACAAAAGTCTATCAAAGGTCAAGGAATTGCGGATCAACTGGCCATCGCACCTGCAGGAGATTAAAAACCCTTAGAAACATATTTCCCCGATGAAGGGGTAATGACAATTCAGTAACACCATCAGTACGATGCATGCCACACATGGGAAATGTATTTTTATGGTGCTGTTAACACAAAAGGCTCTGGAGCTGGAGCAGTTCTAGTATTCAGTACGGGGGAGCAGTATCTTGTCACCGTCAAATTGTAGTTTGTCAGCACCAATAACTCATCTGAGTATGAAAGCTGTATCATGGGGCTAAAACTTTCCCGTTCAATGGGCATCAGGCGGTTAACTGTCTTTGGGGATTCAGAGTTGGTAATCAAATAATCCACAAGAATCTATCAAACCAAAGAATTACATTTGCCGCCTTACCATCGGCAAGTTTTATAGATGGCTTTGGAGTTCGAAGAAATCGACTTTCTACACATTCCTCCTAATAAGAATGGTTTTGCAGATGCACTAGCAACGTTGGCCTCCTTGATTCACATACCTGACAAGGAAAACATGTCAAGCATCACATTTGTCGTACAAAACGCCCCAGCTTATGGGAACTAAGTTGGAGAAGTATTGGATGAGCTACCTCCCATCCACAACCCTTGGTATCAACATATCAAGGAGTACCTGCGAGATTGATCTACACCCGCCGAGGTGAGCTAGACTAAACAGAGGCGGATCCATTTACTTGCTATAAAATTTTACTTGAGCGGAGATGCACTCTGCAAGAGAGATGCAAGATTAGGTCTCCTCAGATGTCTGGACAAAGACCAAGCTCAGAGGCTCATGGATGAGATCCATGGTGGAGTATGTGGCCCACACATGAGCGGACCCCTACTTGTTAAGAAAATCCTCAGAACAGGGCATTATTGGCTTACGCTCAAAGCTAATTGTGATGATCACGTCAAGAGGTGCTATCAATGCCATATTCATGGGAATGTTATCCACGCCCCTCCAAGGGAACTTCACAATATGAATTCGCCATGGCCCTTCTCAACGTGGGGAATGGACGTGATCGGGCCCATCGAGCCCAACGCCAGTAATGGACATCGATTTATATTCACCATGATCGACTACTTCACCAAATGGGTAGAAGCAGCCTCCTTCCCCAGGGTTACCAAAGAAGTCATCATTGCTTTCATCAGAAACAATGTCGTTTGTCGATATGGACAACCAGAGGTCATTATGTCAGACAATGCTAAGAACCTCAACAACAAAATGATGGAAGAGTTATGCAATAAATTCCACATCAAACACCTTAACTCCATCATCTACCATCCAAAGATGAAAGGTGTTGTTGAAGCGGCTAATAAAAACATCAAGAAGATCATGCAAAAAATGTCTGCTAATCACAATGGATGGTCTGACCTCTTGCCTCTGATATTACTAGCCTACAGAACTTTAACGTATACTTCCACTGGGGCAACACCCTACTCATTAGCCTATGGGATGGAAGCAGTACTCCCCATAGAGATAGAAATGGAATCCCTCTAAGTGTTGATGGATGCTCAGTTGGATAAAGACCAATGGGTACAAGACAGGTATCACCAATTGTCTCTAATAGACGAAAGGCGAACCGTGGCTATCTTCCATGGTTAGTTATATCAGTAAAGGATCGCAAGATCCTACAATAGGAAAGTCCAACTACGGCAGTTCAAACAACACGACTTGGTTTTGAAGAAGATCATTGAAAACCAAGATCAATCTAAGGGAAAATTTGCTCCTAACTAGGAGGGCCTATTTCTTGTCAAGGAGGTATTAACAGGAGGCTCTCTTAGACTACAGGAAATGGATGGCGATGAGTTTCCACAGCTCATCAACTCAGACACCATGAAACGGTACTATGTCTTAAGTTATCATCAAGCAAACATCCTGGTTTTGGATCATCAGATCACTAGTCATTCCAGTTTTCGAACCCTTTTTACAAACTCTTTTGCCCCTTAGGGAAACATACACTTCAAACCAACAGCCTGGTTTCACCTCATTTTAAACCATTAACATAATTTTGGTTATCCTGAAGACGGGATTAGACCTTTCACACATGGAGTTTGTCTTCAAGATGAGATTACACTTTTCTACGTGTGCAGTTTGTCCTGAAGACTGGATCAAACTTTTTCCACACCTGCAGTTTATCCCAATCATGGGATCAAACTTTCTTTTCCCCACAGTATAGCCTGCACATGGGATTCATACTTCTCATTGGCTATAATTCGTCTTGAGGGGCGAACTACGTCAACCTAATCTCCCTGATGCACGGGAGTACGTAGGCAACCATATTCTATATGGCCCGGTCGCAATAAAAAAAACATAAAAACATTTTTGCCCTTTCTCTACAAAAACAAAAACCACAAAAACACTTCTACACCCTTCTTCATCAATAAAGCTTCTACACCCATCTGCCTTCACATTCAGCATTGAACCTCTTACACCAGGTTCGAACTACGCAGACCTGATCTCCTCTTCAATAGGAGTACGTACGCAGCCATTTATGATTCGGTCTAACCCCCTACTAGAACAAAAATACTTGTCACACGGTATTGGGATCAAGCTTTAATCCACCAGATTTCATCGGCTTCGGACCAAAGGGATGGAATTACCCAACCTCTCCTCGTAAATAGGAGATTCGGTGACCATCTAAGCTACGGTTGTGCCTCAAAGAGCAACACCAATCCATAAGAGTTGAAATTACCTAGGCTTCTCATAAATAGAAGTACTGGAAACCATCTGTGGTGCGGTCAATCTCAGAGAGGAAAATCCACACTCCTCTCCACATTTCCATACAGAAACCAGTCCCAAGATACCAAAGATGGTAGGGATACACATATCAATGATCCGTTCCGAGATATCTTATGACGTCTCAATGTCCACACATCAAGGATGAGTTCAGAATGCATCAAGATTACAAGCCTGCAGAAACAGGCAAATATCAAGCAAGTATCAAGGCAGAACTTAAAGGGAAGTAAATCAAAATATATTTCTCTGCCATATATAATATTGTTTGATATATACATATGTGTTGTACATGACAAAATGGCTAAGCTAGTCTGTGCAGGAAAATACAAGTCTATCTACGGATCTATGTGTATGTGGACTATCATATCTAACATAGCATCCCTCTCTGAAGAAGGAGGTAACGTTGCAAGCTCCTGCCCAATGGTATCTACACGAGCTAGCAAATTCGAGGCTAACTGCATGGTAGCATGATGCTCATCAATATAAGCACTCATATCGGCAAGGATGCCAGTCGTATGGGATCTAACTAAAGTACTGTCTGTGACGGCCACATCCTGGGCAGATAGGGCACCATACCACTCCACAATCAATGCATCTCTGGCTGATCTAGCCTCGTCTCTCTCTAATAGAGCTACGTCTCTCCCATCAAGAGCTGTCAACATCGAGGCCCTAGCCTGATCTCTCTCATAGGTCATCAAATATAAACTCTACTCCAGATACTGTGCTGAATGCTGAATGATAGTAACACTCATAGTGGGAGAATCCATCACAAATGTTGGTAACCCAGCAGTCAAATCCTCCTCGATGGGAATATCAGCCTCTTCCATAGGCTCCTCATCATCAGAATCAGTCCCCTGTACTGTGGATACTACCGTAGCCGATGCAGTCTCTATCTCCATCTATGCGGAATACTCTACAGAACAACCCGGATGGCTGATAGAAAACTCAGCTAGCTCTCGCTGATCCCAACAGGCATACAACCTGGATTTGTTCTCTACTGATAAATGCCGAGAAGCGAAGTGCTGACTCGATGCCCCCTCAAAAGGATGGAAGTCCTGGAACTAGTTAAACTGACACATCACGGCCAGTGGGTGGTAAGTGATCATGACTCTCAAGCCAGCCACAGGAAGATAATCCATGCCCAGAGCATGAGTAATGAAATTGTAGGGTGAACTAAGCCTTGTACACGGCAGTATAGCGAACAGATCTCCAATCCCTGCTAGGAAAGCTGACCAAGATACAGCATCTGTACACTCTGCAGGCTGAAAGGAGTATGACATGGCTACATCATGGGTAAACCAATGCACATGCCATCTGAAAATGGCAATCGGTCTCAAGTGTGACATAAACCACACGTACAGCATAACTGAACTGCCTGTAAACACTCCTGTCGGATAAGTACAACAATATATAGCTAACCTTAGAATCTCTGCGATGATCATCGGTATGATGGTATGACCCTCCCTGAGAGCTGTCAATGCCATAATGACGCCAATGTCAAACTAATCCATGTATCGTGGCATATAGACATACGACAATACGCACACTAACAATACATCTACTATGGTCGAACGCCAATGATCCTCCGGTGTGGTGACATCCCCAGAATGTTATGCATAACTATCCTCAGAGCCAAATCTATCAAACAGAAAATGCTAGGATATAACGTGGCCAGATGTGATCTCATCCTTCACCACTCTACGCCTCAAGCCAGTGAGGGTCATAAATTGCCTACTCATGTCTCCAATCGCTATATGCATGCAAGGTCTATCCAGTGGCAGCATCATCAAACGTGCATACTCCTCCGGTAGGAGTCAACTCCACAGGTCCCAAATCGAGAAAAAACGCCTCTCCGATACCCGGTGCTCAAAGATGCCCTCCACGAATCTCAGAGGAACTCAAACATCAACAGGGTCATAGTATGCTGCAGCAAATGATCTACAGTCATCCTGTCTAATGATGACATACTATCATACCACGATCGCATACCAGATTCCACCAAAAATGGTCGGGTATGATAAATATGGCTAACTGTCGAAGAAGACATCTGTACGGGCCGTGTCATAAGATCATTCGGGGGTCAATGTTGAATATCTCTGAATATACATACATATGCATAACATAATAACATGCATGATACAATAGATGGTAATATGATATAGGGAATTGAAAACTGTACATACATTCCTAAGTATATCATCATTTAATACATCTCTATACTGCTAAAATACAGGGGAATGGGGCAAAACTGCCCTACAACTAACAAAGGCCTATCAAAAGATATACCGAGAATGGGGTGAAGCTACCCAATTTCTAACAGAGGCCTATCAAAAGAGATAACGAGAATATACATCAAAAGAAGTCAATGGTATCGATGTCTACATCGTCAATCCTGTCCACCTAATGTAACTCCTCCTTAATCACTGGATCTCTATCTACATGGATGTCAGGCCTATACAAGGGAGGATCTGCACTGACAAAGCCATATGGGTCAACTGAGGGGCATGCGTCGGAGCTGGAAGGATCAAAAGTGTCTGCCTTTGAAGGATCTCTACCGAAATGCCGGATAAAAAAATGTGTCCGGTCAAACTGCCAGGTCAGACTGTCAATTTGTGTCACATGAGTCAGATCTCTGACACAGGCTAGTCAATCCATCATCATCATGGATCATGGAACCATATCCCCCGTGAACTAAGTGGCGCAGGTCTAGGCTCCAATGGTACGAGGGAACCACCAATGCTGGAACATCTCCTGAGTGTAGGGACCCTCTGATAATGTGAAACTGTCAATCCCCAATAATGGGATATCTGTAACGGGTGACTGTGAAACAGGCCAATAACGCATGGCAGGAGGCAAGATCGGCATGCGAATCTCTCCTGTAGTGCTCTTGATAGCACGTTCTCCTAAATAGAGCTCCCATCCTCCATCTGTGAAGAGAGGAATCCTACGGGTGTAAATCACGTGCTCAACACCAGTCGGGTACCCATCCTCAAATCCCATGCTCAAATGCTCCGCAGAGTAGGGAACCCACGTGCTGACATCCGCTGTCAATAACTCCAACTGTAGGCGGCAATGAGTGAAGCCCTCAGCAACAGGGACCTCCGCTAGTATGGAATGATGCCATCTTCGTCCGTGTGGATAGGTGTCTAAACCTAACACGCTCACAGGACGCAAACATGAAAGCCTCTCATAGGCCCAAAACTGCAAACACAAAGGCAAACATCTGCTGTCAGTTAACACTCTTAACCTATACATGGGAAAAGGTAAGAGAAACACTCACCAGCAGAAATGGGTAAAATCCTAACCAAGCCTTGGTCAAGCCCTGCGATCGCATGCGCATTCCTCTGAGGAAATAGGCGAAGGTGTAGGAACCCCAATCATAATCTCCTATACGGTCCACGTGTCAAGTGGCGCAGATCAAAGTGAATGACCCTGTAGAAGAGTTATCTGCTATAAAGCAGCCCCTAATGATTATCAGGAACAATCGCCGAAGAATACGATCCCTGACTCTCACATCATCCGGTATGGGCTCACTCAACAGCCCGCTTATAGCATCTACGCTCAAAGGACCTGTACGAACAGTCCTGCCCTTGAGCGCCTCTGCCGGAACTCCCAACAAGAATCTAACGGTAGTAGGGGTGATATCCGCCATACAAGGCACTGGCACCCCTCCAAACTCCATACCTGTGATAAACTGCCAATCCATCGACGTCATCATCACCTCATAGACAAAGAAATGGGTGACTCGATGCAGGTGAAACCAAGGTTTCGAGACAATGCCCTGATGTAACCCCAGGGATAACGACGGGGAAGAATGGAAAAGAACATTCTAAATCCCCAGCCATGTACAATCTCTTTATAGTCATCGTGCAAAGCTTGATACATAGAGTGGATGCTGAACCAATTCCCTTGAGGCTGTGTAAAGCCGGGAACCTACATTAAATGCAGATCAACATCAAAACCCTTTACTCCTCATCAATAGGAAATAAGGAAGATTAAGATCTAACTTTATACGTCGTTTGCGTGCAGGTAGACTGAAGGATGTCGACTCAAGTTGCCCAGAATCTTTGGGCTCCCTACTTGAATACCTAGCAAATCCATATGAGGAACACGCGCAGAAGGAGCAGGAACCTCAATCGGTACATCCTTCTCCTCGTCCTTAACATTCGGCACTTCAACCCGGATAGGACATATCACCGCCTCCACCAAACGATGAGGCTTCGTAACAGAATGGGGTCGAGGCACTTCAGAAGCCCTCCTCCGTATGCCAGAAGTCGTCCTACGGGAACAACTTAGTTGATCCGGATCCATAATATCTGGACAACAAATCTCCAAATCACCTCAAAAAGGGTGTGGTAAATTCTTACCTGGAGGTTTTCAAAATGCATTTTATGACTACATGCATGCATGCATTATTTTAACATACATCTACAGTAGAGTTAAAAATGCATGACTACCCAATGCCTGCGTTTTGGAAAATTTTGACATAGCCCCCTTTATAAATAGGACTATACACATGCACATAGGCATGACTACGTGGCCATTCAGTAGCACACCTACCCACAGTCATATACATCCTACATGCATTAATACATCACAGCAAAAAATCTGTAAGTGTAGCCTAATTACCAGGATTATTTTGCGTTTTTCTACCTTTACTCATTTGTCCTCAAATAGGATAAGAAATGACAGTAAAAGGTGCCAATTTGACTAATTCAAAAGTCAAATTTTTTCACATCATTATGTTCAGCATGGCTTAATACCAACATTTATTGTGTTGAATATTTTTTATAAAGTCATATCAGCATGCATATTCACTACTATGTGTCTATGTGCATTTCATGTGATAAGTCATTTTCCAACAGATAGAAACTAGAAAAGAATACATTCATATGTTACCAGGACAGTGAAGAACACTTGTACGGTGGCTGAATATGCAGAAAGTAGCCCGAACTCAGCAAGTCTGAAGAAGAGCTCTCAGATTTCCTTCACGGTGCAACTTGAAAGTGATTTATGAAAGCAACCATCAGCCATTTCATACTCACGGTTGGCCGCAGGTGTATCTGTGGCACCCCTACATGGGGCACACACCTCCCACTCGGTACTTTTTGAGTTGCAAAGGAGGTATCACAAGCTGAAAAAGACCAAATCAGGAATAAAAATGCTACGCAATTGAGCGAATAGCCTGAAATCCTGGTTTTCCCAGGCCAAACTTTGGCTCTGCATATCATTCATTGGTATTCGCCTGCATACAAGGTACACTATACTGATGAGCTCAGCTTTTGAAAATCATGCTCGGCAATACCTCACACAGGTCCGATGCCGCTAAAATTGATCCCCGACGGGGGTTACAATGTCGAAGTTATAAATTGATCCCCGATGGGGGTTACAATGCCGAAGTTATAAATTGATCCCCGACGGGAGTTACAACGCCGAAGTTATAAATTGATCCCCGGTGGGGGTCACAACGTAAAATTTCAAGATTCCACGTATCCACGGTGGGGGTTACAACGCATTCTCAACCATTGATACACACATCAATGAAGGTCAAGAAACCTTGACATTATCTCAACTGGTGGAAAGTAAACCCATCGGAGCAACATATCCCCAGTGGGGGTTACAGCGCCGAAGTTAGACATTGATAAAGTATCCCCGATGGGGGTCACAATGTGATTCAACCATTGATATACACGTCAATGAATGTCAAGCATCCTTAACATACTCCCCAACAAGGGTCACAACATAATGCAATCATTGATACACACATCAATGAACATCAAGCAACCTTGATAGTTTTCCCAATAGGGGTCTATCTGGTGATACATACATCAGCGAAGGTCAGGCAGCCCTGATAATACATACTATTGGCAGTAACTCCAAGAGGATCATGGTATATACTGGTGACATGAACTAGAGAGGACCATCCTCATCAGAGAGGACCAATGATGGAATATGTTATACACATCCTCAAAATAGACAAAGCTTTATCCCCACAGCTCTCTTGCACACAAGAGGCACCTCTATAGAGTAGAAGTCTGTATCAAGGATCCAAGACTTTAGTGATAGCCCCAAAGTCAACATCCTTGAAGACTTGGATCGCATGTCCAAGACATTATTGATTGTCATCCCCGATAGGATTAACAGGGAAACTACAATCATTCATACATTCATCATACATTTGCATCATGTAGTTGCACATAGCATCATGTTTATCTTGTTGCATTTCAAGTGTCTAGGATTCTTTATCATATTCATGCCTTTCTTTGCATGAATATGATAAAGAGGGGCATCTGTAGACACTTAAAATTTTCTGCACACCAATTACTGACATTGCAGGAGGGCAGATTCATCTTTCAGAGAAAACCCTGGAAGACAGCTCACATCCATTCTGGATACTACCAAAAGTTCAGTCTCAACCCCGGAACACACACTGGGAATATTAATTCCAACCTTAGAGATAACCCCGAGTTTTGTCCTTGGAGATAACCCCATGGAATGTTGTTGTAGTTTCGGCGATAACTCCAGAAATGTTTTATTTCAAATACATGCGATCAGCTTCAATCTCAGACCTCTTACCGAGGCACTCATACCAAAGACCCAGAGCTAACACCGGGAAGACATGCACACTTACAGATGACCTTGCAGAATTCAAATACTTGCAGCAGTCCAATCTCAAATGTAACCCTGAGCAACGTCTACTATCAGCCCAAACCAGAGATAACCCCAGTGAGGGGTCAAACTGTCATCTTGCCACCTCAATCCCAACGCGTCGTCTCAACACTTCATATATATAACAATGTCCCACAAGAGCCAAGGAGTTCCAATCCCGAGTGACTATTACACGTGGCAGCACACCGGATAGAATTTGAAGCTTGAAGACCATGGGCATGGTCTCCTCTTCCTGACTTCGTACAACCTCTAATCCCATGTCATTGCATAACTCTCGACAAAAGCAGTATGGAAAAGGTCTTGTACACCTCGTTCGGATGCTCGGATTAAAGTTCTGCAAATTCGAGCAGACATCACAGTGTACGAATGTACGTACTTCAAGATGATAGGACCCGTAGAGCCTAAGGCACCTCGTGCAGCCGCAGGTGCATCTGCGGCTGCTGCAGGTACACCTGCGGCTCCCCCTCTATAAATAGAGGGCTTGGGGTGGCCATTTGAAAGAAGGAAAAGGCGAGGAAACCCTGTCCAATTTGCTCTGTACACACCCTATATTGAGTGTTTCCTCATTTTAAACACCTGTTAGCTCACATATAACAATATTTTTACCTGTGGGGAGCTAAGTGTTTATCCATCTAGAGTCATAGAAGCCTGCTTTGGCATCCCACTGTAAGCCTTCTTACACTCTATAATGCCTTACTCTTCATCTTTGAACACACTATTCTACACATTGAGAGTCGTGTTGTGTGCGTATGGCTGGACTTCGGTCCGTGGTTTTAATTTTTATTTGTATATATATTTATATATGTATATATTTATATATGTATATATTTATATATGGACTAACATTATCGTGTTATGCTTCGATTGAGCCTAGACTTATGTTTGGGCGTTTACTTGCTTTTATATATATATATATATATATATATATATATATATATATATATATATATATATATATATATATATATATAAGCTGTTGTCGGACTTTATCTCGATGAGCTTGGATTTTACATCCTCGTTTATTGCTTTTATATATATTTATATATATTGTTATCGGATATATCCGATGAGCACGTGTTTTATATACGGTTCGTTTTACCGCTTTTATATATATATATATATATATATATATATATATATATATATATATATATATATATATATATATATACATTCTTATTAGGCACAGAGTTTACTTGAGGCCTTTATTTTTATTTACATTTAGTCACTTTGGAGTTTACTTACGTGGCGGTTGATAAATCTTTTACTGACTTTATTTATATTTCTGATCCCCCATGGAGGTGCTTCGTGGTGGTTGATCATGTCTGTATATATATATATATATATATATATATATATATATATATATATATATATATATATATCACCATAACATATCAAGCGAATCAAGCATTGTTTAAGTTAGGTATAAACCCTAAAAGCTAAATCTGATCTTTGATACCATGTTAAAAGTTGTGTTTATTTGTTTAGATATGTTGTATGGAGTATAACTAAGTGATCTGAGTTGATAAATGTAGATCCGTAACATCTAAATGCAAAAATATGGTGTTTTTCAAAATCTGGAAAACTAGGAAATATGGTGTAACACCCTCATATCTATACTCCCATGGTATCCGATATGGTATTTAAGTGAATCAACATAATGCATTTAAATCTATACACCCATGGTATCTAATTAAAATATTACATTAAATAGAGGGACTATCAGATATAATTCCCATAGATCCAAGATTTGCAATACCCCATAACAGATGGTAATTCTCTAGAGAACTATTACTGTGTTTCGATACCCTCACTTGGATATATGAACTGTATCTATGACTAAAGTCTATCTATCCGAAATCCAGAGTACCAGTAATAACATGAACAGTCCATATTACTAATACTCTCACCCAGATGTATAGTTTAAGCCAAGAGAATTTATACTATCGTATTGATAGTAACTATCTTTCCAAAATCCAGAGTATCAATAACAACATGAACAGTCCATGCTATTAATACCCTCACTCAGATAAATAGTTCCCGAGGATCTCAACTAGATTCAAAGAATTCTAATTTTACATCTATATATGTAAAAAAACATGGGTGCGGAAATAAAAGATGTTATATATATATATATATATCATAATATTAAGATTCGATTACATGATTCTCATAACGAGTTTCTTATTACAAGGTATTCAAATAGACAAGAATATAATATAATCTAGCGAGGGGACTTCCCTTTATCTACTCCGGATGTTCGTGGTTACCATCTAAAACTGTAAAGGGAATAATTCGCAAGGGTGAGCTATGATATGCTCAGCAAGTTTTGTATTTATAACAATATATGATTTGAAGAAATACAACAATTCAAATTTCAACTGATAGTTGTTACCATTTCACTATGGATTTTATTTCTGTCAGTCACACAGACTTAGAAATTTTGTTCAAATATGAGATAGGGGATCAGCTTATTCAACATCCTAGGAGTATGCATCTCATCCTACCAGTGCTCAAATGCACCCAACTTAGTGTCAATATATTATCGACCGAAAGATCCCATACGGGATACCCAACTTCAGAATAGGATGTCTTACCAAACAATTTGGTTTGACACAACAATTTAAGCTTAACAATTCATATGAATAAACAATTCATTTCTTAGTTATGCTGAAGCTATAGCAATAACCTTTCAACAATAGGTAATTCAATTGTAGGTGTAGTATATTATATCAACAGCATATCGAGATAAAAATCGTGTTCAACGAATAAATAGGTTCAAGAAATTTGCATAAGTAGTTTAAGGTTTAAGAAGAACTTGTAAAAATAATAACTTGGGTATAGGAAACTTGCCTGAGCGTAGATCAGTCAAGTTATGCTATTCAATCGTTAATAAATACCTACGATGTTCATATATATAAATCTAACACATTAGTATTGATAATAATACCCAAATATAACATTTACATAATATCAGGTTAGATTCAATAGGGTTTCGATGTTTAATACCTTTACCGAATATTGAATAAGTTGATAAATGGACTAAATTTTATTTACAAAATTTTATTATATTTTTAGATAATTTAATTATCCTTTATAATATTTTTTTAAAAGTTTTAAAGTATTTAAAATATTTATTTATCCTTTAAATAATTTTTAAATCATTTACTTCTATTTTAGGTAATTAATATTTACTTAAAATTTTAGAAAAACATTGTTTATTATTTTTAAATAATTTATATTTATTTATTATAATTTTTATATCAATAATAATATTTTTCAATAATTATTTAATATTTATAAGTAATTATTCTAATTACTTTATTATTAACTTGATTATTAATAATATCCAAATAAAATAAAATATTTATTAAATTTATGTAAAAATATCAAAATTAATTATAATTATTTAATATAATTTTTTAAAACTATTTTATATTTATTTATTAATTATTTCTAATTTTTATAATTTAATTACATAAAATTAATTTTTGTCTATCGTTAAAGCCCTTGGTGTGATGAAAGTGTCGTTTGAGGTGTTCTTGAGTTTCACAGGCAGACAGATTCGGTTCATGGTCGAGTGACCAGTTTGACCACTAGTTAAAATGCTACTGATAATGATTCTTGGTTTGTTCGAGGGTTGATGTTGTAGTACTTTTACAGTAGTACATCATGAACCAAATTTTAGGCTTTAACCTACATATAACAAGAAGTTATAGAGGCTTAAAGTCACTGTCAGAGTTGTTCTTGAGTTTCTGGTAACCCAAAACAGTAGTCATGGTCGGTTAACAATTTTATGGCTTGAATATCTTTGATTCTATGTATTGGATGTGTGTGGTGTTTGTTGTAACATGTAGTATATATGTCAGGGTACATATTTATAACATTAACTTGAACAAAGCATAACTCTAAGGTCTCTAATTATGCTGGTAAAAGTACAGCCCAACGATGTTCTTCGTGTTCTTAAGTTTAATGGGCAACCTAGAAAACTTGGTCAAGCTCGGTCAACGACTTTTGACCATTAATTCCAGTAATCCTATTAGTTGTTGTAGCAATTTGAGATCATGAATATGTAGTACATATAACAGGGTATTAATCTATAACAAAACATTACAAAAACAACAAACAGAAAGCGATTAAAAAGGTTGTTCAAAGTAGCCAGTTCGACTGTTCTTGAGTTTTCTGGGTAACCTAAAAAACTGCAATCCGTGAACGGTCAACCCACTTTGACCACTTATAACTTGCAATCTATGGTTCTAATGAACCTGTTTTCTTTTCCAGATTAAAGACCTACTAACAGGCTAGAAATACCAAACAATTAACAGACCAAAACATAAACACATATGAATCTACAGGCCCTGACATTTGGTTGTTAGACTTAGTTTTCAAAATTCCCAGATTTCTTAAAACACTTAATTAAGGCATCTAGATGTTATGAAAGCGTGTTCTACCAATCTAACATACTTTCTAACATACTAATACATAATTATAAACATCTAAACTACAAAATGTCAGGTCCAATAGATCTCAATCTATTTATGTTTTTGGTTGTTTTAAGGTTTGAACATGTAGTATGCTATCAGATTTTTGATCTGGAACTCGAATCCGGGTTAGATCTGGTTCAAATTACATGTTATTGTTGGTCAAACTCAGTTGACCGAGAATGACTGGGAAATTTTGGGTAACCCAGAAACTATCCAGATCGTGTCTAACAAGAACTTTGTGGCCCCAGATCTGTCAGGTTTTTGTTTCTTTGTTCTTGTTATTGTATCTAATCTGTAATATGTTATATAGACTGCATGCTAAGGCCTTTAGAATGGATAAACCTCAAACTGACTGAATTTAGTGGCCGGTCAAAGTAGCTTGGTCGAACACAGTTCATGTTTTCTGTGTAACCCAGAAAACTAATGAACATGTGTTCTGACATGGGTTGACCGACACAGATCTTCTTGCTGTGATGTTGTTATATGTATTTTAGGTGATAGATCTCTTCATTTACATGCTAGCTACAACATGGAAGCATTAAATCACTAAAACATGACATGAACAACAAGTTGTGGAAGCCCGAAGTAGGGCAGTCGAACTGTTCTTCATTTCTGGGTAACCCAGAAAATGAAGAACAACTCTGACAGTCACTTTGAAGGCTTAGATCTCGTTTGTGTTATGTTGTTTAGCCATGATTGTTGTTTGATCATGTAGTCTTACATTAGTACTACAAGATCAATATCATAGCTTATTCAGAAACATTAAGATATGACATTTATTGTTGGTCAAAGTAGGTCACTTGATAACTTCTTATGAATGTACTTTAGCCTCAAAAACACTATAGGCGACACTTTTTGTCGCTAAAGGCTATAGCGACAGACTTTTTAATTTTATTTAATTTATTTTCTAAAAAAAAGTTTAAAAATAGAAATTAATTATTAAAAATTCCAAAAATTATTTTAAAAAATATTTTAAGTTAGAAAAATTAACTTTTAATAATTTGGCATATTTTCCATAAATAATAGTATTTATTTAAATATTATTGATATTTAGTTTTTTAATAAATGCATTATATAAATTAATTAAAATGATTTTATTATATTAAAAATAATTTTAAATGATACTAATGTATTTAAAAATATTTTAAGTTATAAAATATAAATTTTAATATTTTAAAGTAAATTTCATTAATTATTTTATATTAATGATATTAGATTTATTTAATAATTATATTAAATAAATAGTTTAAAAATAGTTTTATTAATTTAAAATTATTTAAAAGGATATAAATGAATTAACAATATTTTAAGTTATAATAAAGGACTTTTAATATTTTGATGAATAATGAATTAATATTTAAATATTAATGCAAATTATTTAAAAACAATTTTAATTGTTTTAAAAATTATTTAAAGGTAATATTAATACTTTAAAAATATTTTGAAGTTATTATAAATAACTTTAATATTTTGGCAATGGTTTCATTAATATTTAATATTATTTAAATATTAATGATAATAGAATTATTTAATATTTAAATCATTTAATAATTATTCTGGTGTTTGAAAAATCATGATAAATTATAATAATTGTTTAAAAATTATTATAAGTCATTTAAAAATAATAAGACTGTTATTTAAATAGTCTAAATGGATATTGAACTACAGGAAGAGTCTTAGACTCGATAATGACCCTATAAAGTTGCCGGTACACCGAAATATTTCAAAAAGTAATATGGACTCAGATAGGTTGACTTGATAAGTGTTTGTTTGTGATCCAATTACTACTAAACATATGTGACAATGTGATTAGGTTATGTTCTGGCTGTAAATTACAGCACTATGTGTTATGGTATGTTATTCTAATCGAACAAATGATCTTATTAATGATAGGCCTTGATATAAAAGATAAAACTAAGTTGTGTAAGCAGCAGATCAGGCAAGTATCTTCACTTTACATTTACTTTATGCAATGGACATGTGTAAGTTAATATTTGAACTATTTTTTTTCATTGTTCAAATATCTTAACCTTGTGTATACTTATGCAATGATTCTGTATAAGTAAGTTATTAAATTATAATCTATTGTACAAGTTCTTTAATTCTATTATTATAAATCAAGATATTTATTCTGTTCGTTAATTTCTAAATATGGTTATACAAGTGTCCTCACTTGGATAATAATTATATTTTATTATATGTTGATATATACTTATTGGTTTCCAGTATGTATACATTGACTTAAAAGTCGTCTAAGATATTTGATTCAGCTAGACACATATTTAAAAATATTGTTGAACAAGATATAACTTTATTGTATCCAACCGAGTTATTTTGGTTTAGATTCTAGACTAGTATGAACATCCCGAAGCTGGGAAACTTTTATACACCTAAGGCAGATATGCTGGAAGAAAATATCGTTTGAACATGTAGTATTGATCAATATAGGGCATAATGGGCTGATCACCCCCGTGCCTGTAAGTTATGACGGTTTACAGATGAAGTTCTGTTTAACCTTTTCAAAAATAAAAAACAATGTTCATAGTCTGTCGACTGATCCCCATTTATAGTCAGTACGTAGTTTCAAAATTTTGATATAGAATTGATATGTTGTTATTATTGGTTTAGCTTACTTCACAACTGTTGATTCGTTGTAGAAGTGTCGTTCAAAGAAAACATTTAATCATTTCAGCTAATATTATTGTTGCTATTACTTGCTGGGAAATCAAATGCTCATTCTTGCTTTTAATTTAAATGTTTTTAGCTAACTGAGATCAACCTAAAGGCTCAGCTAAGAATAAAGGGAAGGAAAAGCTGACCGAATAAGTTTATGTTATCTTATATAATATTTTGACTTTATTAAGATAAGAATGATATATATTATCTATCATGTATTGTAATGTATTAAAGGATGCCTACTTGGGATTAGACTCTGATATATGTAAATTAAGTTTGATATTTATATTATTGTTATTATTATTAGTATTATTCCACTCATAGAAATTTTATCGTGAAGCAACGAGTTTGGGTTCCAAGTACCTAAATTTGGGGGCGTCACACTAAATCTTTTGTTGAGGTAGTAGATAGCTCGCTCTTGGCCTCTATTGTCTTTTTATCCCAGCATAGAACCCATAGCATTGTCATTAATGGATAGGTATATGGATAGGGGAACATCATCCCGGGTGGTACCAAAATAGGAGCGTTAACCAGCTGCTCTTAGATCGTAAGGAAGGCTTTTTGACATTCATCATTCCATTTCATGGATGATTTATTCCTTAACATCTTGAAAATAGGCTTACATGTTGTCGTGAGTTGGGAGATGAATCGGCTAATGAAGTTGATCCTTCCTAAAAATCCCTGTATTTCATTCTTTGTCTAAGGAATTAATGGGCATTTCTGTGATGGCCTGGATTTTGGTGGGATCCAGCTCAATCCCTTTGTGGCTGACTAGGAATCCTAGCAACTTGACGGATTTAACGACAAAGGCGCACTTTGCTGGATTCAACTTCAAGTTGTACTTACGCAACCTGTTGAATATCTTTTTGAGATGGTCTAAGTGGTCTTCTTCCCTTCTGGATTTGACAATGATGTCATCCACGTAGATCTCCATCTCCATGTGCATTAAGTCATGAAAAAGAGCCATCATGGCTCTTCGGTAGGTAGCTCTGGCATTAATGAGGCCGAATGACAACCATCTATATATAGCAAAAGGTTCCCCAAGGCGTGATGAATGTAATTTTCTCACGATCCTCTTTAGCAACCATGATTTGATGGTACCCCGTAAAATAATCACCAAAGGAGTACATGTCGTATTGAGCAGTATTGTCAATTAGAATGTGGATAAATGGCACGGGAAAGCTATATTTAAGGCAAGCTTTATTTAAATCCTGGTAATCCATGCAAACTCGAACCTTTCCTCCCGGTTTGGGTATGGGGACTATGTTGGATAGCCATTTAGGGTATGTTGACACCATAATGATGCCAGCTTGAAATTGTTTCACAATTTTTTCTTTAACCTTTAAACTCCACTTAGGTTTTAATCGCCTGAGCTTCTACCTGACAGGCTTGAATCCCTCTTTAATGGGAAGATGATGAATGATGCTGTTAGTGGATAAGCCCACATTATCTTTATGAGACCATGCAAATACATCCTAAAATTGGGTTAAAAGTGTACCTGTGTCATTCATTTGGTTTGGAGTGAGGTCTGTACCAATCTAGATTAGCTTTGGGTTTTCTAAGATTCCAAGATTGAATGAAGTGGTTTGATCAAGATTAGGTTTTGGTTTATCCTCAACCCATTCTTTAATCTCCTGAGGTATCTCAGTGTCCTCTTGTATTTCCATCAAGTCTGAGTCCAACTTTTCATCAAAGTTACAGTCCTTGTGGCGAAAAGGCACCTTATTAGCAAGTATATGTACATCTAAATTCAGAGTCTTGAAATAAAATATGCTTTTACTTAATATATGAAACTGTTTAATTATACAAAGTGTTAGCCTATAATAACAAAACAACTGCTAATACTATACAGAAAAGTAAGCAGTTATAGCTATCTACAAGGCAGAGGGAGTTTTTGCCCTTTTTACCCTTAGCGACAAATGCAAGGAGTGCTGCTCCAATTGTCAAGGGTAAAGTCCTGTTAGACTGCAGTGATAAAGGAGTTGTTATCATCCTCCTTCTTCCAAATGATGACCATAATATCAGGACAATCATCGTCTGGGGTGTATCTATTTGTGTGCTTATCATGGAAAATGATGTGTAGATGAGACAATTTCCTGGCGATGTCTTGTTTATATATACGTTCCCTTTCTTCCACTTCGGGATCAAGAATAAAGACCTCTTTTGCTTTAATCGGTATCGGCTTGGGAAATAACATAGCCATTACATGGGCAGGCACCTTTACAGAAGATCGTACAAGCTTAAGATTTGTAGGTTAAGATAATTGCCATGTGGCTGAAGCTGAAGGAATCCGTTTGTGCTTATGAGGATTCCTATAACTTGAATTGGCAGAATAGCCTAGTCCAGCTGTCCCGGTTTGACTAGGAACTTGAATTGGGCACTTAATGCCCTGATGATCTTTTTCCAACCCTTGTCCAGGTTGATAGCCCAATGATATCATCTCTTGAGTTGTCGATATTACCTCAGCAAAAATCTTGGGTATAAGAGGTGGCACCCCAATATAATACTAGGAATGTCACGGCGCTCCCACTGACCCTTTTGTGCACACTAGGTTCATTCTTATTTGTGATAAAATCAAACTCTTTTGATTTTTTCATCAAAACAAATGTTCCATTTTTGAGAAGCTTGCTTCAATCCAGTTCTCTAAGTGTCTACAACTCTTACCTTATCGTATGTAAGTGGATCATCATCTTCTATGATACGTACCTCATCATCATCATCATCTATGATGAATCCATACCTCCGTGTATCTTGGTACTATTCGCATTTGATTCGGTTTGTGGTATAATATGTCTATCTACAAGTTCCTCTTATTTGACTTATAGTGTTTTGTGGTTCTTGAACTCTTCAAGATTCTATTATCCTCCCACTAGCCCTTTTAATGATAAACACCTTTATCTTAGAAGGCAACGTGTTTCATAACAAACACCTTTTTACTAAGTAGGATTATAGAACATATACCCTAAACTTACTTTAAGATGTCCCATAAATTTGTATTTGTCAAATCTTGTCCCAAGTTTATCCTTTGAAACCTTTTCACATGAGTTGGACAACCCCTTATCTTAAAATACTTAAGATTAGGAATCCTCCCTATCCATAACTTTTATGGAGTTTTGGGGCCGGATTTTGAGTTTACCTTTTTTGTAGATATGCAGGCATTTCTAGGACATTACCTAGAAGGATACTGGAAAGTCAGTAAAATCATTATGGACCGCACCATGTCCAACAAGGTACAATTTTTCCTTTCAGATACATCAATCAATTATTGCGTATCAGGGGGCGTCCATTATGAGAAAACCATTTGAGATGATCTAGAAACTTATTGCACAAGTATTTATTCCTTGATCTAATCAAAGAATCTTAATACTTTGTCAATTTGTTTCACTGCTGAATAGTTTAAACATTTCAAATAATTCACAATTGTATTTCAGTAAATACACTCATTCAACTCTTTGAATGATCATCTCCTTTTCTTATACTAGTTTGTTCAATTTGCAAAATATATTTTCACGTAAGTCAAGTACACAAAATCCATTAAGTAATATTTCAGTTCTATACAAAACATTATTATTATAAATAGAACAACAATTGTTCTTAACTATAATACCAAATATTTCATTTTCCAATAATAAAATGGAAATAATGTTTCTAACGCGAACTGGAATACAATAACAACTTATTAACTTAATAGATTTGCCCATAGGCATTGCTAAACTATAAGTTTCTATGGCTAATATAGCAACCCTTGCTTCATTTCCCACACATAGGATTACTTATATTTTTTTTAGTTTTCTACTTCTTCTTGGTCCCTTCATAAATCTATATTTATGATAACCAAAGTCGGTATCCAATACCCAAGTAGAACCTTGACTTAAAGAAAACTTTATTTTAAATTATGAACAAATTTGTATTTGTAACCGAAACTTCACTAAGCTTCTTTGGTTAGCCTCTGCAAGATGCTTCTCGCAGTTTCTTTCCAGTGTCCAGGTTTATTGTAGTGGAAGCAAACTCCTTTGCAATCCGTATCAGTTTTGTTCTTATTATCCTTTATTTTTGCCTTTCTATTTACCTTCTTTGAATCGTTCTTCTTTTCAGAAGATTCTTTGGCCCCTACCAGTAAGATATGGTCTTTCTTGGTTACAAATTAACTCTTAACATTTTTCAACATGTTAAGCAAATCAGCGAGGATGATATCTAGCTTGTTCATATAAAAAATTCACAACAATTGTGAAAGAAGTCCGGGAGTGAGTGCAAGATCAAATATTTGCTCAACTCTCCATCAATGACAAAAACATGTTGTCCTAATTGATCAAATAAATTGATAATGTTAAGGACTTTTATCTGTACTATAGTGTCATCGGTCGTTCTAGATCGGAAGAGCTCCTTAGATATCTGATATCTATCAGTCCTACATTCCTCACCATCAACTACTTGATGTGAAGGAATATAGTAAGAGCATCCATAGTTTCATGTTGACGCTGAAGCTCGTTACTCATGGAAGCGAGCATAATGCATTAAGCCAACTTTGCATCATCTTGCCACTTTCTAAAATTAGCAATCTCTTCCTCAGAGGCATTGTCTGCAACCATTGCATGGATAGGCATATTAAAGACATAAGATAGCTTTTCAGCTGTGAGAACTATTCTCAATTTCCTTAACCAAACCGTTTAATTAGGTCTGATTAATTTAGCATCTAATATGCTAAGCAGTGATAGTAATTTTAGACATTGTAAAATTCTGTAAATGAATTTGTAATTAACAACATTTTAGCATACATTCTTTTATTAATTACCAAAATAAATTAGGTCTTATTTTAAATTGGTATCTCTCACTATTTTCTTCAAACTATATTACCCTCAATATATATAGTTCGGCAATATCTAATTAGAGATATGCTACTGAGAATAAGGATCCCATTTCAAATGTATATAGCCTTGTGTTTGCACAACAAACTATATATAAATAAATAGGTAGACAACTCTTGTCAATTACATCAACTATGTAACTCCTTGTATTTTGCCTCTTAAATAATAATGGTCAAGTGTGTGAACATCCGAACTAAAATGATTTAAGTTAACTCCGACCCAACATTTCCATATAAGTGAAGAGAAAACTACAGCCCTTGTGTGTGCACAACAAAGCAGTAATGTTCAATTCCTTATAAACACATATGTAATAAAAACAACATCTTAAATATTTAATACTTGTCTTGTGTGTGCACAACAAACTCATATTAAATATTCAATACTCTATTGTTTCTATCGTGCTAGAAGGCGACGTTCGATATTCCAAATATCTTTGAACGTTACAACTTAATATAAAATATTTGAGGGATTTATTATTAATTTGTTTCATCTTGTTTAGCGTGCATGCACATATATATATATATATATATATAAAATACGCGTCATATTAATTAACATGCGAAGTTTGCTTGCATAATATATAATATATATAGTATAAACATGCACATATAGAATACTATATTCTACCTAGATTGATTATGGACTTTTATTCTAGTTTGGTTCACTAGAGCCACCAAGTGAACCAAAAGGGTACCCTAGGGGGTGCAAGTATTAATATTTAAATATAACTTTTACATTTAAACTTGGGCTCCATTACAAACGGGTCTTCAAGCACTCCTTGCTTCTTGCTCCTTGATCTCTAATTCTTCAAAATTAATTCTAACTATTCCTATTACAAAACTATTTAAAAAAAATAGAAACCTTAATCAGCAGTCAAGGGGAAGTACATAGGAGGGAGATAGAATTTACATTAAGAAAAATTAGAGAAGACGAGGTATGCAGACCCCATTTAATAAAACTCATACATTCAAGCATCCAGCTAAAATAAAATCCTATCACATTAGTCAATAGTCCATAATCAATCTCATTTATTATCATACACATCACTATATGCATCAATAAATAACATTCATCTCATGAATAATAAACATTTAATATAAATATTTATATCATTTAATGGGCAAATTTAGTTAGTATAAAATCTAATTTTGAATCAAAATAAACTCCTTTATTTTAATCCAAATTTAAATCAAAATAAACTCTTTTATTTTAATTTATCCAATTTTGAATAAAATAAACTATTTTATTTTAATCAAATTCTTTAATCAAAATAAACTTCTTTATTTTAATTAATTATGGAATCCAATTCCAAGTAAAAAAACTCATTTATTAAAACACGGATTCTCTTTCCTATTCACAAATAAACTCCTTTATTTTGAATAATATGAAATCTTATTTCATATCTAAACAAACTCCTTTATTTAAGGAAAGATGGATTCACTTTCGTATTCACAAATAAAGTCCTTTATTTTAGGAAACATAGAATCAAATTTCAACTCCAATTAGTTATCATGGAATCCAATTCCAACTCTAATTAGTTAGCATGAAATCCAATTTTAAAATTAAAACAAACTATTTATTTTAATTATAAAATTATTACGTTAATATTATATATATATATATATATATATATATATATATATATAATATTAACGTGATTCCTTGAAAAACACTCTTGTTAATCTTCCTGGGCCACTTGAATTTGGTAGATCCGTTGTTAACTAATAAATATATATATATACTAAATGATTCAAAACTCTCCAGCTGGTCCATGTTTTTGAAATATATATCAAGCCACCCTTAAGAATTAGGATTACCGTTTTCGAAAAAGAGAAATAGGCTTCGTGATTCACGCTGAGTTCGTAACTTTGATTTTCATTTTCTTAAAAAAAAAATTATACAACAAAATTATGCCCAATTAAATTGTTCTAAACACATTAATATACATATCAAATTAAAACAATTAATAATTCGCATAAAGGTTTTGCTCTGATGCCACTGTTAGGTTTGTAATATTCTTGGACGCAATCAAATTGCATAAAATAAGCGGAAACGTGTAAAAATTAGAGTTTAAAATTTTACAAACCATATACCCATATCAACCTTTATGCACAATTATTAATCAAAGGAAAAGATATGAAGAACATGAATCATACCCTTGAAGATTCGAGCTTCCTCAGGTACAAGTTCACCTCCAATCCTTTTCGCATTCAACTTGAATCCACCGGGTTTGGTTCCTTCCTTTGATCAACGTTAACCACACAAGTGTTTGGCCTCTAGAGGTGATCCACCAAGAAAGAATAAAGATTCAAGAAGATGGGTGTTTGGCAAAACCCTAGTTTTCTATCTCTCATAGAAAATGAGCGTACTCTCCAACAATTAGAATCACGTCTGTTGTGAAAAAGTCAACAACAACTCTACACTCATAATAAGACTCCTCTTATTTATAGATGTAGGCAACCCTCCTTAACAATTAAGGAATTGGGCTTTATTTTAATTAACTAAACTCCTTTAATTAATTAGGCTCCTAATCTTATTAGGAATAATTAATTAAACTTTTAATTAATTAGCCTCGTAATCTTATTAGGAATAAATAAACTACTTTTATTAATTAATTCCCAAACTCTTTTAGGAATTAAATAATAATAATAGTAATAATAATAATAAGACTCCTCTTATTAATTTATATTTAATATTTCCAAAATATTAAATAATAAATATTAAGCTATTTAATTTATTCTATCACCAAAGATTAAATTAAATATACTTAACTTATTATTACGATTATGCCATTAACTTCTTAAATAATTATTCTTCCTTTTATGGTGTGACCCTTTAGGTTCTCCATATTAAACTGGTTGTGAATAAATCAATCAGAACAATTCTAATCTTATTTAAATAAATAAATTAAAATATTAATTTATTTAAATAAATAATATTTATTCTACAATAGGAATAAGCCTCCCTAACGATCAACGACTTTCCAAATAATATAGATTTCAACATTAATCATAAAAGAACCTTTGAGTAAATAGTTACCGTACAATTCAATCCTTCCACCATACAATGTCCTAATTAAATATAAGACATGGAATTACTGTCAAGTCTTATTTTATTTAATTATATATATTTCGACTCTTAAATGCACAACACCAAATAATTCAAATTAGAAACTCCTTTCTAATTTAATTCTGCCTTGGCCAAGGACTACTGGGTTGTCATTTATTGAATCACATAGGACATTTTTCTTCTTTTACTAGAAGCAGTAGATTCTTTATTGATTATATATTATCTCCATGTACAACTTATTATACCCAAGCATACCCTTTGATATAGCCTAAGGGTCTTAAGGAATAAGTCAAAGTATAACTCATCATACACAAGATACTATGATGATCTCAAGTCAAAGGATCACTTGTACTACTATCACTACAGGAATTCCTAGACATGCAAGTAAAACTCCATTAGGTATTCCTTAGCGAGCCACGTTCAGTGAACTTATTCTCTAATAAGCACCTACATACTTGCTTTAGTGTGTCCACACAAATGATCATGAGATCAATCATCCTCATCCAATGAGCAAGCAACGTATGTACCAATCTATCTGGATTTACTAATCTCTAATTTAGTAATCCAACGATTGGGAACTATTTTAGTTTTAAGCTTTCTAAGAATTTAGATCTCATTAGAATGATCATCATCATCATTATTCTAAAAGCATTGCTTAAAACTATGGGTTTATCACATATTATAAAACAGCATCATGTAGATAATTAAAAGCCTTTAATAAATTAATTCTTTTTATTAATAAATGAATAAGATTGTTACAAAGTATATGCTTTATCATCAAACATGATTGGCTTGTGTGCATACTACTTTCATTTATATGAAAGTTATAAGCAGTTATATATATAAAAGCAGTAAATATGTATATACCAACGATCGATCGACCACCACGAAGCAAACTTCATGGGGGATTGGAAATGTAAATATATAAAAGCGATAAATATATATATAGAGGCACGATCAACCACGACGAAGCACCTCCATGGGGGATCGGAAAAGTAAATAAAGCACTAAAAACGATCAACCACCACGAAGTAAACTGCAAGCGGAACGAAAAATAAATAAAGTTGTAAATGGCCACGAAGTAAACTCTAAGCCTGACAAATATGTGTGTATATATATATATATATATATATATATATAGATGTATAAAAGTTGTAAACGCACTGAATATATATCGATCCAAGCTCGGTTCGTCAGTTCAGCGATATATATATAAAAGCGGTAAACACACGGGATATTATGTCCAGGCTCAATCAAACAGAGTTTGATGACAATTATATATATATATATATATATAAACTGTTGTCGGACTCTGTTCGATGAGCCTGGATTTACATTCGGTGCGTTTACTGCTTTTATATATATAAATACTATATATATATATATATATATATAAGTAGTAAGCGCTTCAGATATATATCCAGGCTCATCGAACAGAGTTCGACAACAGTTTATATATATAAATAAGTATTTATATATATAAAAGCAGTAAACGCACCGAATGTAAATTCAGGCTCATCGAACAGAGTTCGACAACAGTTTATATATAAGTGTGTGTATATATATATACACACACACTTATATATAAACTGTTGTCGAACTCTGTTCGATGAGCCTAGATTTATATCTGAAGCGCTTACTATATATATATATATGTGTGTGTGTGTGTGTGTGTGTGTGTGTGTGCAATAACGCTCCGGGCGTGAGTCGAGGCTCAATCGAGGCATAACTCGGTAATGTTAGTACAAATATATATATATATATATATATATATATATATATGTATATATATATATATACATAAGAAATAAAAAGCCACGGACCGAAGTCCGGGCATACACGCCACACGACTCTCAACGTGAATAAACTGTGTGTGCAAAAAGTGGAGAAAGGCTTTGAGAAATGTAAGAAGGTTTACAGTGGATTGCCAAAGAAGACTTCAATAGTTTTAAATGGATGAACACTCGGTTACCACCGGTAAAATATTGAAAAATATAAGCTCACAAGTGTTTCAAATAAGAAAGCACTCAGTTTATAGTGTGTACAGAGCAAATTGGACAGAGCTTCCTCGCCTTTTTATCTTACAAAATGGCCACCCCTAACCCTCTATTTATAGAGTGGGGAGCCGTAGGTGTACCTATGGCGGTAGTAGGAGGTGCACTCATGTTACGCCGGGAATGCTATGGGCTCCATGGTCCCACCGTCTCGAAGTACATGTACGTATGCAACGTGATATCTGCTTGAACTTTTAGAACTTCAATCCGGGTATCCGATTGAGGTGTGTAAGACCTTTTTTGGAGTGCTGTTGTCGAGAGCTACACAATGACATGGGATCAGATGTTGTGCAAAGTCAGGAAGATGGGACCATGCCCTTGGTCTTCAAGTCTTCAAATTCTACCCGGTGTGCTGTCTTGTGTAGTAGAACTCGGGGTTGGAGTTGTTGGTTCTTGTAGGACACTATTGTGTAGAATGTATGTTAAAATGTGTTGAGATGACGCGGATTTAGGATCGAGGTGGAAAAATAATGATTTTACCCCTTACCGGGGTTATCTCCGGTTTAGGCTGATATACCAGTCGTTGCTCAGGGTTATCTCTCAGATTGGGCTGCTACAATTGTTGAATGTCCTCAAGGTTATCTCTGAGGTATGCCTGGCCTCGCAGGGCTATCTCCGGGACTGGAAATGAGCGCCTAGGGGTTATCTCTAAGGTTGAAGCTGACTGCAAAGGCTGAAAGGAGCTTTTTCGGGGTTATCTCTGGAATTGCAACTGCACTTCTCGGTGTTGTCTCCGAGTTTAGAACTGAAACTCCCGGTGTTGGTTCTAGGATGAAACTGATTATCTCGGGGTTATCTTCGAGATGAAAGAGCTTTCTCCGATGTTATTTCCAGAACTTGAACTGCATCCCTCGGGGTTATCTCTAAGGTTAAAACTAGAACTCCTGGGGTTATCTCCAGGATGGGACTAATTATCTCATGGTTATCTCTGAGATGGTAAGAACTGAGTATCCCAGGGTTATCTCTGGAATTGAGCTAAGCTATTCTCCAGGGTTATCTTTAAAAGACGATTCTGCCCTC
This sequence comes from Panax ginseng, assembly GCA_020205605.1. NCBI lineage: Eukaryota > Viridiplantae > Streptophyta > Magnoliopsida > Apiales > Araliaceae > Panax > Panax ginseng. Next base: position 71,407,735 of record CM035134.1, on the reverse strand, counting down.
CTACAATGTTAGTAACAAGAGTGCAAAAAATTTCGAGTGTCTACAGTGCTCATACAGCATGGCAAGGTCATTGCCTATGCGTCACGCCAGTTAAAGGATTATGAGAAGGTCTATCCTACTCATGACCTAGAATTGGCATCAGTAGTTTTTTCCTTCAAAATATGGAGACATTATTTATACGGGGAGAAGTGTGAGTTATACACGGACCATAAAAGTCTGAAATATATCTTCACATAGAAGGAGTTGAATATGAGGTAGAGAAGGTGGTTAGAATTGATAAAAGATTATGAGTGTGATATCTTATATCATCCAGGAAAAGCAAATGTAGTAGCCGATGCACTAAGTATGAAGGGTAGGGAAAAGCTATCAATGTTAATGACTCAGAATGAGTTAATAATTGAGATGGCAAGAATAGAGCAAAAAGTTAAATTACCGATTGAAGCGATAGAGATGTTATTCAAAATGGAGACTCAACCAAAGATATTGGAATGAGTTAAAGAAGTACACTTAGGTAACAAGGACTGTGAACGAGTGAAGAAGAGGTTGGTGGATGAAGAAAAGACTAAGTATAACATTGATAAAGAAGGGTTACTTCCTCTTGAAGGAAGAATTTGGGTTCTAGATAATTCTGAGTTAAAAGAAGAGATAATGAGTGAGGCCCATAGTTCGAGGTACTCGATACATCCAAGCAGTACAAAGATGTATCAAGACCTTCGACAGAACTTTTGGTGGCTAAACATGAAGAGAGAGATAGCAAAAAATGTTAGTAAGTGCTTAACTTGTCAGAAAGTTAAGGCTGAACAACAACGATCGAGTGGATTATTGCAATCATTAGAGATTCTAGAGTGGAAATAGGAGCATATCACAATGAACTTTGTTGTGGGATTTCCAACGATAAGGAAGGGATACGACGCTATTTGGGTAATAGTGGATCGGTTGAAGAAATTGACTCACTTCTTACCAATAGGAGTTAGGTATAACCTAGAGAAATTGGCTAAACTTTATGTCAAAGAAATTATTTCAAGGCATGGAGTACCTGTTTCGATTGTGTTAGATCGTGATCCACGATTCACATCAAATTTTTGGAGAAGTTTGCAAGGGCAACTGGGAACGCAGTTGAGGTTGAGTACAGCGTATCATCCTCAAACGGATGGACAAAGTGAATGGAAAATTCAAACGCTATAAGATATGTTAAGATCTTGCGTTATGGATTTCAGGGGAGTTGGGACGAACATTTGCCTTTGGTGGAATTCGCTTACAACAATAGTTTTCACGCTAGTATAGACATGCCACCTTACGAAGCTTTATATGGGAGGAAGTGCAGAACTCCACTATGCTGGGATAAAGTAGGGGAACATCGGATGTTGGGACCTGAGATGGTATAACAAACAGCAAACATAGTAAAGTTAATATGTACTCGATTGGTAACAGCTCAAGATAGACAAAAGAAGTATGTAGATCCTCAACATGAGAAGAGGGAGTTCGAGGTAGGGTTGTATGTCTTTCTGAAGGTATCGCCTTGGAAAGGGAAGATACGTTTTGGAAAGAAAGGGAAGTTAAGTCCAAGGTTTATAGGACCTTTTGAAATTTTAAGAAGGGTAGGAGAGATAGCTTATGAAGTAGCTTTACCTCCAGAGATGGAATAAATACACAATGTGTTTCACGTGTCTGTATTGCGTCCTTACAAACAGGACTACAAACACGTAACAGAGTATGAATCTATTCAGATAGAAAAAGACTTAACGTATGAACAACTTCCAATTCAGATTGTTGATAGGAACGAAATTTTTTGAGAAATAAGATAATACCTTCGGTAAAGGTAATATGGAGGAACCACAATGCCGAAGAAGCAACGTTGGAACTCGAGAGTAAAATGAAGGAAAATTTTCCCTATTTGTTTATGTAATTGTATCGAGATTCTGGGGGACAGAATCCTTATAAGGAGGGAGAATGTAACGCCCGAGAAAATTGGATTTTTATGTGAATTAAATTTTTATTTGATTATTTGAATTAAATGAATTTAATTGATTATTTATGCAAGTAAGTTGTTTGAAGGTCATTCTATGACCTAGAATGTGCGGATGTGGATAGGATTCTGGCTATGTGCTAGGATTAATTGTTTTGAATTTCCAAGACGAAAATAAAAAAAATTTGAGAAATTTTTCGTAAAAACACTATTCACCTATTTCTGCTCGGGAATTAAGAATGAATTTCTGAGAAACAAGTAATGATAGAATTCTAAGACGTGATGGAATATTCAAAAATATTTCAGTTATGGAAAACGAAGTTTTCGCCTGCGGAATTAAAACATAAGGGTTATGAAAAATGAGTTTCGAGAAAGAAATGACTACGTATAATGAGTAGGGTTATTATACGTGAGAAATACAAGTATAATACTAGTTATTATACGAGTATAGTATGAAGATTAATACGGCGTATAATACGAATATCATACGAATACTATACGAAGAGAATACGAGAGTTATACAAGTGGAATACGATTAGTTCGTAATGGAATCTTAGTAATTGGACTTTGTCAATTCCAATTGGACTTGGATTATGTCAAGCCCAAAGTTTTTTAAATAAAGCCCAAGATTGAGAAATGTTAAAGCCAAATATTAGGTTAAATCAAGCCCGATCAAAGAAACCGAACTGCGGATCGACCCGATGGATCACCACATGGGTAAAATCCATGAGCGCAACCCATGTGGGACCCAAAATGCCATTTGGGTTGGCCACTTGGTGGACAAGTAAATTAGATTACTTGGTTGCTAAGCCATGAATAGCAAGGAGGTGGGACACTTGACCAGGTTGCTAAGCCATGAATAGTAAGGAGGTGGGACACTTGACCATTTTGCTCTTATTTCATATCTAAATAAACTCCTTTATTTAAGGAAATACAGATTCTCTTTCTTATTCACAAATAAACTCTTTTATTTTGAATAATACGAAATCATATTTCATATCTAAATAAACTCCTTTATTTAAGGAAACATGGAATCCTTTTTCCACTCTAATTAGTTATCATGGAATCCAATTCCAACTCTAATTAGTTAGCATGAAATTCAATTTTAAAATTAAAATAAACTTTTATTTTAATTATAAAATTATTAAGAATAATATATATTAACGTGTTTTTATATATATATATATATATATATATATATATATATATAAAAGCTAACTAACATGATACAGGATCAGAAACCAAAGGAATCATACATTTAGAATATATATATATATATATATATATATATATATATATATATATATATATATATATATATATATAAAATGTCCTGGACATGTGAATTTCCTAGTAAACTTTCAAATTAAAAAAAAAAATCCACGTCGCAAGAAACTCTTAATAACTATTAACATAATTCATATGATTCATGAATCACATGATTCACAGTAACACGAATAATATTATATATATAATATTAACATAACGTGAATCAAAGTACCGTGTTTTAAAAAAAAAAAGGCTACGCGAAAATTGAATTCGGCCCTTTTTAAAAAAAAAATAAATTTTATATAACAAATTATGCCTAATTAAATTATTCTAAACACATATCAATATACGTATCAAATTAAAATAATTAATAATTCGCATAAAGATTTGGCTCTGATGCCACTATTAGGTTTGTAATATTCATGAACGCAATCAAATTGCAAAAATAAGCAAAAGCATGGAAAATCAGAGTTTTAAAATTTTACAAACCATATACCCGGATCACCCTTTATGAACAATTATTAATTAAACAAAAATATGAAGAATAAGAATCATACTCTTGAAGATTCGAGCTTCCTCAGATACAAGTTCACCTCCAATCCTTTTCGCGTTCAACTTGAATCCACCAGGTTTGGTTCCTTCCTTTGATCAACGTTAGCCACCCAAGTGTTTGGCCTCTAGAAGTGAACCACCAAGGAAGAAGAAAAATTCAAGACGATGAGTGTTTGACAAAACCATAGTTTTTCTATCTCTCATAGAAAAAGAAGGAACTCTCCAACAATTGGAATCACTTATGTTATGAAAAGTCAACAACCACACCCACCCATAATAAGACTTCTCTTATTTATAAATATGGGCAACTCTCCTTAACAATTAAGGAATTATTTTTTTATTTTAATTAATTAAATTCCTTTAATTAATTATGCTCCCAATCTTATTAGGAATAATTAATTAAAATCTTTTAATTAATTTAACCTCCTAATCTTATTAGGATTATATGAGAGTACTTTTATTAATTAATTCACAAACTCCTTTAGGAATTAAATTATAATAATAGTAATAATAATAAGACTCCTCTTATTAATTTATATTTAATATTTCTAAAATATTAAATAATAAATATTAAGCTATTTAATTTATTCTATCACCGTAGATTAAATTAAATATATTTAACTTATTATTACGATTATGTCATTAACTTCTTAAATAATTATTCTTTCTTTTATGGTGTGACCCTTTATGTTCTCCATATTAAACCGATTGTGAATAAATCAATTAGAACAATTCTAATCTTATTTAAATAAATAAATTAAACTACTAATTTATTTAAATAAATAATATTTATTCTACAAAAGGGATAAGCCTCCCAAGCGATAAATGACTTTCCAGATAATATAGATTTCAACATTAATCATAAAAGAACCTTTGAGTAAATAGTTACCGTACAATTCAATCCTTCCACCATACAATGTCCCAATTAAATATAAGACATGGAATTACTGTCAAGTCTTATTTTATTTAATTATATATATTTCAACTCTTAAATGCACAACTCTAAATAATGCAAATTAGAAACTCCTTTCTAATTTCATTCTGCCTTGGCCAAGGACTACTGGGTTGTCATTAATCGAATCACATAGGACATTTCTCTTCTTTTACTAGAAGTGGTAGATTCTTTATTTAGCATACATTATCTCCATATACAACTTATTATACCCAACCATACCCTTTGATATACCCTAAGGGTCTTAAGGAATAAGTCAAAGTATAACTCTTCATGTAAAGTCCCTAAATCTGGGTACTTGAAACCCGAACTCGGTGCTTTACGATACCATTTCTATGAGCAGAAATAATACTAATAATAATAACAATAATATAAATATGAAACTTAATTTACATACATCAGAGTCTGATCCCAAGTACGCAACCTTTACTACAATATATTATATGATAGATAATAAATATCATTGTCTTAATACTGTCTAACTATGAGATCCCAAATTTTATGAATAAAGATTTAAATTTCTCGAAATACTTTTTTAAATATTATGGTGTGGATTTGAGATAGTGTTATAGCTGTGGGTAGTATTTATAAATTTTTCAAAGTATGCAAGTTGTTATATAATATTCGATTGGTCGGGGAATATTCATTTTAACAAGGAATATTCATACAACGGCACAATCATTGGTGGACCCCACAACGGAAGTATTGTCATAGTTAGAAAATGACAAAATTATCATTTTATAAATAACGGCTAAAGTGTTACCGTTTAAACTTTTGAACTACTCGGTAGTAAAAGTACAGTAATACGCGTGGTTGCATAGTATCACACGGTATTGATTATTGATGCTTACGTGAAAAGTCACTCAGTTATACTCAATTATTGTTGCAGTAATTGCTACATCATATCTCTCATATTATTGATTCAATTATTGTCACAGTATCATCTGTATAATATGATATATTATTAAATCAATAATTGAGACGACAAAGTTATTCATATTATTATTTGCAATATTGACAATATGCAGAAGTTACATCGAGGAGAGGTTTGGTCACCTAATTGCGCGCCAATAAGGAGAAATCCTTATTGGAAAGCCCCATCTTTCCTGGGAATGACCTGGTTGTTAAATATTATGAATTATAATATTAATGATGAATAAGTTCGTGTTGATTAAATATGAAATTGATAGTTCCATTGTGTTGAAATTATTAGTGTTAGTGAAAATCGATATTTATTTCGATAATAATTGATGTCTGGAGGTTATATTGACCAATCAGGTAATTAACCGAATAAAATGAGCAATTAATTACTATTGATTCACATGCTATTAACTATTTGTTCACATGTGTGTACTATTGATTCATATTCTGGTACTATTAGGGGAGGTGGTGTAAGATTGATAATACTTACATGACTAAGTTAAAAATGGAGGTATAGTTGAAGGTACTATACTATAATTAATTTTTTTTACATGTTTAGAACTATTGAGTCACATGATTTACTATTGAGTCACATGATTTTACTACTGATTCACATGATTTACTATTAGGGAGTTGGTGCAAGATTGATAATACTTGCAGGACTAAATTAAAAATGAAAGAAAAGTTTAAGGTATTGTACTGTAATATTTTGAGCCCCAAAACGTGCAATTATCGAAACTATATTTTCCTATAAATAGAAGCTCATTCTTCCTTCATTTCTCACCAATTCACTAAAGCTATAGAGCAATTATTATAGAGAGAAATTATAGAGAGAAAGAAGAAGAGAAGTCTGCTACCTCACTATTACAGTACCCAGTCTTCTTTTGAGGTAAGGGGTATTATTTCTTTCGTATTCATGAAGAGAGCTATTGTTATTCCATTCTTTATTATTCTGTTGGAATAACTTTGTATCACCTTGAACTACAGTAGTATACATGGTGAAATTCTTACATTATTCCATTCTTTATTATTATGTTGGAATAACTTTTTATCATCTAATACCACATATATGGTAAAATTCTTCTATTATTCTATTCTTTATTATTACGTCGAAATATCACATGCGTGCGCTTTCGCATGACCTAGTTCCATTCTTTATTATTACTCGTTGGAATAACACATGCTGTCTGTGATCTATATCGCATGCATGGTGAATTTGTTGTTATTTCATTCTTTATTATTACATTTGGAATATCACATGCATGCGGATTATGCATGATGACTGGTTCCATTCTTTATTATTACGTTGGAATAACACATGCGTGCGGATTACGCATGCATGGTGAATGATCCTTTGTATTCATTCTTTATTAAATTGTGGAAATGATCTGTCTACGTTGATTACCGCATGGCGGGTGAAAATTCATGTGTAGTTTCGTATATTCTATTATACTCGGGTATTCGGGGCACTTTTCGTGTCAGAGTACTATTCACGAGTTACTGTTCATGGGTTAATATTCACCCAAATTACTATTCACTCTAGTATTATTCACTCGGGTATTCGGGGCACTTTTCGTGTCAGAATACTATTAAAGAGTTACTATTCATGGGCTACTATTCACCTAAATTACTATTCACCCGAATATTATTCACTCGGGTATTTGGGGTACTTTTCATGTCGGGGTACTATTCACGAGAAGTACTATTCACAGGGTACTATTCACTCAAAAAATATATTTTGACAAAGCAGTATCATGTTGACAATTTCGATATTTTTAAACTCTGGATAAATTTAAAGTCTTTAATATTTATCCTTGATTTCGTTTGATTAATGATTATATCATTGCCATCATCCTCATGCTTATATTGTGATGAAAGTCATCTTTGGCTTACGTGAAAAGATGGACTGATGATTATTGATTTTATAATTGTATATCTTTGGCTTACGTGAAAAGATGGACTGTTGATTATTGATTTTATGGTTGTATATCATTGGCTTACGTGCAAAGACGAACTGTTGAAAGTCATTTGTGGCCTGTAGTGCATAGATGGACTTGGTATGATTATGACCAGGGATTATTCGGTATAATCATAACCGTAATGTTACAAATAATGTGAAAAAAGTCCTCATTGGCCCGTAGTTCATTGATGGACAGTTTTGGTATGATTATGGCTATGGATTCTCTTTGGCCAAGGGTGTAAAGATGAATTATTTTATGGCATGATCAGGACCGTTGATGAAAACACGATTATCTTTGGCCTGTAGAGCATGGATAATTTGTGGTCGTGATACTAAATAATATCCTTGACCTGTAGTGCAGGGATGATTTGATGATGTGGATTATTCATTTTAAGCTGAGTCTTAGCGATAAAGTTGATGAAAAACTTTTTAAATCATAGAAAATAGTAGATTTTATGCTCTACTTGACTCTTCTAATGGATTGCTTATTTCTACTGCAGTTGTTGATCTAAAACTTGTTGTCTATTGTATTCTATCAGTTGTTATACAGTTGAAGGCTAAGGATAATTTATTATGCATTATCTCAGTCATAATATTTCTTACTGGGCTAGTTAAGCTCACCCTTTCTTTCACTGTTCTCTTCAGGAAATGAGAACGTAGCCGGGACTAGTCGGGGAATGGAGTGATAGTCCAGATGATAGCATTAGTAGTCCTCACTATTCTGTTAAATAGTGTGACAATAAATGTAATGAGGACTCCATTGAGTGCGGATATTGTCTATATGACAATATTCTTATTAAAACTCTTAGATTATGTTTTGTCGTATTTTATAGGATTGTTGTATAAGTAAGTTGTATTTGAATATTGTACCATGTATTTGGCGACTCAAGATGGGTGATGTATACCTATTTTGGGGGCGTCACAGTTGGTATCAAAGCTTAGGGATATGATCCCTGGCTGAGATGTGAGACAAGAACTAGGAGGGGAGAGACGGGAAATTTCTTCGCTAGTATGACCTACCTAAGTTTATTTGGTATTTTATTTGTTGGTCAGAGTATATGGATAATATGTGATATGTTAATTAACTCTTGTTTTGTGACAGTGTTTGAAAATGGCATCTAAAAATGTTGAGATAGGCAATGGAGCAAAACAATATGACCGTGTCACAGTACGAGGCTAAGTTTGCTGAGTTATCCTGGTTTGTATCCCATTTGGTCGATAATGAGGAGCGAATGACGCAAATGTTTCTAAGAGGTTTGAAACCCGAAATACGTCAATACCTCATTTCTCACAAACTTTATTTATATTCAGATGTTGTGAATAGGGCTCGATTATTAGAATAGCGATAATGAGTCAAAGACAACCAAAAGGTAATGACCAAAGAACACGATAATAATCATACCGGTGGTAGCGACCATCGGAACAATGATAACCATCGTGGGGAAATTATCATGCTAAGAATGGTAACCACTTGGTGGTAATCATGGCCAAGATAATAGAAGTGGAAATTTCAAGAAGACAAGGTTCAATAATGATGGAAAGACAATGACACAAAGACCCGTTTCAAAGGAAGGAGAGGAGAATCACGGTCGTATGTTTTAAATGCAGAGGGGAGGGACACATCAGTCCAAACTACGTGATGCAGTCCAAAGCATGTTACAATTGTGGAAAAGAAGGTCACCTAGCCCAATTTTTTCGTGCACCAAAGTCAAGTCCAGCTGGGATGGTGGCACCAAAGGAATCTGAACAAAACAAAGTCGGTGGTTTCAGGAAGAGCGTCTTTCGTGACTTCTCAAAAAGCGAGTAACTCGAACGAAGTTAGCACGGGTTAGTTAATTATAAATTCTTGTGAATTTTTTTACCTTATTAGATACCGTTTCTACACATTCTTTTATCTCTTTTTCTTGCGCTCAACGTTTAAATTTGACTCCAAAAAAGTTAGAATTTGACTTATCTGTTGAATCTCCGTTAGGAGAAACCTTCATTACATGTGCTATCCTAGTCTTGGATGAGAGTCACAGTTTTGAAAGATATTTCTGTTGTTAATAAATTTCCTGACATATTCTTGAAGACTTCTTAGCCTACCCCTAGAGCGTGAAATCGAATTTTGTATTGACCCCAGTACAAAATCCATTTCTAAAACCCTTAAATATTTCTCCAACCAAAATGAACGTATAATGCGCCTAGGACGTTGGCTCGAGCTGTTGAAGATTACGACCATACCATTCAATATCATCATGGAGGAGCGAACATGGTAGCTGACACGTTGAGTAGAAGATCGTATGCGTTTATGAGTGCGATGTTGTTAACAAAAAAACCCATTTTGTATAACTTACAAATGATGAAGATAGAGTTAAAGACTCTAGGGATCCATGTGAAGATAACGAATATACGAGTAGAATCGACTTTAATCGATAAAGTTAAAGCCGCTCAAGCTATACACCCGAATCTGATGAATGTGAAGAAGAAGGTTCAAGAAGGCGTTATTCTAGAAGCAAGAATCGAAGAAGAGAGGAAATCTCAACCCTCGATTAAATTGGCCCATTTGAAATCCTAGATCGAGTAGGAACTGTGTCCTATAGACTCGCCATACTTCTAAGTATGTCGCGTGTTCATAATGTTTTTTTAACGTATCAATGTTACGTAAATATGTGAACGATCCGAACCACATTATTGAATTAAAACTAGACGAGATAGCAGAAGATTTAACGTATGAGGAGATACGTGTTAAAATCTTGGATAAGAAGGATAGTATTCAACACTTAAAGGTTACACCTCAAGAGTTAGAATCTTAAATGAATTCAAGGTATCCTCATCTCTTCGGCATACCAGGTACATAAGTAAATTTTGAGGGCAAAATTTCATAAGGAGGGGAGATTGTGAGACCCCAAATTTTATGAATAAAGATTTAAATTTCTTGAAATATTTTTTTGAATATTATGGTGTGGATTTGAGATAGTGTTATAGTTGTGGGTAGTATTTATAAATTTTTTAAAGTATGCAAGTTGTTATATAATATTCGATTGGTTTGGGGAATATTCGTACAACGGCACAATCATTGGTGGACCCCACAACGGAAGTATTGTCGTAGTTAGAAAACGACAGAATTATCATTTTATAAATAACAGCGAAAGTGTTACCGTTAAAAGCTGTTGAACTACTCGGTAGTAAAAGTACTGATGTCTGGCGTGGTTACATAGTAATACGATATTGATTATTGATGCTTACTTGAAAAGTCACTCAGTTATACTCAATTATTGCTACAGTAATTGCTGCATCATATCTCTCATATTATTGATTCAATTATTGTCACAGTATCATTTATATAATATTAAATCAATAATTGAGACGGCAAAGTTATTCATATTATTATTTGCAATATTGACAATGTCTAGAAGTTCTGTTAAGGAGAGGTTTGGTCACCAAATTGCGCGCCAATAAGGAGAAATCCTTATTGGAAAGCCCCCTCTTTCCTGGGAATGACCTGGTTGTTAAATATTGTGAATTATAATATTAATAATGAATAAGTTTGTGTTGATTAAAGATGAAATTGATAGTTCCATTATGTTGGAATTATTAGTGTTAGTGAAAATCAACATTTATTTCGATAATAATTGATGTCTGGAGGTTATATTGACCAATCGGGTAATTAATCGGATAAATGAACAATTAATTGCTATTGATTCACATGCTATTAACTATTTGTTCACATGTGTGTACTATTGATTCACATTCCGGTACTATTAGGGGAGGTGGTGCAAGATTGATAATACTTGCATGACTAAGTTAAAAATGGAGGTATAGTTGAAGGTACTATACGATAATTAATTTTTTCACATGTTTAGAACTATTGAGTCACATGATTTACTACTGAGTCACATGATTTTACTATTGATTCACATGATTTATTATTAGGGGAGTTGGTGCAAGATTGATAATACTTGCAGGACTAAATTAAAAATGAAAGAAAAGTTAAAGGTATTGTACTATAATATTTTGAGCCCCAAAACGTGCAATTATCGAAACTATATTTTCCTATAAATAGAAGCTCATTCTTCCTTCATTTCTCACCAATTCACTAAAGCTATAGAGCAATTATTATAGAGAGAAATTATAGAGAGAAAGAAGAAGAGAAGTCTCCTACCTCACTATTACAGTACCCAATCTTCTTTTGAGGTAAGGGGTATTATTTCTTTCGTATTCATGAAGAGAGCTATTGTTATTCCATTCTTTATTATTCTGTTGGAATAACTTTGATCATGCATGGACTACTAGTATACATGGTGAAATTCTTCTGTTATTCCATTCTTTATTATTATGTTGGAATAACCTGTCTATACGAAGTACCACATATATGGTAAAATTCTTCTATTATTCTATTCTTTATTATTCTGTCGGAATATCCTGTCTGTGCGTTTACGCATGACCTAGTTCCATTCTTTATTATTACTCGTTGGAATAACTTCGTACGTGCATGCGGTCTATCGCATGCATGGTGAATTCTGTTGTTATTCCATTCTTTATTATTACATTTGGAATATCATGCTGTGCGGATTACGCATGACCTGGTTCCATTCTTTATTATACATTGGAATAACCTCGCCTATGTGGATTACCGCATGCATGGTGAATGATCCTTTGTATTCATTCTTTATTAAATTGTGGAAATGATCTGTCTACGTGGATTATCGCATGGCGGGTGAAAATCAATTTGCAGTTTCGTATATTCTATTATATTCGGGTATTCGGGGCACTTTTCGTGTCAGAGTACTATTCACGGGTTACTCTTCACCCAGATTACTATTCACTCTAGTATTATTCACTCGGGTATTCGTGGCACTTTTCGTGTCAAAATACTATTTACGAGTTACTATTTACGGGTTACTATTCACCCAAATTACTATTCACCCGAATATTTTTCACTCGGTTATTTGGGGTACTTTTCATGTCGGGGTACTATTCACGAGATGTACTATTCACAGGGTACTATTCACGGGGTACTATTCACCCAAAAAATATATTTTTTTTTTGTTCAAATTATTTTTGATACATAAATATTATTCTTGAATTTTACTCCACAAAGCATTATCATGTTGACAATTTGGATATTTTTAAACTCTGGATAAATTTAAAGTCTTTAATATTTATCCTTGATTTCGTTTGATTAATGCTTACATCATTGTCATCATCCTTATGCTTATATTGTGATGAAAGTCATCTTTAGCTTACGTGAAAAGCTGGACTATTGATTATTGGTTGTATATCTTTGGCTTACGCACAAAGACGAACTGTTGAAAGTCATCTGTGGCCTGTAGTGCATAGATGGACTTGGTATGATTATGACTAGGGATTATTTGGTTATCATGACCATAATGTTACAAATGATGTGGAAAAAGTCCTCATTGGCCCGTAGTGCATTGATGGACAGTTTTGGTATGATTATGGCTATGGATTCTCTTTGGCCAAGGGTATAAAGATGAATTGTTTTATGGCATGATCAGGACCATTGCTGAAAACACGATTATCTTTGGCCCAGTGCATGGATAATTCGTGGTCGTGATACTAAATAATATCCTTGACCTGTATTGCACGGATGATTTGATGATGTGGATTATTTATTAAGCTGAGTCTCAGCGATAAAGTTAATGAAAAAACTTTTTAAATCATAGAAGATATTAGATTTTATGCTCTAATTGACTCTTCTAATGGATTGCTTATTTCTGCTGCAGTTGTTGGTCTATTGTATTCTATCAGTTGTTATACTGTTGAAGGCTAAGGATAATTTATTCTGCATTATCTTAGTCATAATATTTCTTACTGGGCTAGTTGAGCTCACCCTTTCTTTCATTGTTCTCTTTAGGAAATGAGAACGTAGCCGGGACTAGTCGGGGAACATAGTGACGGTCCAGATGATAGCATTAGTAGTCCTCACTATTCTGTTAAATAGTGTGACAATAAATGTAATGAGGACTCCATTGGGTGTGGATATTGTCTAGATGACAATATTCTTATTAAAACTCTAAGATTATGTTTTGTCATATTTTACATGACTATTGTATAATTAAGTTGTATTTGAATTTTGTACCATGTATTTGGCGACTAAAGATGGGTGATGTATACCTATTTTGGGGGTGTCACACTAACTATTAAAAAAGATAACATAAGATTATTCTGTTTGCTTTCCTTTTCCCTTGTTCTGGCCTGAATATTCCGGTTGATCATGCCTAGTTGAAAACATTTAAATTAAGCAAGGATGAGTTTTTGATTCCCCAGCAAGTAATAGTAACAATAAACATTAGCTGAAAGAATTAAATTTTTTCTTTGAATGACACTTCTACAACAAATTAACAATTGTGAAGTAAGTTGGACCAATAATAACATTATAACAATTCTATAACAAATTTTTGAAACTACGTATTGACTATAACTGAAGATTAGTCGACAAACTATGAACATTGTATTTAATTTTCGCTAAGGTTTAGCCGAACTTCATCCGCAAACCGTCTTAACTTACGGGCATGAGGGTGATTGTGATGCCCCCAAAATAGGTCCACACGACCCATTCTGAGTCTCCATGTAACAGCCCCAAAGTAGGTCCACACGACCCATTCTGAGTCGCCAGATATCACTCTATAAAAATCAAATACACACTTCATTTATACAACTGTTGAACTGTCGTACAGAGTGCGACAATAGATAAGTTGTGAGTTTTAATTCAAATATATGTAACACTCATGGTGCCTCGACCACAACACCTTACAATGGTACTTTACATAAAAGTACAGTCAAAAACTGTTTTAGAAATTAAAATCTTTGGGAAGTGCTCAAGGAAACCTTCGTACATGGGAGGCCATGCGTCTACATTATGATAGATATCATATGTCCACAGAATTATCCTTGGTTGACCCAATAGACCCCAAAGAAAAACAAAAAGATTACTATCATCTTCTTTCCAATGGTGAGTCTTCTCTTGAGATATAATTATCTCCGTTGTCTCCAAGTGAAAATTTATTTCAAATAAACTCCAAGATTATATAGGTAGTGCTCGTAGATATACTCAGCAAGTGGATGTGCACAACCCTGTCTTATGAGAACACGAAGTCGTCTGTCATTAGACATCTTGTATGATAGTGACAAAAATGCCCTTCCAAAGTTGGGTTCACCTCACCCTATTCGGTTCACCAAAATTAAATATCAAATGACATATACAATACGACACACTTATCTAAAGTTCTCAATAAAATTATTTCCATACTATTTAGGGAGAACCTCAACAGCTATAGACCACCGTTCTATTCCCATGTTATCCCCACTCGACTCGGCAACTCTCTTATTACCTGAAAGGAATTATGAAGCAAAAGGGTGAGCACAACTAGCCCAGTAAAGAATATCATGACTAAAGATAATTAAATTATCAATAGCTTTCATCAATAATAAATCAGAGATTTAGAACATATGGTAGATGATAAAACTTTTCAACCATAGTTGCAGCGGAACGAGCAATCCATTAGAAGAGTCAAATAGACCATCAGATCTATTATCTTCTCCATGATAAAAGTCCACCAATGATGTTTTATCCCTGTAACATCAATCAACAATTCTTGTCCACAATCATATGAATAACTCATAATCATAATTGTGATTCTAAATTCCTCTTCGTACCCAGGACGAAGATAATTTTCATCACCTATCTTCACTTAAAACATCAAAAATCATGATTATACCAAATCACAATTCATGCTCATAATCATACTAATAAATTCATCTTTGCACTACGGGCAAAGATATTCATTAACAATTCATCTTTGCACTACAGGCCAAAGACACACAACTGTATTTTAAAAGAGTCAAGTAGAGCATGATATTTACTATCTTTTACGAATTAAAAGTGTATAATCAATATTTTATCGCTGAGACTCAGCTTAATAAATAATCCACATCATCGAATCACCCCTGCACTACGGCCAAGGATATTCGTTAATATCACATCCATAAATTATACATGCACTACGGGCTAAGGATATTCATTATTATCACATCCATGAATTAATATTTCATTGCTGAGACTCAGCTCAATAATTAATCCACATCATCGAATCATCCCTGCACTACAGGCAAATGATATTCGTTAATATCACGACCACGAATTATCTATGCACTACGGGCCAAGGATAATCGTGTTTTCATCAACGGTCATGATCATGCCATAAAAAAATTCATCTTTGCACCCTTGACCGAAGAGAATCCATGGCCATAATCATACCAAAAATTGTCCATCAATGTACTACGGGCCAATGAGGACTTTTACCACATCATTTATAACATTACGGTCATGATTATACCGAATAATCCCTAGTCATAATCTTACCAAGTCCATCTATGCACTACATGCCACAGATGACTTTCATCATAATATAAGCATGAGGATAATGATAATGATATAAAGAATCAATCAAATGAGATAAATGATAAATATTAAACATTTATAATACAATTTATCCAGCGTTCAATAGTAACCAAATGTTATCAATCACTTAATAATCTCATAATCTAATATCATTAATATTATAACAATATTTTAATCATTTCTTAAACTTATAAATAATTTATTTTAATTGTTTACACTTTACTAATTAATGCATTTAATCATCCTAAAATGCCAAACTCATAAGATTTCATCATCAATAACCAAAACCCTCATCACAAATCTACATATACCTTATATAGGATTTTCAAGCCATAAAATTCTATTTTTCAATTTTGTTACTTCACATAACATATTTAATTCATTTACTCATAATTAGTTCATTTTCATGAAAAATACCAAATCAGTCCCAAAAATACTTCTTTTATGGAATTTAGCAGAATATAGTCTCATATTAAACATATATTTTTCTCGAAAATTTTAAAATTCATTTACTATTTTTCATATGGCCAAAACTGCCGAATATTTCGACATTTATCATAAATTGTAATTTTGTCCAAAAATTCCAAATTTTACAGGGTATACTCCTGTTATATAAATGTACTCCCAATAACAATTTCACCAATTTTGGAGTTAACCACAAGGAGTTATAAGGGTTTACTTTTAAAATAGTTTTTTCCCATAAAATTCATAACTCCTAATCTATACATCCAAAAATCGCCAATTTTGGACACAATCTAGAAAACTCATCAAATTATCATTTCAAATTTTTCCAGAATTTTTGAGGATCAGAAAAATTACGAAATGGATTTTCACCCGTGATGCGGTAATCCACGTAGACAGATCATTTTCATAATTTAATAAGTAATGAATACGAAGGATCATTCACCATGCATGTGCTAATCCACATAGACAGGTTATTCCAACATAATAATAAAGAATGGAATAACAGAAGAATTCACCATGCATGTGATAGACCACACAGACAGGTTATTCCAATAGAATAATAAATAATAGAACAAGGTCATGAGTCATCCGCACATACAGGATATTCCAACAGAATAATAAAGAATGGAATAACAGAAGAATTCACCATGCATGCGATAGACCACATAGACAGGTTATTCCAATAGAATAATAAATAATGGAACCAGGTCATGCGTCATCCGCACAGACAGGATATTCCAACAAAATAATAAAGAATGGAATAACAAAAGAATTCACCATGCATGCGATAGCTGCGCGCATGCATGAGTTATTCCAACAAAATAATAAATAATGGAACCGGTCAGCGTAATCCATATGCATGTGATATTCCAAATGAATAATAAAGAATGGAATATGTAAGAATTTCACCATGTATGTGGTACTTCACATATACAGGTTATTCCAACAGAATAATAAAGAATGGAATAATAGAATAATTTCACCATGTATTTTGTACTTCGAATAGACAGGTTATTGCAACATAATAATACGGAATGGAATAACAATAGCTCTCTTCATGAATACGAAAGAAATAATACCCCTTACTATAATAATAATATCCCTTACCTCAGAAGAAGACTGGATACTGGAATAGTAAAGTAGCAGACTTCGCTTCTTCTTTCTCTCTATAGATTCTCTCTCTATAATTTCTCTATAATAATTGTTCTTGTGAGACTCAGTGAATTGGTGAGAAATGAAGGAAGAATGTGCTTCTATTTATAAGAAATATAGTTTCAATAATTGCACATTTTGGGACTCGAAATATTACAGTATAATACCTTCCTCTTTTTCTTCCTTTTTAATTTAGTCCTGCAAGTATTATCAAACTTGCACCACCTCCCCTAATAGTAAAACATGTGAATCAATAGTAAATCATGTGACTCAATAGTTCTAGACATGTGAAAATACGAATTACAGTATAGTACCTCCATCTATACCTCCATTTTTAACTTAGTCATGCAAGTATTATCAATCTCGCACCAACTCCCCTAATAGTAAATGAATGTGAATTAATAGTACACATATGTGAACAAATAGTTATAATCATGTGAATCAATAGCAATTAATTGCTCATTTATCCGGTTAATTACCCGATTGGTCAATATAACCTCCAGACACCAATTATTATCCAAATAAATGTCGATTTCCACTAACACTAATAATTCCAACACAATAGAACTATTTTTATCAAAAAATTTATTTTTGAAATTTCGAAGTTTGACTTTTTCCAAAAAAGTCAACTATTGACTTTTTGACCAAAAAGTCAACCACGGTAAATTTTGTGTTTATAGTCTATTGTTACTAATTTTATCGTTCCGGACTCAAATATCACGTCCGCGTCTCCAAATTCAACTCCGAACTCAAATTCGATTTTTAATAACATTTATTCATTAGTATTATAATTCGCAATATTTAACAACCAGGTCGTTCCCAGGAAAGCGGGGGGTTTCCGATAAGGATTTCTCCCTATTGGCGCGCAATTAGATTATCTAACCTCTCTTTGACAGACTTTCTAGACATTGTCAATATTACAAATAATAATATGAATAACTTTGTCGTCTCAATTATTGATTTAATAATATAAAATATTGTGACAATAATTGAATAAAACTGAGTGACTTCTCACATAAGCATCAATAATCAAAGATATTGCACAATACCGTGTGTTACTATGCAACCACGCGTATTACTATATTTTTATCACCAATTATTTTATAACAACTTATTTACTTTGAAAAAATTTCACATATCACCCTTAACTTTAACCTTTTATCAATTTAACCATTTACTAAATAGAATAATTATAAGAAAATTGAATACTTTTATTTCATAAAATTCAGGGTCTCACAGTGATCATCCCAATGCGCCCTGTATTGATCAATACTACATTCCAAAACGATATTATCGTTCACTCTATCCACCTTAGGTGCACAAAAGTTTTCCCATGTTTGGGATATTCATACTTAGTCGGGAATCCGAACCAAAATAATTTGGTTGGATACAATAAAGTTCTATCATGATCAACAAGATTTCTAAATCTGTGTTTAGCTAGATCAAGTAGCTTAGACAGCTTTTAATTAATGTATACATACCGAAAATCAATAGGTATGTATCAACATGTGATTAAATACAATGATTATCCAAGTGGGGACACTTGTATAACCATATTTAGAAACTAACGAACAGAATAAATATCTGGATTTTTGCACTTATACTGTGTTGATAAACAATGATCGGATAATTTAAGAACTTGTATGAATACAAAGATTGGATACATAATCGATAATAATAGAGTTAATAATCTGGCATAATGATAATATAATTCTGAAACTTTCTTACTCATGTCCATTTCATAAAGTAAATGCAAAGTTAGGATACGTGCACAATAAAAGGATAGTTCAGATACTTACTTAATAATAATTGGAGTAAGTTTAGGAAACTTGCCTGAGCTGCTGCTTACAATAACGTAATTTAATTCTATCTTTTATATCAAAACATATCATTAATAAGATCATTCGTTCGATTAGAATAATATATCATATCACATAGTACTGATAATTGCAGTCAGCACATAACCTAATCACATTGTCACTTATGTTTAACAGTCATTGCATCACAAGCAAATACATATCTAGTTAAATTATCTAAGTTCAAATCAATTTCTAAAACATTTCGGTGTACCGACGGCTTTATCGGGTAATTATCGAGTCTACGACTCTATCGTGTAGTTCAATATTCGTTTAGATATTTTAAATATCACTCATATTATTTTGCATAGCCTTATAATAATTTTTAAACAATTATTATAATTTATCATGATTTCTCAAATACAGGAATCAATATAAAATGATTTAAATATTAAATAATTCTATTATCATAGATATTTAATTAACATTAAACTATTAATGAAACCATTGCCAAAATATTAAAGTTATTTATAATAACTTAAAATATTTTTAAAGTATTAATATTACCTTTAAATGATTTTTAAAAATTTAAAATCATTTTTAAATAATTATCATTAATATTTAAATATTAACGTATTATTCATCAAAATATTAAAAGTCATTAATTATAAATTAAAATATTTTTAATCCATTTATATCCTTTTAAATGATTTTAAATCAATAAAACCATTTTAATTTATTTATTTTATATAATTATTACATAAATCAAATATCATTAATATAAAATTATTAATGAAATTTAAATTTAAATATCAAAAGTTATATTTTATAACTTAAAATATTTAAGTTATTTATTTTTATTTAAAATGATTTTATAATATTAAAATCATTTTAATTAATTTATTTAATATAATTACCAAATAAATCTAATATCATTAATATTTAATAATTAATGAAACTTATCTTAAAATATTAAAAGTTATGTTTTATAACTTAAAATATTATTAAATACCTTATTATTATTTAAAATGATTTTAATATGATAAAAATCATTTTAATTAATTTATTTAATGCATTTATTAAATAACTTAATTATCAATATTATTCAAATAAATACTAATATTTATGAAAAATATGCCAAATTATTAAAAGTTAATTTTTATAACTTAAAATAATTTTTTGTAATTTTCAAAAATAATTTTCTATTTTAAAATGATTTTTAGAAAGTAAATTAATTAATATTAATAAAACTGTAGCTATAGGTCTTTAGCGATAGAAAGTGTAGTCTAAAGTGTTCTTGAGAAACCCAGGTGTTCATACTCAGTGTTCGAGTGAGCTTGTTTGACCATCAATCATTCTCTGTATGAATTGTTTCTGGACATGATATTGATTAAATATTGTAGTATGTATGCAAGGGTACATGTTCATAACAATTTCTGGACCAACTCATAAATCATGAGGGTGATCTAAGCATCAAAACATGTTGTCAGAGCTGTTATTCACATTTCTGGGCTGCCCAGAATTTTCAGTCATGGTCGGTCAACGGTATTGATGGCCATATAAAATTAATTATGTTCATGTTATGGGTGGTCTACACGTAGGGCCTTGAAGAAAAACTAACAGAGAACACTATTCGAGCACTAGAGAAGTCTAAACATCCTTAACCAGAACGATCTAAGCCTCAAAAAATTCGTGTCAGAGGCTATTCTTCATTTCTGGGTAACCCAGAAATGAAGAACAAATCGAGTAGGCATGTTTGGGCTTCCACTACTTGTTGTACGTGTATTTATTTTGTGATCTAATGACTCTAGTGTGTAGCTAACATGTAGGGGTACAGATCTATTACATAAAACACATATAACAACAATACATCAAGCAGATCAAAAGCGGAATTCAAAGGTCGTCGCCGAAATAAGCTCAACGGTTTGAAATTCCGTAAATGAGAGAAAGCATGATCGGATGGTATACTTTGACCATCCACTACCTTCGACACGTTTAATCTTAAAGAGATTTTAAGGCATAATCTTGTAGTACTTATACCAAGCTACACTTCTATTACAACAATAGAACCAAAACATTAATACACTGACAGATGTAGTCGATCAAAAGCGTTGTCAGACCGTTTCTGGGTTACCTAGAAACGCCAAGTCATGGTCGGTCAACGACTTTTGACCATAAATAACATGCAATCTAGACCAGATATAAGCTTGATTCTTGATCCAGATCAAAGACCACATATCAGACTACAATATCCAACACTTAAAACACAAAAATCAAACACAAACAGAGATCTACAAGACCTGACATTCACTATCAGACATCAAAAGCAAAATTTTCCAGTTTTTGTAAAATGCTACATCTGAGCCTATAGATGTTATGGATCTAACATCTATCAACCCAGATCATTTAATTAGACTCCATACAACATATTTAACACAACAAACTAAAATTTAACAACAGATCAAAGGTCCGATTTCATGGCTAGGGTTGACCTCTTTATGAACCAATTCTGATTTCTTGGCTTATGATCTATTATTAGAAGTCGTGGGGCTTGATTTAGAGACTGGTACACCTTTGTATTTCGTGGGTTTGAGCTTGAGAGTGTATGGCTAAGTGTTGGTTGCACAAATGAACTTTGTTTTGCTTTTCTCTCTCTTGAATCTTGTATATCAATTGGTGCAATGAACTTGGTAATGGCTGATGTGCTGGTGTTGTAGCTCATAACTAGGTAGACTAGGGTGGCTAGCAAGATATTGCTAGATTTTCTAGCAATAATTCACCAAATGGGACAAAAAGGGTATAATGGTAATTTTGCTTATAATTTTAAGGGTATTCTTGTCCATGATACTTGAGTCTAGGGTTTCATCACTAGATTTTAAATCTTAAAGTTTCCCAAATAATTACTAGGATTTGAAAAATTAAAATTAAAGTGTAATAAAATTATAATTAAAACACACTAATTAGAAATTAGGGATTTTAATAGAAATTAGGGTTTTAAATAATTAGGGTTCTTTAATATCATTAGGGTTCCCAAATTAACAAATTAATTTACTAAAATAGTAATTAGGGTTTCTAATTTTAGCAATTAGGGTTCTTAATTAGCAAATTAGGGTTTCTGATTTTAGCAAATTAGGGTTTTTCCTAATTAACAGTAATTTTATAATATGCACATAATTCATATAACACAATTTCTGACCGATCTTAAATTCCAGTTTTGAGATTCCAATTATGGTTTATGACAGTATTACTAGGGTTTGTCGTGATACACCATAATTGCCTAACCATTATCGATCTACATATATATCATATATATTTATAAGATTTGAAAAATTAAAATATAATTAATATTATATTATTATTCTCAAACTTGATCAAAATCCAAATTTAGGGTTTGGATTCCATATCTCGATTTATCTTTCATATATAACATTATTAATTAAGTTAAAATAATTAACTTAATAATTTAAACTAAAATTCATATAATAAAATAATATAATTTTATTATAATAATTCTATAATCATTTCATATATTATTTAATTATTATGAAAATCATATTTTCATGGAAAATAATTAATAAAAACATTTCTACTATAAAATTAATTATTATAAGAATATACTTTATAGTGATCAATAATTCTAAAATAAAATTATTTGAAATTATTCATGTAATAAATAAATTTTATTTATCACATATATACATACACATTACTTGGCACATATTCTCATCTTTAAAATAATAATAAAATAAAAAAAATTATGCAAAATTTCTCATTTATTTATATAGAAAATATCGGGTTATTACATTCACCCTCCCTTATAAGGATTCCGTCCCCGGAATCACCGTTTTAAAACTTATACATACAAGGGTTCATAACATATACAATCATTGCAAGTAGACCTCGATCATAATTTTATCGAACTGATCTTTAACTATTCAACATAAAGCTTGTCTATCTGATTAAACGGAAGTTTGATTTCTAAAAGAACTCAAATTCCTTCTTCAAAATTTCTTTATAAAATAATTTGCTATATATATAGGAAAATCATATATATCAAAATATACAAGTTATACGAATAATACCTGGAGTTGCATTCCCAGCTGCTACCGTATACTGGACCGTCATATTGAAGACTCTTGCGGTTGATTCTGTTGGTTTGTTTGTTGAAGTTGGTTCCGCTATCGCTAGAGTCCCGCTGCCTTTTCCCGTATTCGCGCTTCTTGTATCACTTCGCTTTTTCGGACAGTCTTTCACCTTATGCTCCGTTGATCCACACATGAAATACCCTCTATTCATCCTTGGATTGGGGTAGTTGGGAGAGATATGTCCCTCCTGCCCACACTTGTAACGCACAAACTTACCCTTAAGACACTTTCTTGAGTGATTCTTTCCGCAATTCTCGCTTCGCTCAACTTGTTTCTTTCCACTTCCTGACCTATTTCTGGTATTCTCGAAATTTTCCCCTTTTCTTTTTCCAGTCCTACTACCACTACTTTCTTCTTCGGCTCTAGCTTAATTTTCTTCCCCCCAAAAATTCACCTCCCCTTTCATAGTATAGGTGACAAAAGCTATTTTTTGCCCCTCCGTTACCCTAGATTTCACAAATACTTCTACAGGGTTAGTTGATCCTCTAAATCCTGGCGATTTAATTCCTTGAGGTCTTTGAAGTTTATCAATCGATTGTCTTCTTGATTTCCCACGGCTGGTAATCCATTCTGCATAGCTTGAGTGTCCATATTCGCCAAATTTTGTTTCGGATCTGGTTGTCCTCCAGCTCTGTTGACAGGTTCTTCTGCCTTTTGGTTTCATTTTCGTCTTGGCGACATTATCTGATTAAATAAAATCATGTTTATCTAACTATTTTCATAATACTTTTCATAGCATAACACATACTGCTTTAAACATCTATTATCCCTTTGTGACACAAAAGTCGTAAATCGCTGCCATAACTTATACAAAAGTTGAGAATATCACATTACACCTACATACTTATCATATACGCATCATAAAATCATACACATTCAAATAATATTAATACTACTTATTTCTTACGCCTTCACTAAGGATCAATTGCTTAGCTTTCTATATATTCCTATTATCTTCAATAATCCATTCTCACATAAATATACCAAGTTCGTCAAACCTTCCACACATTATAAGTTCAGGAACTTACCACAATCATATGAGTTTAAGAACTTGTCTTACTCAGACCTTTGGCGTCCATTCGTTGAGGGGTTCAAAAATTTCATATAATTAAAAGTCATGAACTTACCATAAGTATGAGTTTTAAGAACTCGAACTTAACTTTATATTCTCTAATTATACTCTACCTATCAGTTATACTATCGTTTCTGGGTCCAGAACTATATTTTTCCAGTATAATCACCTCATTAGGGTTACTTTCAAAGTGAGCCTTTATAAAAGTTATCTTTTATTTTGTTTGACGATGAATTTATTCAATTCATCTCCTTTTAAACTCTATATGAGTTATTTATATTTTCAACGTTTCCCTCTGTTCTAAGGTTATAGCCTAAGGTCTATCCCACCTATGGTTTCTAACCCTAAGCTCTGATACCAACTTGTAAAGTCCCAAAATCTGGGTACTTGAAACCCGAACTCGGTGCTTTACGATACCATTTCTATGAGCGGAAATAATACTAATAATAATAACAATAATATAAATATCAAACTTAATTTACATACATCAAAGTCTAATCCCAAGTACGCAACCTTTACTACAATACATTACATGATAGATAATAAATATCATTGTCTTAATACTATCTAACTATTACAAAAGACAACATAAGATTATTCTGTTTGCTTTCCTTTTCCCTTGTTCTGGACTGAATATTCCGGTTGATCATGCCTAGCTGAAAACATTTAAATTAAGCAAGGATGAGCATTTGATTGCCCAGCAAGTAATAACAACAATAAATATTAGCTGAAGAATTAAATGTTTTCTTTGAATGACACTTCTACAACGAATCAACAGTTGTGAAGTAAGCTGAACCAATAATAACATCATAACAATTCTATAACAAATTTTTGAAACTATGTATTTGTTAGTTCCTAGTAGGCACAATACAGATCTAGAAAGGGGAGGGGGAGTTGAATAGATCCTTTGAATTTCAAATACTTTTTCTCATTTATTTTGTATTGCTCATTAAGTAGTATATGCCAAACATAAGAATCTTTTCAAGCACAGCGGAATAACTAAAAGATCCCCTTCATTGACATATTCATAATCAATCATACATTGTTCATAGAGTTAATTTAGTAGTAAGTAGTTAACACATACATAGTAGTTATAGCAGTTAATGTACATAAGGTAAATGAAATAAAGTAAAAGACACAAGAGGTTTTAAGTGGTTCAGAGACTCAAGCTCCTAATCCACTCTTCTGCTTTTAACTAGCAGGATTTCCACTAAAGAAGGGCAGCACCCTAAATCACTAAGATTCCTTCAAGGCCAGCAGCCTTGGGACTTCAGTTCACTAAGAACCCCTCAAGGCCAGCAGCTTTGGAACTTCTCTAGTTCCCTGGGAACTCTTCAAGCCCAGCAGGCTTGGAACTTCATTTAGTCCCTCCGGACAAGGACCCCTCAGGCCCTGGCTTCTTGTTGTTGTAGTTGTTGATGTTGTTGGTGCTGAGCTACTAAGATGCCATTAAGCTCTAAACATCTTCTGTACTTAGCAGCTTGGTGTGGTCTTCTTTACATTCTGCTTCGAGTCTGGACCACATCTTCTTTGGTGCAGCTGATCTTTAATCTTTTCTGGTCATCTTCATTTGATGTCAGCTGTACACCATCACAATCTGGATTTGCTAAGTCCCTGAGCTTTTGGTAGACTTCTTCTGGTACTTAACAATCCCAGAAGCCTTCTTGAATGTTTTGCAGACATGGTTCTGCACTTGTTCAGTTTCAGCTTTAAGTTCATGGTGATTCGTAGAGTGGCTCTCCTGATCTTCTTTGTACTCTACCACTTTTCTAAATGCTATCTCTTTGGCCTTCTCGGCTCTCAGATTGGCTGCCATCTTCAATGGCATTCTCATCTTTGTTGAGTGAAGCTCTAATTCGTTTAAGTCCTTCTTCAAGGCTGCTTCACTTCCACCTTGGTAGTCTCACTGTCACTGAGACTTGTTCTGTTGATCTTTTGGTGGAACTCGTAGAGTCAACAATATCATTCAACAACTCAACTATTCCATAACATAGCAATCATCAGCTCTTTTTAATCTTTGAGGTTTTGTTTATTTATATTACTTTCTAATCTTCCCATTGCAAAATAGCCGTTGGAAGCTATTCAAATGGCTTCACAGATCTCAAGTTATTTGGTGCAGACTGCAGATGTGACATGACATCTTTTTCTGACTTTCTGACACTGCAATCTACTATTTCACCTACCCCGTCAGATATGTTACTTTGATGTCTCGGGCAGGTCGACGACTTTATTTCCCCCTTCTGATTATCTGGATGAGAGATTGTCCTTTTGCATCGATGCTCTCAATAAGCTTTTGTCCGAATACCAACTTTCAGATTGAACTGTTGCTAATGCTTCAATCTTCGGATGACTGAACTCTACGATTCTGATGCTTGCTTTCTTGGACCTGATCATAGTGTCTTGTTGACTACTGCTCAACACTATGATCTTGAAGAGTGTTGATTGGATCTTCAATGTAGAACACCTCTTCCTTCTTTTTTGTAGTGCTTCAGCACTTCTGTTTTCCTCGACTGCTCTTAGATACTGATGGCTTGACTTCTCGCTCTGGCCCTTTCTGAATAAAAAGACACTTCAAATTTGTGGCGTGTCTAGCTCACTTTCTCCTTGTGATCTCCCGTTCATTTATCATCAATGGACTGACCCAATGCTTAATCACTTTAGCCTTGTTCTTCAGAGGCTGACCAGTATCTTTGTGTATACTCCATCAGTTCCTTCTTCGTTTGGCAAACACTACAATCTTGGTTACTTTCAAGATCGTTGTCATCTTTCTACTTGACAGCTACTGCATATGCTGACTTTCCTTAGTCAGCTACTGAAGTCTTCTTATGATCATCTTATAGAAGACTTCATCTTGAATGGCTTCACAACTCAATCTGGATGCTGATTGGGTTGATGCTTAGATCTTCTATTGGCTTGCATGCTATTCGTTGAGTGCTCTCTAGCTTCCTTTAGGTGAGATGTATATTTGTAGTACCAACCAGAGGCTTCATTCCTTTGGATATTTTGGGAGTGCTCAATTGTTGAGAATCGTGTTTACTCTATGATTCTACCTTGGCTTTGTGAGCACATCTGTTGAGGTCTTAGCTCAAGACTCTCACGATTCAACTTAATTTGTGTGCAGACACACTCGACGACTTCGAGATCGAGATCTTGACACTACAATTTCTATCGTTGTGCTTTGTCTTCATCATCTGATCTTGCTCGACTACGATCTCTGCCTTTGATACGATCAGTAGACTCTACGACTCAGAGTGTAGTCTACGATTCTTGACTTGGCTTTGGCAAATGCTCAGTCGGCTCTTAGGTAGGCTATCTCTACGATTCTGAACATGACTTCCTCAGCAGACTACGGCTCCAAGGAAGTGCTCCTCGACACACTACGATCCTTCCTCATTTCTCTTGGCAGTCTACAAACTCCGAGATCTACTATCTTGTAGACTACGATTCTTCCTTAATAGCTCTCGAGTTATCCTTGACTCTGCTGGCAGACTACGATTTCTGGTGCAGTGCTCGATGATTAGACAAGCCTATCTATTATATTATAAGATCAACCTAACATGTTTAATCTTTCTAGATTTATAGTCCTTGTACATCATTTCTTTTTAAGGACTTTACAAAGCTGTTTTGCTTATGTAGGATCAACCTAACATATTTGATCAATTCATTCTAAGTCCTTGTACATGTGTTTCTATAATCTATCATAGGACTTTATAGCTTTTCTTAATGCAAGTATACTTGCATATTCATTCATATTCAAATCATATATAGATAGGAATATCATTCACATGTTTATTCCTAACAATCTCCCCCTATTTGATTATAACAAAATAATAAGTGCATATGCATATTATGAATGAATCTTATATACAGTGAGTTGTTGTATTTCTAAAACAGATAATCATGAATGTCATTTATAATAATATGGAAATTAATACACTATGACATTTTACATCCTGGATTCAAAACATACCTAACTAGTTAGAGATGTACCTCTTTGGCTCCATGTATGTTTCCAGGATGTCTGTTGATCAACTACTCATCTGTTTAATTATTTTGCTCCTCCTTTTCCTCTTCTTCTTCTGGCTCCCCCTCAGCCTCCGGCTCATCATTCTTTGGCTCCCCCTTAGATGATGGCTCAGCTTCTTTTTGTGCTGTCTTCTTCTTTATTTTCTTCTCTTCTTTGCTTTTGCTCTTCTTGACCTTTCTTGAGTGCCTCTTACTTTGCCTCTTTTTATGCCTCTTTTTCTCCCCCTTTTTGTAATTAATCACTTGGGAGAGCTGTTCTATGTTGGACATAAGCTGCTCCATCAGATAAGAGGAGTTTTCAACTTCAATCTTGAGTTCTTGTTGACTTAACTCAAGTGGCATAGAGAAAGACTGATTCATGTTATCAATCTTGTCAGAGAGGACTTGTAGCTGCTCTTCATTTGCTTTTTGAGCTCGTAGTGCATCTGCCTTCTAATCATTTATGGCCTTCAGATAGATGTGATCTCTCTTTTTGATTTTGAGAGATACATCAACCATAGTTGCTTGAAGTCTGTCTTGAACTGAGTTATCTCCAACTGCTGTCAACCTCTTTGATTCTTCATTGATTAGAGATATCTTCTCGATCAGCTCATCGGAGTTTTTCATTAGCTCTTGTTCTATAAGAATTTGGTCATCTGGTTAGCAGTCTTTTGTTGAACACTAGATTGGACTCTACAATTTTCATCCTTGGACAGTTTTTCAAAGGTATTGAGAATCTGAACAATCGTTGAGTACCAATCGCTATTAGTTGATGAACAAATGTTGGGCACTTGTGCTTGAGCAGATGGAGGCTTCTCATTTTGGATTTGAATGCCTTCAGTAATAGAGTAAACAGACTCTACGATTATTTCCTTGGTCATGATCCTTCTTTCTTCAGAATCGACTCTAAGATCATAAGGAATATAATGGTTGTCAGCATGTCTGTAAACCTTATAGTGGGGCTTATCTTTGATCATCATTGTTACATCACTTTTCAACTTTGAGAAGTTTTGAGCCACCAGTTCTAGGCTTGGAATTTATGGAAGTACTTATTGTGATTCATTCAAGACTTCAACTATTTTGTTAATCTTGGCTGGGGAGATGATAGAATAGTTTGCTGGTTTTCCTAATTCCTGATTTTCAGAACCAGAGTCTTTCTTCAATTCTTCACTTCTTGAGCTTGAATCTTGTTGGCTTCTTTCCTCAGATTCATCAGTGAATTCTTCTTGCTGAATTTCATTTCCAGAACCTTCTTTAGAAAAATCTTCCTTGGATTCATCTTCTTCATTGCTAGACCAATCTTCAGCATCTTCTTTCTGTGATTCAGATTCATCATCACTTAATTCAATGACTGCACTGGAGTGATCACTCCTCTTCTTGGAGGAAAATTGAGCAAGTAATCTGTAGCTCTTCCTTCTCTTTGGCGGTTCAGCAATTGGAGAGTCAGACTCTTCTTCCTCTTCAGTCTCTGAGGCCTTTGATTTATCAGGCAAGCTTTCTTGACTCTTAGCATAGGCAGGGGCATGTCCTTCTTGAGAATCATCATCATTTGACCGACCATTTGAGCTTGTTGGAGCATTTACGTTTGGAGATGCAGTTGAGTCATATTGCAGTTTTTCTTCATTATCAGAGTAAATGCTCTAAGAGTTAGCCACAGGGCTTGTGCATTCTTCTTCATCAGTAGATTCTGCATTTTATTTTATGAATCCAGCTTCACCTTCATCACTGGATTTATTCTTTGGGGACTCGGTCTTTAGATCTTCAGTTCCCTTTTCTTCCTCGGACTCTACGTTCTCCTTTTCGTCAGATATATTTTCTTGTGAAACTGGGACAGGTTTGTTTTCCACCTTAGCTCTCTTTCTTGATGGCCCTTGAAGAAGTTTGTTACTTCTCCTCTTAGTTTCTATAAATAGGGCTTTTTCTTCTGTATCCTTGTCTTCCATGGAGAGGCTTTTTGTTTGGGCCTTTGTTTTCTTCACACCTTTGGATTTCTTCCTTGCTAGTGTGGCTGCTACTGTTGCTGAGTCACCAGACTCAGAGCTTTCCACTTCTTTTGCCTTTCTTTTCTTAGTAGAGTCCTTTCTGCTGCCCCCAGCTATAGTTAGCCTCCTATTTTCCTTTGGGTTCTTCTTCCAGTTTATGAACAGCTGAGGAGACATAATTTTGTGAACATTAAGAATTTTGCCCTCATCATCCTTAATTTTATTCTTCAACTTTTTCTTCAGGATGATACTTAAAAATCTCCCATGAAAAACCTTTGTGATTGGTTTTTCAGTTAACCTTTTCTTTTCTTCCTTATCCAACCACTTAGACATATGATCAAGCAGGATAGCTCCAAAGTTTATGTGTTCCTTCAGGACTATAGCAGACATGATCTTCAGTTGTTGGTCAATCACAGTATCATGTGCAATGTCTTTGCATAAGATACATTTACCCACTATTTCAGCAAGGAACTCGTATTCTTCATGAAACTCCTTTTTCTTCATGTCCTTCAGACTAGGGTTTCTTTTGTACTGCATAATCTTCTTAGATTTTTCAGTGTCGATCTCTTCCAGGCTTTTCAAATCTTGGTCAGGAAGGCCTAAGCATTGATTGATGTCAGAAGAGTTTAGCTTCAGAATCTGACCCTTCGCCTTGGTGGAGAGAATCCCAGAATTTATGGTTGCATTTGAATGAAACTCTTTGACCAGGTCACCATATATTCGTGTGTTTGCCTCAAGACATTCTAAGAACCCAACCTTCTTCACAAGTTCAAGAATATCCCTAAACTTTTTCTCTGATTTTTTGAACATCTTGGTTCCTAGCTGAATGCCAGTGATTACTCGCCAATCTGCCATTTGAGGAGTTCAAAGAATATAGGTATTTGTTCTAGAGAGTCTTATGAGAGATAGTTGAGTGTGATTTGGGCAAGGATTTGGAGGATTAATGGAATTTTTATGTGAGGAGGCTTTTAGGGTTTGAAAATGGGAGGGAGAGAGGTTCGACAGTTCCTGGTAACTGTTTGGAAATATTGAATTTGTCTTTAAGGCAGTTCCTTCTCACTCTGCATATGATGTGATGTGTCAACTAGCCATTGGTTGCACGATGACCAGTAATGAGCTGTAACTCCCCCACTAACTTTTCAGTTAGATGTTTTTTTTGGTAGAGTAGTCGTCTGATTGACGTGGATTGATCGTTGACCTCTCTAGTTCGTAGAGTAACATGATAGGGCAGCTATGGACTCTATGATTTCCTTTGTTGACTCAACGATCAACTTTTGAGAGATGATGCAGTGGATGGTTTTTGTCATTACTTTTCATTTTGAACCTGCATGGCTCGACTAATGATGTACTTCATGAAGCCTTGGATACTTCTCTTCAGCAGGACATCTTTTTAACCAGCATTCGAACTGATCTTCCCATAATCTGAATGGTTGAGCAATTATCTCGTTCTTTCAAGCTCCTCATGAGTTAGAATAGCCTCTAGTAAGACTACGATCGTTAAGTCTGTTTCTACGATCGCTGAGGTTACACTACGATCGTTGAGGTTGCTCCTCGATCGTTGAGTTTGCTTCTACTTTTACTCTACGATCGTTGACTGACTGTCTTGGTCCTTGAGATGAACTTGACTAAGCAATCCTTCTAGGTTAAGGTAGCTCAGGAAGGGCCAACCTCTTAGAATGAACTAAGGGTCAGGTTTGTCCCTGAGACACTTTCTAGATGAACTACTTTAGTAGTAGTTTGCACTGATATCTCATTTGACCTTTTCTAGTGGGGAGGTCCTCTCCCATCTTTAGACAATTACATTTGTTGTAATCATGGTGTCCTCCCTCTCTTACACTACGATCAGATGTTTGATTGTAGGCACTCCACTATTTTGAGTTGGGTGG
Source organism: Panax ginseng (assembly GCA_020205605.1). Lineage (NCBI taxonomy): Eukaryota > Viridiplantae > Streptophyta > Magnoliopsida > Apiales > Araliaceae > Panax > Panax ginseng. Next base: position 71,375,205 of record CM035134.1, on the reverse strand, counting down.
CTGATAGGTTATCGGTAGTATGTTTTGAGACATTTCTACTGACTATGGATCTTTATTTGGTTCATCAGCCACAAAGTTTTAGGACTTTGGAGCTGGTACATAGAATATTTCAGTGTTGTTGTTCCTTAACAGATCACTGCTCCCCCATGGTTGATGTTGTCTTCTCAGTGAGGTGTGATTTTCTTTTCATCATGTGTATTAGGAGGCATTCTTGGATATCTCCTTCTGACTGAAATCACCATAAGCAATAAAATCTATTTTCATCGTAGACATGGATAATTCTAGGACTGATCAGTTTACAATCTTTTGACAGTACTGCGAACGTAGTCTTCTTTGTCAGCTTGAGCTTGTGGAGTTTCGCTTCTGTAATGAGTTCCTCATATTTGATGCTCGATGATCCTCTGTGAAGAGCTTTCTTGAGTATTCTTCTCTTTGCATGATTGAGCATCTAAGACCCTTTTTTATCTCAAATTGAATGGCCTGCCTCCACATAAAAATCAGTAGCCATGTGAGCTTTATTCAGATCGGCTCAGCAGGTCTTCAAGGACAAGCTTTGACATATAGGAGTTTTATCATAATCATTTCTGAACAGTCTTAAGCCTTATGCTGGTTGAATCTTCTTTGACTGTAGTCTTTTGCCTCAACATTCCTTAGTGTGGCCATATAGACCAGGTACCTGTAGGTTATGAATTTCTATTTTTGGTACCCATGGTTAGATAGGTCCTGCTAGGTTAGTTATCTAAACCCCTGTTCCTCATATATTGGGATAATAATCATATTGATCACTGATGAATGAGTTTTATATTCATAATTGAGTGCATTTGAGCTTAATCTTTTGGATGTTTTTAAGTGTTTGTGTTTATTCATGCATGTTTTACGTTATTTTGTAGGACTTGGGACAAAAGTTACTTGGATCGACGTTCGGGGTGGCTAGATTCACGTTTTCGGCTTGCCATTTACACAGCAGTCACTTCAGAGACAATTTGAGTATTGCTCCGGACCTTATTTCGAAATACTCAAAGAATGAAAGTTGTAGATCTACTTCTCCTCTTTCTGGAACATCCTCAATCATCAAAATTGGAGTTCGGACGAAGAAGTTATGGCCATTTTCCCAAAGGACGTTGGAGCAAAAAATGTCAAAAAAGGGGCCAGCGCCGGGGTGCCCATTTTTGTTTATACCCGGCCTTGTATACTGGGAATAGTGTGTTAACATTGTGTCCAAATATTTGGGGTCTTTGGGGAAGAGGTTGGTTGGGCCTGGACGCGTTTTTGGGCGAATTTTGACACCTTTTTGACTTTAAATTGGATTGGGTTTGTTCCTAAGCTCAAAATTGGACTTGTAATCTATAAATACATGATGTAAGACATAAAATAAAGGGAGAATATATAGATAGATTAGATTAGAGATACACTCCATTAGATTAGAACATAACCTTAGTTCTTATTAATTTTGGAGATTGAAGCAACTTGGAGACCATTGAAGATTCAAAGCAGGAGCGAAAGAGGAGTCTCAAGACTACTGACAATAGATTCTATTCTCTTCTCTTCTCTTACTTCTATCTTTTAATTTTATTTAGTTGTGGATTCTTGGTTTTAATTCATTAATTATGAACTAATTCTTTTATTAAGACTACCAATTGAATTTTTTATGTCTATAAATTAGTTATTTGATTTGTTCCAATTATTTGTGTCAAAGTGAATTGTTTATCTTGCCTTATGCTTATTGATTAATTATCTGATCAGTAATTACCTTGTTACTTTAGAAGGAATTGGAAGAGGAATTCTAGGGATAGAACTGGGCATGATAACATGTGACTTAGTTATTTGCACAGTGAATAATTAGTTTTGTGAATAGAATGGAAATATTTGTTCGCCGCATGTAACACATAAGGAATTGGGATTGGAAAGAGTTTAATTCAATTGTTTTGCATAGGAATATAGCAAGATTAATCTGGATTAAATAGAAGGCAATTGATCACTTGGAAAAGGACTTTTGGCATTTGAGAATTCCTGTTAACAATTCAGTAGGCATAATAATTGGGATAATTGGATAATTAGTTTATAGTTCATAATTGGGGATATTGGAGTCTTAACCTTTATTTAGCAATTCAGTTTAATTAGTTAATTTAGTTTTCATAATTAGAAAAATCACGATTTGAGATTGTTTAAATAAAATTAGTTTGGTTAAGAATTAGTACTTGGTGATTTTTATTAAATAATTCCTTGTGGGAACGACACTCTACTTTTATTTTATTACTTTTTTACCGTGTATACTTGTACGTATTCATTGATTGCGAAATCGATCAACAAGTTTTTGGCACCGTTGCCGGGGAATTAATTTAATAATTATTTACTAATATTAATTTCAATCAAATTAGTCTTAATTTAAACATTTTTATTTTTATTTTTATTTTTCATTCTCTTCCTATATTTCTCTCTTTTCAGGTACAATGGATGACTTTTTGTATCAATGGCCATACACGAACATGACTCAACCAAGGGGAGCGGAGATTGACAGACTCGAGAAACTTTCTGCATTGTTAACACAGATTGAGACACTTTCGAGGAAGATTGAAGCTTTGGAAGCTCAACGTCGTCAAAGTATGGCGGTTACTTGTGATTATTGTGCTGGAAATCATATGAGTCATAAATGCGCCATCAGTTTCGAGCCGGTACAGTATAGTGGTGATTACCCCAATAATTATGTCTATCCCAACAACTATCATTATGATTAGGCAGGATTTTTCATGGAGTAACAATCAAGCTCAAGCTCAAGCGCCGAGACAAAAAAGCACATCCGGATTCCAAAATCAGACTCAACAACGAGGAAATCAAGTTTGGAAGAAGCCTTGGAAAAATTTATTAGAGCATCTGACAAAAAGAACGAGGAAAAAGACAAAAAAATTAATCAAATAGAGCTGAATATGCAAAGCCTAGGTGCGTCGATCAAGAATCTGGAAAATCAATTGGGGCAGATAGCACATGCTTTGAACAACCGTCCTCAATACACTTGGCTCTATGACATGGATGCCGAGACTGATGGTGAGCTCGAACCAAATCTGCAATCGGATGTGCCAAATGATATAGATGTTGAAAGAGAGGAAAGACTTGGGGACCAAGAAAAGGAGATCGGCGAAGATCTAACTTTGAGTACTAACGAAGATGAGCCAATTTCATTAGTATCCCATGTGCCTCCTCCACCAAAGTTCAAGAATCCGGGCAGTTTTGCAAAACCATGCCCAATCGGCAGTCATGTCGTAGGCAAAGCTCTTTGTGACATAAGAGCTAGTACAACTGTGGAGTCATGGTGGGTTGAAAAGGAGAAGATAGAGGAAGAGCCCATTGTGTTTGACAAGCTTCCACGCCATAATTTGATCACAAACACAATGGGGAAAGCACCTAGTGGTTTGCCGTTTTTAATGGGGATTCTATCTACAAAGAGCATGCTAGGTGACTTTAATTCAATGGTTTTTTCTAATGGGAACCTCCTAAAAGAGACATTGTTACTGATGGATGGAGGATTCCTCAATTTTCGAAGGGGAATTGGATAGAGAATTGAAGAAGTCAGGCTGAGACTATAAAACAAGCGCTTATTGGGAGGCAACCCAAGTTTAATTTTTATTTTTAGTTTTTATTAAGTTTTATATTAGTAGTTTTGAATTTTCATTTATTTAGGATTTAATAAAATTGCTTCTATCATGGTTTTACAAGTTATTCAAGTCAAATTCAAGTGTCGTGCCCAATTTGTTCCATGTGCTTAGCCTATTCTCCAAACTTAGTAGACAAGGAGGAAGATTGCTATATTTTTAGGGAAGTCCTCTGCTTTACTTTTTTATATTTCATCCATTGAGGACAATGTCTAGTTTAAGTTTGGGGGCATTTTAGTGTCGTATTGCATATAGTTAGTTATCTGCATAGTAGTTCGTTTTTTATATTTGTTAGCATTGTGTTTTTTTAGGTTGCATATAATATATGGTAGTTATTTGCATATTCATATATGTGTTGCATTAGTATGTGTTCATGTAGTATAATTGCATTTTTTTTGCATGAATATGTGTGATCGGTTGGTGTGGTCTTAGCTCGGCCTATGATAAGATTGGTATTAAATGTTAACTTGAACAGTATTGATAATTGATGATGAGTTCTAATTTTAATCATGATGATAATCGAGAGCTTATACGAAACTTATGTAAGGTTAGCACTTAAAGTTTAACTATTTTAATCCACTTGGTTCAAGGGTTTCATAATTTGTTTACGAGGGAAAATCTTTGTTAAAATTTAAGGAAATTAGTGAACCAAGCGGTAAAGGTTGGAATGACGTAAAAGCTTGAGTTTGGGGAAATCTATTGGATATATATATTACAAAAGAAAAAAAAGAAAAAAGGAATGATGAAAAGAAAAAAAAGAGAAAAAAAATTCAGAAAGAAAGAAAAAAGAATAAACACCGTGGCATGCTTGTCTAGTTTTGTGGCCTTTGTTACTTGAGTAAGTAAGCCCGAGGGGATTGTCGTTACACCTAGCGCCCTAAGGTATTAATGGCTTGAGAGTCGTTGGTCGAAAGCTCGTTAAGGTAGCACTGAAAAGCTTAAGGGAATAAGACAATGCACATCCATGAAAAAAAATGAATACAACACGAGAAAGAGCAAAAATTCCCTCGTGATTGAATAAGAGTATAAATAAATCATGTATTTACCTTAAGACTTGGTAATTGCTTAGTTTTAACCGGAGTTGTCATGTTCACAAAAGTAATTGAATTGGAACTGAAATTTTCCTTTTAAGAAGTTTGTTATATGATTATCTTGAATTGTGGTTGGTTAGAATGGTTAACAAGCACACACGCACAACATGGGTGATGACAGGTTTGGATTGACTAATTGGTTAGAGTTATGGATTTTGACTTGATTGGATATATTGTTTGAGTACCAATGGTATCTTTGAGGCTTGTTGCTATATATCATACTGATTTATTACTGGGTTCGTATGTATATTAGGAAGTAGATCATGCATATGCATTCATGTAGTTGAGTTAGTTCGTTTATTTTTAGTTCTTTTGTGTTTTTTCTTGAGGACAAACAAATGTTTAAGTTTGGGGGTATTTGATGAGTGAGTTTTATATTCATAATTGAGTGCATTTGAGCTTAATCTTTTGGCTGTTTTTAAGTGTTTGTGTCTATTCATGCATGTTTTACGTTGTTTTGTAGGAATTGGGACAAAAGTTACTTGGATCGACGTTCGGGGTGGCTAGATTCGCGTTTTTGGCTTGCCATTTACACAGTAGTCACTTCAGAGCCAATTTGAGTAGTTCTCTGGACCTTATTTCGAAATACTCAAAGAATGAAAGTTGTATATCTACTTCTCCTCTTTCCAGAACATCCTCAATCATCAAAATCGGAGTTCGGACGAAGAAGTTATGACCATTTTCCCAAAGGACGTTGGAGCAAAAAATGTCGGAAAGGGGGGGCGGCCTTGAGCGCCCATTTTAGCCTATGCTTGGCGTCGTATACCGAGGAGGAAGCGGTGTGCTAGCGTCGTCGTGTCTATACCGAGGTCTTTGGGGAAGAGGTTGGTTGGGCCTGGACACATTTTTGGGCGAATTTTGACACCTTTTTGACTTCAAATTGGATTGGGTTTGTTCCTAAGCTCAAAATTGGACTTGTAATCTATAAATACATGATGTAAAACATAAAATAAAGGGTGAATACATAGATAGATTAGATTAGAGATATATTTCATTAGATTAGAACATAACCTTAGTTCTTATTAATTTTGGAGATTGAAGCAACTTGGAGACCATAAAAGATTCAAAGCAGGAGTGAAAGAGGAGTCTTAAGACTACTGACAATAGATTCTATTCTCTTCTCTTCTCTTACTTCTAACTTTTAATGTTTATTCAGTTATGGATTCTTGGTTTTAATTCATTAATTATGAACTAATTTTTTTATTAAGACTACCAATTGAATTTTTTATGTCTATAAATTAGTTATTTGATTTATTCCAATTATTTGTGTCAAAGTGAATTGTTTATCTTGCCTTATGCTTATTGATTAATTATCTGATCAGTAATTACCTTGTTACTCTAGAAGGAATTAGAAGAGGAATTCTAGGGTTAGAACTGGGCATGATAACATGTGACTTAGTTATTTGCACAGTGAATAATTAGGTTTGTGAATAGAATGGAAATATATGTTCGCCGCATGTAACACATAAGGAATTGGGATTGGAAAGAGTTTAATTCAATTATTTTGCACAGGAATATAGCAAGATTAATCTGGATTAAATAGAAGGCAATTGATCACTTGGAAAAGGACTTTTGGCATTTGAGAATTCCTGTTAACAATTCAGTAGGCATAATAATTAGGATAATTGGATAATTAGTTTATAGTTCATAATTGGGGATATTTGAGTCTTAACCTTTATTTATTTGAATTCATTTATAAAGCAATTCAGTTTAATTAGTTAATTTAATTTTCTTAATTAGAAAAATCACGATTTGAGATTGTTTAAATAAAATTAGTTTGGTTAAGAATTAGTACTTGGTGATTTTTATTAAATAATTCCTCGTGGGAACGATACTCTACTTTCACTTTATTACTTGTTGACCATGTATACTTGCACGTATTCATTGATTGCAAAATCGATCAACAAGTTTTTGCACCAGTCATATTCATGCATGTAACTAATTTAGATAATACATTTTGAGATGCATGATGGTGAGTGTGTGTAACATTTGCTATTTTAGTAAAACACTCTTTTTCTTTGATGGTTTCATCATTTGCTAGGTTATCTTCACAAGGTTTAAATGCTCATAGAGTGAGAATCAAATCTACGATTTATTAGTATCTGGTTGATTCATGGAGGTGATCAGTTTCTATGAATCTTCAAGATACTCTTGTAGAACTGATCATACTCTGTGTGTTATTAAACACTTAGACCATAGGAAGTACATACATACTAACCCATCAGCAAAGATTACTTCACATGGAATTAATTTAACTTGTGATGCTCTTATGACCCATTTCAGATTACTTTCAAGATGTCATCTTCAACTTAAAACTTGGATGGAGAGAAAGTTTATAGGCATTTGAGTTTCCACCCTCAGTGTACTTTCTCTCTTCACTTTTTTTAGGTAGATTATGATTCCTTGAAAGAATACTATTATAGTTCATAAGGGATGCAATCATGATGTACATATTTATAAAAGTGAGGAACCATACATTTTTACTGTCAGTTTCTTAATAGTTATTTATCTAAGATATACTGAGTTTAGTCATTGATGTGTATAGTTTCTCAATTTCTTATGATAGCTAGCTGCTCCAGTTGACCTTTAATCAATCAATTATGGTCTTGAAGATGCAAGCTAAGAGGATATCAACATATTTAGTTCTTTGACATCCTTGAATTCACAAGATTTACATCCAGCTGCAGGTTGGCTAGACACATGTTTGAGAAGTTCTTATTTCTTCTCTAGATAAGCATTGCTTATCATGTATGGCCTTTTCATCTTTTCAAGCTGATGGATGTTTGATTCTTTTATGTTGATGTCTCTTGAGCTTTCTAGCCTGGTCTTCAGCCTACAAGATTGACCGCGAGCAAAGATTGCTCTTGTTGATATGACACTCAAGAACATGGACCAATCTGAGCAGCTTCAGGTGTGTATACACAATTACCTGTACATAATATTTCCAACGTGTGAGCTCATCTGCATATAACAAGTGACTTACTACTAGACTATGTTTAGAACAATGTTGGTGCCTAGGATCAGACTCAAAGTGATTAGCTTTTGAATATAGCATGAGAACCTGCTCTGATACCAATTGTTAGTTCTAGTAAGTATAATATAGATTTAGAAGGGGGGTTAAATAGATCCTTTGAATTTCAAATACTTTTTCTCATTTATTTTGTATTGCTCATTAAGTAGTATATGCCAAACATAAGAATCTTTTCAAGCACAGCGGAATAAGTAAAAGATCCCTTTCATTGACATATTCATAATCAATCATACATTGGTTGTATAGTTAATTTAGTAGTAAGTAGTTAACACGTACATAGTAGTTATAGCAGTAGATGTACATAAGGTAAATGACATAAAGTAAAAGACACAAGGGGTTTTAAGTGGTTTAGAGACTCAAGCTCCTAATCCACTCTTTTGCTTTCAACTAGCAGGATTTCTACTAAGGAAGGGCAGCACCCTAAATCATTAAGATTCCTTCAAGGTCAGCAGCCTTGGGACTTCAGTTCACTAAGAACTCTTCAAGGCCAGCAACCTTGGAACTTCTCTAGTTCACTGGGAACTCTTCAAGCCCAGCAGGCTTGGAACTTCATTTAGTCCCTCTGGACAAGGACCCCTCAGGCCCTGGCTTCTTGTTGTTGTAGTTGTTGATGTTATTGGTGCTGAGCTACTAAGATGTCATTAAGCTCTGAACATCTTCTGTACTTAGCAGCTTGGTGTGGTCCTCTTTGTATTCTGCTTCGAGTATGGACCACATCTTCTTTGGTGCAGCTGATCTTTACTCTTTTCTGCTCATCTTCATCTGATGTCAGTTGTGCACCATCACCATCTGGATTTGCTAAGTCCCTGAGCTTTTGGTAGACTTCTTCTGGTACTTAGCAATCCCAGAACCCTTCTTGAATGTTTTGTAGACATGGTTCTGCACTTGTTCAGTTTCAACTTTAGGTTCATGTTGATTCGTAGAGTGGTTCTCCTGATCTTCTTTGTACTCTACCACTTTTCTAAATGCTATCACTTTGGCCTTCTCGGCTCTCAGCTTAGCTACCATCTTCAATGACATTCTCATCTTTGTTGAGTGAAGCTCTAATCCGTTTAATTCCTTCTTCAAGGCTTCTTGACTTCCACCTTAGTAGTCTCACTGTCACTGAGACTTGTTCTGTTGATCTTTTGGTGGAACTCATAGAGTCAACAATAGCATTCAATAACTCAATGATTCTGCAACATAGCAATCATCTGCTCTCGATGAGGTGGTTATCGTGGGAAAGCGAAAAGTACCGAGATCCAGGAAATGGTGGAACCGGCGGATAGTGATTGAGACCTTTGAAGTTGGAGCTGATCAAGCATCAACCGAAGTGCAGAATCTGCGGGACCAGGTTTCCTCTTTGGAACAGTTGTGGGAAATAGAAAAGCTACTAAATAGCCAACTGCGAAAAGCATTAATAGAAACAATGGAAGAACAAGATAAGCTTAAAATCCAAATTGACCAAATGGGAGCTAAAAGCAACAAGTCGGGTGCAGCTCCGAACAAGAAGGGAAAAAGAAAAATGAAAGATCGCGATATAGGAAATCCTGATATCAACCATGGAAACTTTAATCGAATAGAAAGGTGTACAAATTGTGACAAGAAGCATGAAGGCGTATGCAGAAAAGGGGAGAATGTTTGCTACAATTGCGGACATGAGGGACATTTCTCTCCTCAGTGTCCCAATCCAAAGCAATGTGTCTGTTTTATTTGTGGGATAGAAGGTCATCAGGCAAAAGGTTGTCCAAGATCAAGAAAAAGGCGTAGTAAATAGGTAGTATAGGTTATGTGATGTAGTTCTGTTTAATATAATATGTGTAATAAGTATGTTTGTGTAATGTAATATTCTCAACTTTTGTATGGGTCAAAGCCGTAAATCCCGACTCTTGTGGTCACAAAGGGATAGCAGTATGGGCTATGTTAGCAGTATGGGCTATGTTATGTAAATTACTTTGAATTAATGAAAACGAACATATGTTTGAGTTATGAAACATATTTAATATATTAAACTTATGTGATAAGGTTTAGAATGTAAGTTAAATTATGTTTTATTTAACCAGATAATGCCGCCAAGACGACAAACTAGAAATCAAAGGGCAGAAGAATCTATCAATAACGTTGGTGGACAACAACCAGATCCAATGCAGCAATTCGCAAACATGGTAGCTCAGGCCATGCAACAAGGAATGCCAGCCGCAGGGAACTAGCAGGACAACCGCTTGGCGAACTTTAAGGACTTCAAGGTTGTAGGACCGCCCAAATTCAAAGGGACAACTGACCCTGTAGAAGCCCAAACTTGGGTTAAGGAAATCGAAAAGGCGTTTGTAATAGCTAGGGTAGCTGAGGGGCAAAAGACCGCTTTTGCCACCTACATGATGAAGGGTGAGGCAAATTTTTGGTGGGAAGCGAATCAGGCGAGGGCAGGAGCAGGTGTAGTTACATGGGATAGGTTTAAAACTCTATTTTTCAAAAACTATTTTTCATCTAGTATGCAGGCTAGGATGGAGGTAAAATTTCTGGAGTTGAAGCAGGAAAATATGACTGTTGCGGAGTATGCCGCAAAATTTAATGAGTTGGCTAGGTTCGTCCCGCATCAAGTTGATACGGAGGCTAGAAAAGCAAGGAGATTTGACCTAGGATTAAAACCCTGGCTCTACAACAAGGTGGCAATGTTGCAGATCCCTACATTTGTAGTACTCATGGAGAAAGCAATTATTGCTGAGGAGGGGAGTGAGGCCATGAGCCTCTACAACAAGGAAAGAAGGAACAAGGGTAAAGTTGAGGGAGCTGGGAAGGTGGAAACAAACAAGGGGAATAGGAGTGAAAAGAGGAAGGGGAACAACTTTGGGGGTGTGCAGGTAAAGCAAGAAGGTGTAAAGAAGAAGCCGGTGGTGCAATGTGGGAATTGTGGGAAGAACCATTTGGGGGAATGTCTGAAAGGTAAATTTGCATGTTTCAAGTGCGGGCATGAGGGCCATATCTCTCCCAACTACCCAAATCCTAGAACGATTAGTGGGTGTTTTCTGTGCGGATCAAAGGAGCATAAGGTGAAGGACTGTCTGAAAAGGAGAACGGAGGCAAAAAGCGTGAACATGGGAAAAAGCGGCGGAATTTTGGCAATCACAGGACCAACTTCATCCAGCAAGCCGACAAAATCTACTGCACGGGTTTTCAACATGAAAGTTCAGGATACAATGGCAGCTGGCAATGGAACTCCAGGTACTTTTCGTATAACTTTTATTTTCTTATATATGATTTTCCTATAAATAATAAATTATTTTATAAAGAAATTTTGGAGGAATTTGAGTTCTTCTAGAAATCAAATTTCCGTTTAATCAAAAAGACAAGCTTTATGTGAATAGTTAAAGAATCAGTTCGATCAAATTTGATCGAGACCTACTAGCAATTATTGTGTACTCTGGTACGTATGAGTTTTAAAATGGTGATTCCGGGGACGGAATCTTTATAAGGGAGGGTGAATGTAATAACCCGATATTTTCTATACAAATAAATCAGAAATTTTGCGTATAATTTTTTTTTATTTATTAAAATAAATATGGGGAATTATGTGTCAAGATAATGTGTATATATATATGTGTGATAAATAAAATATATTTATTACATGAATTATTACAATTAATTTTGTTTTAGAATTATTGATTATTATAAATTATATTTTTATAATAATTAATTTTATTGTAGAAATGTTTTATTATTTATTTTTCAAAGAAAATATGATATTATATTATTTAAATAATATATGGAATGATTATTGTAATTATTATTTATTTATATGAATTTTAATTCAGATTATTAAGTTAAGTATTTTGACTTAATTAATAATATTGTTTATGCAAGGTAAATCAGATATGGAATCCAAATCCTAATTCTGAGTTTTGATCAAGAAATGATAATAATATTATAATATTATAATATTTTGATTTTTCAGTGCTATAAATATGTACTGTATATATGAACCGATGATGGTTGGCCAATTATGGTATTATGTGTGAAAATCTAATTTAAAATACAAATTAGAGTTTAAAATTATTGGACAATTGTGATAATGTGATCAATGTCTGGTATTATAAATATAATCGTTAATTAAGAAAATCCTAATTATTGTTGTAAACCCTAATTGCGAAATCAAAACCCTAACTGATATTTAGGAACCCTAATTGATAATTGTAAACCCTAATTACTTAAGTAACAAGGTTAATTATATTATAATACTCTAATGTTCATGTATAATTAGAAATTTAAATTATAATTAACAAAACCCTAATTTTGAAATTTTAAAACTAAAATTAATTTATTTCTTTACAAACCCTAGTTGCTAAATCTTATTTATGTTATGTGCTAAACCTTAAGGTTGAACCCTAAGGGTTAAACCCCAAGGGTCAAACCCTAAGTGTTTGGCAAATTACTTGGTTGCCATTAAAATGATTTACAATTTGACCATTTTACCCCTAGTGTATTATTTTGGTAAATTTATAGGTTTTGACAATTAGGGGAAGTTGGTGACCAAATCCAACAACCCCATATGCTCATATTTGACAGCATTTAGCTCTTTTATTAACCAATTCATGCACTACAACCCATTATATATAGATTGGAGAGAGAAATAATGCATTTTGTTCACTAAAATTTTGCCAACTCTCATCCTTGAGCCTCTCTCTCTAAAACCAACGAAAATCTCTAGCATTTCATTCCCATTTTCAAGCCCCACTATTAATCATAACATATTAGAAGCCAAAAGTCATAAAATCATTCTTAGAAAGGTATAAACCCTAGCCATAAATTCTGTCCAATGATCTGTAGTTAGATGTTAGTTCTTAATGTTAGAATATTTTGTTTTTAGTGTCTAATGATGATCTGGGTTGCTAGATGTTGAATCCATAACATCTAGAGGCTCGGATTTGAAGATTTCAAAAATTTGGGAATTTTATTTTTGGTGGTCTGACAGTGAATGTTAGAGCCTATAAATCTTTTTCTGTTTATGATTTCTGTTATTTATAAATTGTAATTGGTAGCCTGTAGTGTGGTCTTTAATATGCAAAAAGAATCAAGGTCATTTGATGTTTAGAATGGAAGGTATTAACGGTCAAATATCGGCATTGACCGGAAGCATTCTGGGCAGTCAAGAACTTGCCCAGATTGGTCTGACACGAAGTTCAAAGGCACAGATCTTGCTTGTTGTTAATTGTTTATTGTTTTTGTTGCATCTAGATTGTAGTCTGGTATATGAACTCTAATTTTATGCCTTAAAATCTCCTTAAAAGTATACGAATCGAAGGTGGTGGATGGTCAAAGTAGACCATCCGGTCATGTTTTCGGTTTCTGGAAAATTTCTAGAAATTTTTAAGGCTTATTTTTGACATAGTTTGACCGAGATAGATCTGGCTTTTCTGTTGTTGTTTTAGTGATGTTTTGTGATGTATCTATAGTGTTACATATTGTCTACAAGATAGAACCCTTAGATCACTTAAACATCACACAAATCACAAGTTGTGGAAGCCCAAAGTAGGGCAGTCGAATTGTTCTTCATTTCTGGGCAAACCCAGAAATGAAGAACTGCTCTGACAGCCACTTTGAAGGCTTATATCTTTTGATTGTGATGTTGTTTGCTAATGTTTGTTGGGTCTTGTAGTGTTACATTTATACTACATGATTTGACCAAAAACAGGCACTCAAACATCATGATCCGATCAGAAATCATGGTCAAACCTGTTCACTCGGTTTCTGTCTATGAATTTCTGGGCAGGCTCAAGAACGCGAAGAACACCAATAGCGACAGTTACGTCGCTATAGGCACCCTTTAGCGACAATTTAGTAATAAAAATTATATTTTTATTAGATAATTATTATTAATTAGTTTTTAATTCTGAAAAATACTAAATAAATTATTAAAAATAATTTTAAGATCCGAAAATTATATTTTAATTATTTTGGATATATTTCATAAATATTTAATATTTTTGGAACATTAAAAGTATTTAATTTATTTAATTATAATATTAAATAAATTATTTAAAATGATTTTAATTTATAAAAAATCATTTAAAATTATATTATGATATAAGAAAATATTCTAAGTTATTTTTAATGACTTTTAATATTTTGTGATAAATTTTATTAATAAAATAATATTAATGATAATTAAGTTATTTAATAAATGAATTAAATAAATAAATTAAAAAATAATTTTATTATATTAAAAATCATTTTAAATAATAATAAGGTATTTAAAAATATTCTAAGTTATAAAATATAATTTTTAATATTTAAAGGATAATTTCATTAATAATTTAATATTAATGATATTAATTTAACACTAATTTATTTAATAATTATATTAAATAAATATTTTTAAAATGGTTTTATTAATTTAAAATTATTTAAAAGGGATGTAAATATTTAGATAAATAATACATTAATATTTTACTATTAATTTTAATAATTTAAAATGATTTTAAATATTTTAAAAATCGATTAAAGGGTAATATAAATGTTGTAAAAATATTTTTAGTTATTATAAATAACTTTAATGTTTTAGCAATGGTTTCATTAATAGTTTAATATTAATTGAATATTAATAATAATAGAATTGTTTGATATTTAAATAATTTATTAATGATTCTGATATTTCAAAAATTATGATAAATGGTAATAATTATTTAAAAATTATTATAAGGCCATGAAAAATAGTGTGACTGGTATTTAAGTTATTTTATGTATATTGAACTACTCTATAGAGTCTTAGACTCGATAAATGTCCGATAAAATTGTAAATACACCGACACATTTCAGAAATTGATCTGGACTTAGATAGATTGATTTGATAAATGTTTATTTGTGATTCAATGGTTAAAAATTACATGACAGTGTGTTTAGATTATGTGCTGACTGCAATTAGCAGTACAATATGATATGATATGTTATTCTAATCGAATGAATGATCTATTTAATGATAGGGCTTGACATAAAAGATAAATCTAAGTTGTGTAAGCGGTGAGACAAAAGATATCTAACCCTTTGCATTTACTTTATGCAACGGACATGCGTAAGATAATATCTGAATTGTTCATTTCAATTGTTCAAATATTTCAACCTTTGTATATACTTATGCAATGATTCTGTATAAGTAAGTTATTAAATTATAGTTGTTGTACAAGTTCCTTTATTCTGTTCAGGAAATGAGAACGTAGCCGGGACTAGTCGGGGAACGGAGTGATGGTTCGAGATGTTGTATTAGTAGTTCTCACTATTCTATAAAATAGTGTGACAATAAATATAACGATGACTCTATTTGAGAGTGGATATTATCTAGAAGGCAATATTCCTGTTTAAACTCTCAGCTATGTTTTGTCGTATATTACACGACGTTTGTATAATTAAGTTTTTATTTGTATTCTGTACCATATATTTGACGACTCAGAATAGGTGATGTATACCTATTTTGGGGGCGTCACATAAAGGGTGATCCCGGTATATGGTTTATAAAATTTTAAAACTCTGATTTTCCACGTTTCCGCTTATTTTGTGCAAATTTGATTACGTCTTTGAATATTACAAACCTAACAGTGGTATCAAAGTCAAACTTTTATGCGAATTATTAATTATCAAATTTGATATGTATATTGATATGTGTTCAGAACAATTTAATTGGACATAATTTTGTTGTATAAAATTTATTTAACAAAAAAAAAAGAGGAGCCGAATTTTATTTTATTTTTTTATCGAAAATCTGTTATATTGCGGACTAAGAATGATTCACGGAACTTCTACAATATTATCGAAGTTAACTCCACGTGGCCAGGATCACGTTTTTTTGAAAAAGAAGAAATCAGTTCCACGTGACCAGGATCACGTTTCTTTTTTTGAAAAGAAGTAATCAGTTTTCTAACCTGGTGAATCATTTGGATTATGTTAACTTGGTGAGAAGCACGTGAATGATCAGTAGTATGATTACTTATATATATAATATATAAATAATCATATAACGACTATTATAATATATTATATTCTTAATTATTTTATAATTAAAATAAAATTTTATTTTAATCTTAAAATAAAAAGTTTATTTTAATTTTAAAATTAGATTTCATGCTAACTAATTAGAGTTGGAATTGGATTCCATGATAACTAATTAGAGTTGAAATTGGATTTTATGTTTCCTTAAATAAAGGAGTTTATTTAGATATGAAATAAGATTTTTATATTATTCAAAATAAAAGAGTTTATTTATGAATAGGAAACAAAATCTGTATTTCCTTAAATAAAAGAGTTTATTTAGATATGGAATAAGATTTTATATTATTCAAAATAAAAGAGTTTATTTATTAATAGAAAAGCAGAATCTGTATTTTCTTAAATAAAAGAGTTTATTTAGATATGGAATAAGATTTCATATTATTCAAAATAAAGGAGATTATTTGTGAATAAGAAAGAGAATTTGTGTTTCCTTTAATAAAGGAGTTTTTTTTTTTACTTGGAATTGGATTCCATAATTAATTAAAATAAAAGAGTTTATTTTGATTAAAGATTTTGATTAAAATAAAATAGTTTATTTTATTCAAAATTGGATAAATTAAAATAAAAGAGGTTTATTTTGATTTAAATTTGGATTAAAACAAAGGAGTTTATTTTGATTCAAAATTAGATTTTATACTAACTAAATTTGCCCATTAAATGATATCATATATATATATATATATATATATATATATATATATATATATATATTGAATGTTTATTATTCATAAGATGAATGTTATTTATTGATGCATATGATGATATGTATGATAATAAATGGGATTGATTATGTATTGACCAATGTGATTGGATTTTATTTTAGTTTGAAGCATGAATGTATGGGTTTTATTAAATGAGATCTGCGTACCTCGTCTTCTCTAATTTTTTCTTAATGTAAATTCTAACTCCCTCCTATGTACTTCCCCTTGACTGTTGATCAAGGTTTCTATTTATTTTAAATAGTTATGTAATAGGAATAATTAGAATTAATTTTGAAGAATTGGAGATCAAGGAGCAAGGAGCGTTTGAAGACACGTTTGTAATAGAGCCCGGGTTTAAATGTAATAGTTATATTTAAATATTAATTCTTGCACCCCTAGGTTTTGACCTTTTGGTTCACT
Organism: Panax ginseng; assembly: GCA_020205605.1. NCBI lineage: Eukaryota > Viridiplantae > Streptophyta > Magnoliopsida > Apiales > Araliaceae > Panax > Panax ginseng. The sequence continues at coordinate 71,358,299 of CM035134.1, read as the reverse complement.
TGGTGGCTCTAGTGAACCAAACTAGCTATAGAATAAAAGTTCATAATCAATCAAGGGTAGAATATAGTATTCTATATGTACATGCTTATACTATATATATATATATATATATATATATATATATATATATATATATATTATATATTATGCAAACATGCTTCGCATATTAATTAATATGACGCGTATTTTATATATATATATGTGTGTGTGTGTGTGTGTGTGTGTGTGTGTGTGTGTGTGTGTGTGTGTGTGTGTGTGTGTGTGTGTGTGTGCTAAAACAAGATGAGACAAATTAATAACAAACCCCTCAAATATTTTATATTTAAGTCCTAAGCGTTCAAAGATATTCGGAATATTGAACGTCGCCTTTTAGCATGATAAAAAATAATAGAGTATCAATTAATTATTATAAGTTTGTTGTGTCACCATAAGGCTTATCTTAATTCTTTGAGATGTTAATTTTTATCACATTTGATGCTTATAAAGAAAATTGAACAATATTGTTTTGTTGTGTCACCACAAGGACAATGTTTTTCTTTTTTGAATATATGGAGTGATAGGTTAGACTTAACTTGGATAATTTTGATTCGCATGTGCCACCACTTGATCAAAATAATCTAAGAGGCAAAATACAAGGAGTTGCATATTTGATGTAATTGACAAGAGTTGTCTACCTATTTATTTATATATAGTTTGTTGTGTCACAACAAGGCTATATACATTTGAAATGAGATCCTTATTGTGACGCCCCCAAAATAGGTATACATCACCCATCTTGAGTCACCAAATACATGGTACAAAATTCAAATACAACTTAATTATACAACAGTCGTGCAAAATACGATAAAACATAATCTAAGAGTTTTAATAAGAATATTAGCATCTAGACAATATTCACACTCAATGGAGTCCTCATTACATTTATTGTCACACTATTTAACAAAATAGTGAGGACTACTAATGCTATCATCTGGATCGTCACTCCGTTCCCCGACTAGTCCCGGCTACGTTCTCATTTCCTGAAGAGAACAATGAAAGCAAAAGGGTGAGCTCAACTAGCCCAGTAAGAAATATTATAACTAAAAAAATGCAGAATAAATTATCGTTAGCCTACAACAGTGTTAAACTGATACAATATAACAAACATCAAGTTTAACTGCAGCGGAATAAGCAATCCATTAGAAGAGTCAAGTAGAGAATAAAATGTACTATCTTCTATGATTTAAAAGGTTTTTCATCACTTTTATCATTTGAGACTCGACAATAAATAATCCACATCATCGAATCACCCCTGCACTACGGCTAAGGATATTCTTTAGTATCACGACCACAAATTATCCATGCACTATGGGCCAAGGATATTTGTGTATTCATTAATGGTCATGATCATGCCAACAACTGTCCATCAATGCACTATGGGCCAATGAGGACTTTTACCACATCATTTATAATATTACGGTCATGATTATACCGAATGATCCCTGGTAATAATCATACCAAGTCCATCTATGCACTACAGGACACAGATGACTTTCAACAGAATATAAACATGAGGATGATGACAATGATATAAGAATTCAATAAAACAAGTTCAAGAATAAAAGATTTATAATCTAACTTATCCAGAAATCAATAATGTCCAAATTGTCAACATGATACTTCTTTGTAGAGTAAAATTCAAGAATGCTCGGAAGAATATTTCCATGAAAAGATACTGGATGAAGCGCAAATATCAAGGATATTCCACTAATTTCATGGAGTATAAAAGCCAAAACTTTAACTAACTGAGTATAATAAAGAATGGAATAACAAAAAGAATTCACCAGGCATACGATAGACCGCACAGACAGGTTATTCCAATAGAATAATAAATAATGGAACCAGGTCATGCGTAAACGCACAGATAGGATATTCCAACATAATAATAAATAATTGAACTAGGTCATGAGTAAACGCACAGACAGGATATTCCAACAGAATAATAAAGAATGGAATAACAGAAGAATTCACCATGCATGCGATAGATCGCACATACAGGTTATTCCAATAGAATAATAAATAATAGAACCATGTCATGCGTAATACGCACAGACAGGTGTTCCATCAAAATAATAAAGAATGGAATAACAGAAGAATTTCACCATATATGCGGTACTTCGCATAGACAGGTTATTCCAACATAAAAATAAAGAATGGAATAATAGAAGAATTTCACCATGTATACAGGTTATTCTAACAGAATAATAATGGATGGAATAACAATAGCTCTCTTCAAGAACACGAAAGAAATAATACACCTTAGCTTAGAAAGAAACTGGATAGTGGAGTAGTGAGATAGCAGACTTTTCTTCTTCTTTCTCTCTATAATTTCTCTTTTTAATAAATGCTCTATAGCTTGAGTGAATTGGTGAAGAATAATGAAGAAATGAGCTTCTATTTATAGAAAAATAAAGTTTCGATAATTGCACATTCTGGGGCTCAGAATATTACAGTATAATACCTTCCTCTTTTCCTTTATTTTTAATTTAGTCCTGCAAGTATTATCAAACTTGCACCACCTCCCCTAATAGTAAATAATGTGAATCAATAGTAAATCATGTGACTCAATAGTTCTAGACATATGAAAATACGAATTACAATATAGTACCTCCATCTATACCTCCATTTTTAACTTAGTCATGTAAGTATTATCAATCTTGCACTAACTCCCCTAATAGTAACAAGAATGTGAATCAATAGTACACACATGTGAACGAATAGTTATAATCATGTGAATTAATAGCAATTAATTTCTCATTTATCCGATTAATTACCTGACTGGTCAGTATAACTTCCAGACATCCATTAATATCGAAATAAATGTCGATTTCCACTATCACTAATAATTCCCACACAATGGAACTATCAATTTCATCTTTAATCAACACAAACTTATTCATCATTAATATTATAACTCATAATATTTAACAATCAGGTCGTTCCCAGAAAAGAGGGGGCTTTCTGATAAGGATTTCTCCTTATTGGCGCACAATTAGATGACCAAACCTCTTCTTGACAGAACTTCTAGACATTGTAAATATTGCAATTTAATAATATGAATAACTTTGTCGTCTTAATTATTGATTTAATAATATATCATATTATGCAGATGATACTGTGACTATAATTGAATCAATAATATGAGAGATATGATGCATCAATTACTGTAGCAATAATTGAGTGACTTCTCACGTAAGCATCAATAACTAATACCGTGTGCTACTATGCAACCACGTGTATTACTGTACTTTTACTACCGGTTAGTTCAACAGTTTCAACGGTAAAACTTTTCCGTTATTTTTTATAAAAGATAATTACATGCTTTTCTAACTACGACAATACTTCCATTGTGGGGTCCACCAATGATTGTGCCGTCGTACGAATATTTCCTGTTAAAACGAATATTCCCCGACCAATCGAATATTATATAGCCACTTGCTTACTTTGCAAAATTTTTAAATATTACCCACAACTATAACATTATATCACATCCACACAATAATATTCCAAAAATATATTTCAAGAAAATATTCTTTATTCATAAAAGTTAGGGTCTTACAACCTCCCCTTCTTATGAAATTTCATCCTTGAAATTAGGGTACGTACCCGGTATATCGAAGAGGTGAGGATATCTTGACTTCATCTTAGATTCTAACTCCCAGGTCATTTCATCCACATCGTGGTTTCTCCACAAAACTTTGACTTGAGGTATAACCTTGGAGCGTAGAATATGATCATTCTTATCCAAGATTTTAATAGGAACCTCTTCATACGTTAAATCTTCTGCTATTTCGTCCGGTTCTAACTCAATAATGTGGTTCGGGTCTTTCACATATTTACGTAACATAGATATGTGAAAAACATTATGAACACGAGACATACTTGGCCTAACTTCCCTTGAAGTCAAGGACACAAAGTCTTAATAAATCTTCAAGAGTTTGAATAGTCCTTTTCGACTGCCCATCCGTTTGAGGATGATATACCGAACTAAATTAGAAATCCGTGCCCATAGCTTTTTGCAAACTAACCCAAAATCGTGATGTGAATCTTGGGTCTCGATCAGAAACTATGGATACTGGCATACCATGAAATCTTACAATCTCGTTTATGTACATACTAGCAAGACGTTCAAGTGTATAAGTTTCTCGTATCGGTGAGTAGACTTGGTCAATCTATCAACAATGACCCAAACCGCATCTATGCCTTGAGAAACCTTGGGAAGACCAGTAACGAAATCCATGGTAATGTGCTCCCACTTCCATTCTGGAATTTCAAGTGGTTGCAATGGACCTTTTGGCACTTGATGCTCCGCCTTAACTCGTTGACAAGTTAGACACCTTGAGATAAACCCTGCTATCTCTCTCTTCATATTGCTCGACCAAAATGTATGTCGAAGATCATGATACATTTTGGTACTCCCAAGATGGATTGCAAACGGTGTGTTGTTCGCCTCCATCATGATTTTATGCTTCAAGTCAGAATCGTTAGGAACACAAAGTCTGGAGTTGACTCGAAGTATTCCTTGTTCATCGATTCTTGCTTCTGGAATAGCACCTTCTTGCACTTTCTTCCTCATACGCATCAGCTACAGATCTGTAGCTTGAGTAGCTTTAACTTTATCGATTAAAGTCGGTTCCATTCGTATATTTGCCATCATCACATGGGTCCCTGGAGTCTTTAACTCTATTTCCATCCTTTCCAAGTCATACACAATGGGCCTTTGTGTTGACAATATTGCACTCGTGCCCGCATATGATCTTCTACTCAATGCGTCAGCTACCACGTTTTTCCAGGATGGTATTGGATGGTATGATCATAATCTTTCAATAACTCAAGCCATCGTCATTGCCGCATGTTGAGTTCCTTTTGAGTGAAGAAATATTTGAGGCTTTTACGATCCGTATAGATCTCCACCTTCTCTCCATACAGGTAATGCCTCCAAATCTTAAGCGCAAAAACGACTGCTGCCAACTCTAGATTATGAGTAGGATAATTCCTCTCATATTCTTTGAGTTGTCGTGAGGCATATGCAATTACTTTCCCATGTTGCATGAGAACACATCCTAAACCTTTGCCTGAAGCATCACTGTAGATGACAAATCCCTCCGAGCCAAATGGTATTGTTAGAACAGGTGCTGAAATGAGTTTTCTCTTGAGTTCTTGAAAACTCTTCTCACATTCCTCGCTCTAACCGAACTTTGTATCCTTTTGAGTCAGCTGAGTTAATGGAGTAGCGATTCGAGAAAATCCTTCCACGAATCTCCGATAATAACCAGCTAAGCCAAGAAAGCTACGTACTTCGGTCAATGATTTTGGTTGCTCCCAACTTTGAATTGCTTCAATATTTGCTGGGTCAACAGATATTCCATGATTTGATATCACGTGCCCAAGGAATGCAACTTCCTCAAGCCAGAACTCGCATTTCTTTAACTTGGCATATAGCTTGTTTTCACGAAGCTTTTGGAGTATCAGCCTCAAGTGTTGCTCATGGTCTTCACGGCTTTTGGAGTATATGAGGATGTTATCAATAAAGACGACCACAAAGTGATCCAAATATTCCTTGAATACTCGGTTCATCATGTCCATGAAGGCAGGAAGAGCATTAGTCAATCCAAAAGACATGACTAGGAATTTATAATGCCCGTACCGAGTTCTGAAAGCAGTCTTTGGAATATCATCAGTTTTAATCTTCAACTGATGGTATCCGGAACGAAGATCAATCTTTGAAAAGAATTTGGCTCCTTGTAACTAGTCAAATAGGTCATCAATGTGAGGCAATGGGTACCTAATTTTGATGGTGACATGATTTAACTCCCGATAATCAATACAAAGTCGCATACTTCCATATTTCTTCTTTAGGAATAGAACAGGAGCACCCCAAGGAGACGTACTAGGACGAATGAAACCAATGTCTAACAATTCCTGCAATTGGGTCTTTAACTCCTGAAGTTCAATAGGAGCCATTCGATATGGGGCTTTAGAAAGGAGTTTTGTACCAGGTTCAAGGTCGATACAAAATTTAATTTCTCGCTCTGGGGGTAGGCCAGGAAGTTCTTCAGGGAATACGTCAGGAAATTCATTAACAATAGAAATATCATTCAAAATTGACGTATTTTTGTTTAAATCTGTAACATGAGCTAAGAAAGCTTGACATCCATTTTTCAATAAACGAATAGTTTTATGGCTTGAGATGACAGTGATTGATTTTAATGGTTTGGTTGCTTGAATTTGCATAATAGGTTGTTTAGGAATATTAAAGCTAACAACCTTACGAAAATAATCAATTCTTGCATGATGAGTAGTTAACCAATCAATCCCAAGAATTACGTTAAATGCAAGTATTTTCAATGAAATAAGATCGACAGGTAATCTGAGGGAACCGATTTGAACCAAACAAGACTTATAAATAATGGATGTAATGAAGGTTTCTCCCAACGGAGTTTCAACAGATAAGTCAAAGTCTAATTTCTCCGGAGTCAAATTTAAACGTTGAGCGCAAGTAGGAGAAATAAAAGAATGGGTAGAACCGGTATCAAATAAGGTATAGACTTCACTAGAGTTTATGATGACCTCGTTCGGGTTCCTTGCTTTCTGGGAGGTCATGGCAAACGCTCTCCCTTGCACTACCGGCTTTAACATTTTTCTGGGACGGCCTTTGGTGCCTCCTTCTCAACTGGACTTGTCTTCGGTGAATGAAAAAATTGGGCTAAGTGACCTTCTCTTCTATAATTGTAACACGCTTTGGACGGCATCGCGCAGTTTGGACCGATGTGTCCCTCCCCTCCGCATTTGAAGCATATGATAGGTGGTTGTTCTCCTTCCTTAACAATGGGTGATGGTGCTGACGTCTTTCCATCATTGTTGAATCTCGTCTTCTTGAAATGTCCATTCTTATTGTTTTGGCCATGATTACCACCAAAGTGGTTACCATTTCTGGCATGTTGATTCCCTCCACGCTTATTGTCACCGCTTCGATGACTGCTATCACTGGTATTATCATTTTTTCAGCTGCTCTCTTTTGGTTGGGTTGACTCATTATCACGCTCCAATAACTGAGCTCTATTAACAACATCTGAATACAAACACAGTTTATGAGAGATAAGATATTGATGTATCTCAGGTTTCAAACCTCTTAGAAACATTCGCGTCATTCACTCCTCATTATCAACCAAATGGGACGCAAACCGGGACAACTCGACAAACTTGGTTTCGTACTGCAACACGGTCATGTTGTTTTACTCCAGCTTGATGAACTCTACCTCTTTCATGTGACGAATACTTTCGGGAAAGTACTTGTCGTTGAACAATTCTTGAAACTTCTCCCAAGTCATGTTCAGTGTGGCAGGTTGAGTACGCTTTATAGATTCCCACCAGTGATCTGCCTTTGTTCGCAACATGAAGGTGGCAAAGGGAACATTTTGCTCCTTGGAGCATCCCAAGACATCAAATATCTTGCAGATCTGCTTTATCCACGTCTCCGTCTTAATTTGTTTTGGCTCTCCAAAAAACTTCGGTGGTCCCAGTTCCTTGAACTGCTTAGCGGTGACCGTCCGAGAGTTGCCAGTGTTTCCACCTGCATTTTGGATAAGAGCCGCTCTCGCCTGATGTTGCATGAATTGCATAAAGCCTCTGAACATTCCATTGTTCATCATTTGGTCAGTGTTATTGTTTGCATGAGGATTGTCGCCTTCCTGTTGCACATTGTCCTGATTATTGATCTGTGGTGACTCAACGGTCTCCTGTGCTCCATTGCTATTCTCAACAATCTCGGATGTCATTTTCAAATACTGCCACAAAAAAAGGGTTAATTAACATATCACATATTATCCTTATACTCTGACTGACCAATTAAATACCAAATAAACTTAGGTAGGTCATACTAGCGAAAGAATTCCCCGTCTCTCCCCTCCTAGTTCTTATCTCATATCTCAGCCAGGGATCATATCCCTAAGCTTTGATACCAACTGTGACGCCCCCAAAATTGGTATACATCACCCATCTTGAGTCACCAAATACATGGTACAAAATTCAAATACAACTTAATTATACAACAATCGTGTAAAATACGACAAAACATAATCTAAGAGTTTTAATAAGAATATTGTCATCTAGACAATATCCACACTCAATGGAGTTCTCATTACATTTATTGTCACACTATTTAACAGAATAGTGAGGACTACTAATGCTATCATCTATACCGTCACTCCGTTCCCCGACTAGTCCCGGCTACGTTCTCATTTCCTGAAGAGAACAATGAAAGCAAAAGGGTGAGCTCAACTAGCCCAGTAAGAAATATTATGACTAAGATAATGTAGAATAAATTATCGTTAGCCTACAATGATGTTAAGCGATACTGATATAACAAACATCAAGTTTAAGCTGCAATGGAACAAGCAATCCATTAGAAGAGTCAAGTAGAGAATAAAATGTACTATCTTCTATGATTTAAAAGGTTTTTCATCACTCTTATCGCTGAGACTCAGCTTAATAAATAATCCACATCATCGAATCACCCCTGCACTACGACCAAGGATATTCTTTAGTATCACGACCACAAATTATTCATGTACTACGGGCCAAGGATATTTGTGTATTCATTATTGGTCATGATCATGCCAACAACTGTCCATCAATGCACTACTGGCCAATGAGAACTTTTACCAAATCATTTGTAACATTACAGTCATGATTATACCGAATGATCCCTGGTCATAATCATACCAAGTCCATCTATGCACTACAGGCCACAGATGACTTTTAACAGAATATAAACATGAGGATGATGACAATGATATAGGAATTCAATAAAAAAACAAGTTTAAGAATAAAAGATTTATAATCTAACTTATCTAGATATCAATAATGTCCAAATTGTCAACATGATACTACTTTGTAGAGTAAAATTCAAGAATGCTCAGAAGAATATTTCCATGAAAAAATACTGGATGAAGCGCAAATATCAAGGATATCCACTAATTTCATGGAGTATAAAAGCCAAAACTTTAACCAACTGAGTATAATAAAGAATGGAATAACAAAAGAATTCACCAGGCATGCGATAGACCGCACAGACAGGTTATTCCAACATAATAATAAAAATGGAACCAGGTCATGCGTAAACGCACAGACATGATATTCCAATAGAATAATAAATAATGGAACCAGGTCATGCGTAAATGCACGGACAGGATATTCCAACAGAATAATAAAGAATGGAATAACATAAGAATTCACCATGCATGCGATAGACCACACATACAGGTTATTCCAACAGAATAATAAATAATGGAACCAGGTCATGCGTAATACGCACAGACAGGATGTTCCAAAAGAATAATAAAGAATGGAATAACAGAAGAATTTCACCATGTACGCGGTACTTCGCATAGACATGTTATTCCAACATAAAAATAAAGAATGGAATAACAGAAGAATTTTACCATGTATACAGTAGTCCACGTATACATGTTATTCCAACAGAATAATAAGGGATGGAATAACAATAGCTCTCTCAAGAACACAAAAGAAATAATACCCCTTACCTTAGAAAGAAACTGGATAGTGGAGTAGTGAGGTAGCAGACTTCTCTTCTTCTTTCTCTCTATAATAAATGCTCTATAGCTTGAGTGAATTAGTGAAGAATAATGAAGAAATGAGCTTCTATTTATATGAAAATATAGTTTCGATAATTGTACATTTTGGGGCTCAGAATATTATAGTATAATACCTTCCTCTTTTCCTTTATTTTTAATTTAGTCCTTCAAGTATTATCAAACTTGCACCACCTCCCCTAATAGTAAATAATGTGAATCAATAGTAAATCATGTGACTCAATAGTTCTAGACATGTGAAAATACAAATTACAGTATAGTACCTCCATCTATACCTCTATTTTTAACTTAGACATGCAAGTATTATCAATCTTGCACCAACTCCCCTAATAATAACAAGAATGTGAATCAATAGTACACACATGTGAACAAATAGTTATAATCATGTGAATTAATAGCAATTAATTGCTCATTTATCCGATTAATTACCCGACTGGTCAGTATAACTTCCAGACATCCATTAATACCGAAATAAATGTTGATTTCTACTAACACTAATAATTCTCACACAATGGAACTATCAATTTCATATTTAATCAACATGAACTTATTCATCATTAATATTATAACTCACAATATTTAACAACCAGGTCGTTCCCAGGAAAGAGGGGGCTTTCCGATAAGGATTTCTCCTTATTGGCGCGCAATTAGATGACCAAACCTCTCCTTGACAGAACTTTTAGACATCGTAAATATTGAAATTTAATAATATGAATAACTTTGTCGTCTCAATTATTGATTTAATAATATATCATATTATGCAGATGATAATGTTACAATAATTGAATCAATAATATGAGAGATATGATGTAGCAATTACTATAGCAATAATTGAGTGACTTCTCACGTAAGCATCAATAACCAATACCGTGTGCTATTATGCAACCACGCGTATTACTGTACTTTTACTACCGGGTAGTTCAACAGTTTAATGGTAAAACTTTCGCCGTTATTTTTATAAAAGATAATTACATGGATTTTTAACTACTACGACAATACTTCCGTGAGGTCCACCAATGATTGTGTCGTCATACTAATATTCCTTGTTAAAATGAATATTCCCCGACCAATCGAATATTATATAACCACTTGCTTACTTTGAAAAATTTGTAAATATTATCCACAACTATAACATTATATCACATCCACACAATAATATTCCAAAAATATATTTTGAGAAAATATTCTTTATTCATAAAAAGTTGGGGTCTTACACTTATTCTCACTAGCATATCTTTAATTAGATATTGTCGAACTATATATATTGAGAGTAATATAGTTTGAAGAAAATAGTGGGAGATACCAATTTAAAACAAGACCTAATTTATTTTGGTAATTAATAAAAGAATGTGTGCTAAAATATTGTTAAGAACAAATTCATTTACAGAATTTTACAATGTCTAAATTACTATCACTGCGAAACATATTAGATGTTATTTAACCGAACCGTATTAAACGGATTGGTTAAGGAAATTGAGAAAATTTCTCACGGCTGAAAAGATATTTTATGTCCTTAATACGCCTATCCCTGGAATGGTTGTAGACAATGCCTCTGAGGAATAGATTGCTACTTTCAGAAAGTGGCAAGATGATGCACAGTTGGCTCAATGCATCATGCTCGCATCCATGAGTAACGAGCTTCAACGTCAGCATAAAACTATGGATGCTCTTATTATATTCCTACACATCAAGTAGTTGATGGTGAGGAAAGTAGGACTGAAAGATATCAGATATCTAAGGAGCTCTTCCGATCTAGAAAGACTGATCACACTACAGTACAAACACATGTCCTAAATATGATCAATTTAATTGAATAATTAGGACAATGGATTTTGTCATGGATGGAGATTTGAGCCAATGTGTGATCTTGCACTCACTCCCGGACTCCTTTCACAATTGTTATGAATTTTTCATATGAACAAGCTAGATATCAGCCTCGCTGATTTACTTACATGTTGAAAAATGTTGACAGTCACTTTCCAACCAAGAAAGACCATGTCTTACTAGTAGGGGCCAAAAGCTCTTCTAAAAAAGAAGAACGATTCTAAGAAGGTAAATAGAAAAGGCAAAAATAAAGGATAATAAGAACAAAAATGATATGGATAGCAAAGGAGTTTGCTTCCACTGCAATAAGCCTGGACACTGGAAAGAAATTGCAAGAAGAATCTTGCAGAGGCTAACTAGAAGAAACTTAATGAAGTTTCGGTTACAAATACAATTTTGTTCATGATTTAAAATAAATTTTTCTGTAAGTCAAGATTCTACTTGGGTATTGGATACCGGCTATGGTTATCATAAATATAGATTTATAAAGGGACCAAGTAGAAGTAGAAATCTAAACAAAAATAGGTAATCCTATGTGTGGGAGATGAAACAAAAGTTACTGCGTTAGCCATAGAAACTTATAGTTTAGCATTGCCTACGGGCAAATCTATTATGTCAATAAGTTTTTATTGTATTCCAGTTCTTGTTAGAAACATTATTTCTATTTTGTTGTTGGAAAATGAAATCTTTGGTATTATATTTAAGAACAATTGTTGTTTTATTTATAATAATAATGTTTTGTATAGAACTGGAATATTTCTTAATGTGTTTTGTATACTTGACTTACGTGAAAATAACTTTGATCATTCAAAGAGTTGAATGTATGTATTTGTTGAAATACAAGTGTGAATTATTTGAAAGGTTCAAAGAATTCAGAAGAAAAACAAATTAGCAAAGTATTAGGATTATTTGATCGGATCAATGAAGGAATACTTGTGCAATGAGTTTCTAGATCATCTCAAATGGTTTTCTCACAATGGACGCCTCCTGATACACAATAATTGATTGATGTATCTGAAAGGAAAAATCGTACCTTGTTGGACATGGTGTGGTCCATAATGATTTTACCGATATTCCAGTATCCTTCTGGGGTCATGCCCTAGAAATGGCTGCATATATACTAAAAGGTAACCTCAAATTCTAGCCCCAAGACTCCATAAAAGTTATGGACAGAGAGGATTCCTAATCTTAAGTATGTTAAGATAAGGGGTTGTCCAACTTATGTGAAAAGGTTTCAAAGGATAAGCTTGGACAAGATTTGACAAGTACAGATTTGTGGGACATCCTAAAGTAAGTTTAGGGTATATGTTCTATAATCCTACTTAGGAAAAGGTGTTTGTTGCGAAAAACACGATGCCTTCTAAAATAAAGATGTTTATCATTGAAGGGGTTAGTGGGAGGATAATAGATCTTAAAGAGTTCAAGAACCACAAAACACTATAAGTCAAATAAGAGGAAACTGTAGATAGACCTATTGTACCACAACCCAATTGTAAATTTGGAATAGTACCAAAGATACCTACGAGGTATGGATTCATCATAGATGATGATGACGAGGTATACATCATAGAAGATGATGATCTAGTTACATACGATGAGGTAAGAGTTGAAGACACTCAGAGAAATTAATTGAAGCAAGTTTCTCAAATATGGAACATTCATTTTGATGAGACAATCAAAAGAGTTTAATTTCATCAAAAATAAGAATGAACCTAGTGTGTAGAAAAGGGTCAGTGGGAGCGTCGTGACATTTCTAGTATTATATATTAATATACTACGGATAAGAAATGACATACCAATGCTACAATCAGTAAAGATAAAGTTGTCTAAACATTCCTCCATGAATGATTTGGGAAGAGTATCTTAAATTGGGGATTCAAATCTATATAGATAGATTTAATAAGATGCTAAGCTTAACCCAAGGAACGTATATTCATTTGATGCTAAAGTCGTTTAGCATGGAAAACTCCATGGGATGTCTCATGTTGATGAGTCCTGGAGTGTATCTATCTTAATAGTCCCCATAGACTTCTAAAAGAGAGATCGCATGAGTAACTATCATATATGCAATAAAATATACGAGACCTAATGTTGATCAGTCATATTCTGGAGAAGTTCATTGTGAGTCAGTGAAAAACATCTTAAAGTACTTAATAGGCACTAAGGATGTGATCATATTCATGGTGGGTATAAATTAAAACTAGAGGGCTTAACAAACTCAAGTTTTTCAGACAGACCAAGATAAAAAAAAAAATCCACTTTAAGGTAAAGCGTTACCTTGAATGGTGGTGCAGTGAATTGGAAAGGTTCCAAGCAGCAAAGAGTTGTTATTTTAGTGATAAAGACAAAGTATATAGCTATAAATGAAGTTATATGTTGATTGTTTGGATGAAAAGTTCATTACAGAACTAGGAATAGTTCTTAAGTCTAATCTTGGATCTAAACATGTGTTGTGGCACTTTCATTTGATTATAAGAATCATTGAAAGATGGGAAATCACTATAGAGATAGTGGACTCTCAAGAACAATATTACATATCCATTAACTAAAGCTTATCCAACAGCAGGATAATCGTCACTTAGAGAAGAAGTGTATGAGATACCATGGCGATTGGCTTTAGTGCAAGTGGGAGATTGAAATTAGTATGCACAGAAGCCAATCATGTTTGATGATAAAGCATATAATTTGTAACAATCTTATTCATTTATTAATAAAAATTATTAATTTATTAAAGGCTTTTAATTATCTACATGATGCTATTTTATAATATGTGATAAACCCATAGTTTTAAGCAACACTTTTAGAATAATGATGATGATCATTCTAATGAGATCTAAATTCTTAGAAAGCTTAAAACTAAAATAGTTCCCAATCGTTGGATTACTAAATTGGGGATTAGTGAATCCGGATAGATTGGTACATACGTTGCTTGCTCATTGGATGAGGATGATTGATCTCATGATCATTTGTGTGGAGACACTAAAGCAAGTATGTAGGTGTTTATTAGAGAATAAGTTCACTGAACGTGGCTCGCTATGGAATACCTAATAGAGTTTTACTTGTCTGTCAATAGGAATTCTTGTAGTGATAGTAGAACAAGTGATCCTTGGACTTGAGATCATCATAGTATCTTGTGTATGATGAGTTATACTTTGACTTATTCCTTAAGACCCTTAGGGTATATCAAAGGGTATGCTTGGGTATAATAAGTTGTACATGGAGATAATGTATGATCAATAAAGAATCTACCGCTTCTAGAGAAATGTCCTATGTGATTCGATAAATGACAACTCAGTAGTCCTTGGCCAAGGTAGAATGAAATTAGAAAGGAGTTTCTAATTTGCATTATTTGGAGTTGTACATTTAAGAATCAAAAAACATATAATTAAATAAAATAAGACTTGACAGTAATTCCATGTCTTATATTTAATTAGGACATTGTATGGTGGAAGGATTTAATTATATGGTAACTATTTACTCAAAGGTTCTTTTATGATTAATGTTGAAATCTATATTATCTGGAAAGTCGTTGATTGCTAGGGAGGCTTATCCCTATTGTAGAATAAATATTATTTATTTAAATAAATTAATAATTTTATTTATTTATTTAAATAAGATTAGAATTGTTCTAATTGATTTATTCACAACCGGTTTAATATGGAGAACCTAGAGGGTCACACCATAAAAGGAAGAATAATCATTTAAGAAATTAATGGCATAATCGTAATAATATGTTAAGTGTATTTAATTTAATCTATGGTGATAGAATAAATTAAATAGCTTAATATTTATTATTTAATATTTTGGAAATATTAAATATATAAATTAATAAGAGGAGTCTTATTAATATTATTACAATTATTATTATTTTAATTTCTAAGAGTTGGAAATTAATTTAATATTAGTACTCTCGCTTATTCCTAATAAGATTAGGAGGCTAATTAATTAAAGGATTTTAATTAATTAAAATAAAACCCAATTCCTTAATTATTAAGGAGGGTTGCCCACATCTATAAATAAGAGGAGTCTTATTATGGGTGAGATGGTTGTTGACTTTTTCACAACAGACATGATTCCAATTGTTGGAGAGTACACTCCTTTTCTATGAGAGATAGAAAAACTAGGGTTTTGTCAAACACCCATCTTCTTGAATCTTTATTCTTTCTTGGTGGATCACTTATAGAGGCCAAACACTTAGGTGGCTAACGTTGATCAAAGAAAGAAACCAAACCCGGTGGATTCAAGTTGAACGCGAAAAGGATTGGAGGTGAACTTGTACCTGAGGAAGCTCGAACCTTTAAGGGTATGATTTTTGTTCTTTATCTTTTCGTTTAATTAATAATTGTCCATAAAGGGTGATCCGGGTATGGTATGTAAAATTTTAAAACTATGATTTTCTACGTTTCCGCTTATTTTGTGCAATTTGATTGCGTCCTTGAATATTACAAACCTAACAACTTTCCTGAGTTGCTGCTTACAATAACGCAACTAAATTCTATCCTTTATATCAAAACCTATCATTAATAAGATCATTCGTTCGATTAGAATAATATATCATATCATATAGTACTGCTAATTGCAGTCAGCACATAACCTAATCACATTGTCACATATGTTTAACAGTCATTGCATCACAAACAAATACGTATCTAGTCAAATTATCTAAGTCCAAATCAATTTCTGAAATATTTCGGTGTACCGACGGCTTTATCGGGTAATTATCGAGTCTAAGACTCTATCGTGTACTTCAATATTCGTTTAAATATTTTAAATATCAGTCATATTATTTTTCATAGCCTTATAATAATTTTTAAACAATTATTATAATTCATCATAATTTTTCAAATACCAGAATCAATATAAAATGATTTAAATATTAAATAATTCTATTATCATTAATATTTAATTAATATTAAACTATTAATGAAACCATTGCCAAAATATTAAAGTTATTTATAATAACTTATAATATTTTTAAAGTATTAATATTACCCTTAAATAATTTTTAAAATATTTAAAATCATTTTTAAATAATTATCATTAAAATTTAAATATTAACTTATTATTCATCAAAATATTAAAAGTAATTAATTATAACTTAAATTATTTTTAATCCATTTATATCCTTTTAAATGATTTTAAATCAATAAAACCATTTTAATTTATTTATTCAATATAATTATTACATAAATCAAATATCATTAATATAAAATTATTAATGAAATTTATATTTAAATATCAAAAGTTATATTTTATAACATCAAATATTTTTAAGTTATTTATTTTCATTTAAAATAATATTTATAATATTAAAAATCATTTTTAATTAATTTATTAAATATAATTACCAAATAAATCTAATATCATTAATATTTAATAATTAATGAAACTTATCTTAAAATATTAAAAGTTATGTTTTATAACTTAAAATATTATTAAATACCTTATTATTATTTAAAATGATTTTAATATGATAAAAATCATTTTTATTAATTTATTTGATGCATTTATTAAATAACTTAATTATCAATATTATTCAAATAAATACTAATATTTATGAAAAATATGCCAAATTATTAAAAGTTAATTTTTATAACTTAAAATAATTTTTAAAATAATTTTTTGTAATTTTCAGAAATTATTTTCTATTTTTAAATGATTTTTAGAAAGTAAATTAATTAAAATTAATAAAATTGTCGCTATAGGTCTTTAGCGACAGAAAGTGTAGTCGAAAGTGTTCTTGAGAAACCCAGGTGTTCATACTCAGTGTTCGAGTGAGCTTGTTTGACCATCAATCATTCTCTGTATGAATTGTTTCTGGACATGATATTGATTAAATATTGTAGTATGTATGCAAGAGTACATGTTCATAACAATTGCTGGACCAACTCATAAATCATGAGGGTGATCTAAGCATCAGAACATACTGTCAGAGCTGTTCTTCACATTTTTGGGATGCCCAGAATTTTCAGTCATGGCCGGTCAACGGTATTGATGGCCTTATAAAATTAATTTTGTTCATGTTATGGGTGGTCTACACGTAGGGCCTTGAAGAAAAACTAACAGAGA
The DNA here is from genome assembly GCA_020205605.1 of Panax ginseng. Classification (NCBI taxonomy): domain Eukaryota; kingdom Viridiplantae; phylum Streptophyta; class Magnoliopsida; order Apiales; family Araliaceae; genus Panax; species Panax ginseng. The sequence continues at coordinate 71,340,753 of CM035134.1, read as the reverse complement.
ACACTATTCGAACACTAGACAAGTCTAAACATCCTTAACCAGAACAATCTAAGCCTCAAAAAAATCGTGTCAGAGGTTGTTCTTAATTTCTGGGTAACCCAGAAATGAAGAACAGATCGAGTAGGCATGTTTGGACTTCCACTACTTGTTGTACGTGTATTTATTTTGTGATCTAATGACTCTAGTGTGTAGCTAACATGTAGGGGTACAGATCTATTACATAAAACACATATAACAACAATACATCAAGCAGATCGAAGTTGGTCAAAGGCTGTCAGAATTAAGCTCCAACCAGTTTCTGGAAATTCCCAGAAACAGAAAGCATGACCGGATGGTATACTTTGACCATCCACTACCTTCGACTCGTTTAATCTTAAGGAGATTTTAAGGCATAATCTTGTAGTACTTATACCAAGCTACCATTCTATTACAGCAACATAACCAAAACATCAATACACTGACAGATCTAGTCGATCAAAAGCGTTGTTAGGCCGTTTCTGGGTTACCCAGAAACGTCCAGTCATGGCCGGTCAACGGCTTTTGATCGTAAATAACATGCAATCTAGACCAGATATAAGCTTGATTCTTGATCCATATCAAAGACCACATATCAGACTACAATATCCAACACTTAAAACATAAAAATCAAACACAGACAGAGATCTACTAGTTCTGACATTCATTGTCAGACATCAAAAGTAAATTTTTCCAGTTTTTGTAAAATGCTAGATCTGAGCCTATATATGTTATGGATCTAACATCTATCAACCCAGATCACTTAATTAGACTCCATACAACATATTTAAAACAACAAACTAAACATTTAACAACAGATCAAAGATCAGATTTCATGGCTAGGGTTTACCTCTTTATGAACCAATTCTGATTTATTGGCTTATGATCTATTATTAGAAGTCGTGGGCCTTGATTTAGAGACTGGTACAGCTTTGTATTTCGTGGGTTTGAGCTTGAGAGAGTATGGCTAAGTGTTGGTTGCACAAATGAACTTTGTTTTGCTTTTCTCTCTCTTGAATCTTGTATATCAATTGGTGCAATGAATTTAGTTGATTGTAATGGCTGATGTGCTGGTGTTGTAGCTCATAGCTAGGTAGACTAGGGTGGCTAGCAAGATATTGCTAGATTTTCTAGCAATAATTCACCAAATGGGACAAAAAGGGTATAATGGTAATTTTGCTTATAATTTTAAGGGTATTGTTGTCCATGATACTTGAATCTAGGGTTTCATCACTAGATTTTAAATCTTAAAGTTTCCCAAATAATTACTAGGGTTTGAAAAATTAAAATTAAAGTGTAATAAAATTTTAATTAAAACACACTAATTAGAAATTAGGGTTTTTAATAGAAATTAGGGTTTTAAATCATTAGGGTTCCCAAATTAACAAATCAATTTATTAAAATAGTAATTAGGGTTTCTAATTAGCAAATTAGGGTTTCTAATTTTAGCAAATTTGGGTTTTTGAATATTAATTAGGGTTTTTCCTAATTAACAGTAATTCTATAATATGCACATAATTCATATAACACAATTTCTAACCGATCTTAAATTCCAGTTTTGAGATTCCAATTATGGTTTATGACAGTATTACTAGGGTTTGTCGTGATACACCATAATTGTCTGACCATTATCAGTCTACACATATACTGTACATATTTATAGCACTGAAAAATCAAAATATAATTAATATTATATTATTATTCTCATCCCTTGATCAAAATCCAAATTTAGGGTTTGGATTCCATATCTGATTTATCTTTCATATATAACATTATTAATTAAGTTAAAAATAATTAACTTAAATAATTTAAACTAAAATTCATATAATAAAATAATATAATTATTATAATAATTCTATAATCATTTCATATATTATTTAAATAATATAAAAATCATATTTTCATGAAAAATAATTAATAAAAACATTTTTACTATAAAATTAATTATTATAAGAATATATTTTATAATGATCAATAATTCTAAAATAAAATTATTTGAAATTACTCATGTAATAAATAAATTTTATTTATCACATATATACATACATATTACTTGGCACATATTCCCATCTTTAAAATAATAAGAATAAAAAAAAATTATGCAAAATTTCTCATTTATTTATATAGAAAATATTGGGTTATTACACATCATACACAAGTTACTATGATGATCTCAAGTTCAAGGATCACTTGTACTACTATCACTACAGGAATTCCTATTGACATATAAGTAAAACTCCATTATGTATTCCGTAGCGAGCCACGTTTAGTGAACTTATTCTCTAATAAGCACCTACATACTTGCTTTAGTGTCTCCACACAAATGATCTTGAGATCAATCATCCTCATCCAATGAGAAAGCAACGTATATACCAATCTATCCGGATTCACTAATCCCCGATTTAGTAATCCAATGATTGAGAACTATTTTAGTTTTAAGATTTCTAAGAATTTTGATCTCATTAGAATGATCATCATAATTATTCTAAAATTATTGCTTAAAACTATGAGTTTATCACATATTAAAAACAGCATCATGTAGATAATTAAAAGCCTTTAATAAATTAATACTTTTTATTATTAAATGAATAAAATTGTTACAAAGTATATGCTTTATCATCAAACATGATTGGCTTGTGTGTATAATACTTTCAAGATGGACATGTATTGAGATGAACATGACTAACTGGTGATACAAATGAATATATTTGGCCCGTAGTGCAAAGATGAATATTTGATTCAAGATGTATATTGATTGATGTTAGAGGGATAAAATATTGATGATGGACTTTTAAATAATATAAGATAGTAGACTACATTCTCTACTTAACTCTTTTAATGAATTGTTATTTCCGCTGCAGTTGTTGATCTAAAACTTGTTGTCTATTGTATTCTATCAGATTTTTCCCTGTCGAGGACTAAGGATAATTTGTTCTATATTATCTTAGTCATAATATTCTTTATTGGGCTAGTTGATCTCACCATTTTCCTTTTTGTTCCATTTTTCTTCTCAGAAGGCGAGAATATAGCGGGAACTAGTCGGGGTGTGGAGTGATGTTTCAAGGCACTTGTTTTAGTAGTCCTCACTAGTTTGTAAAATAGTGTATCAATAATTGTAATGTGGACTTATTTGAGTGTGGATATTATCTAGAAGACAATATTTGTATTTAAACTCACAGCATGTGTTGTCGTATTTTGCACGACAATTGTAATAATGAAGTTGTAGTTATTTTTTGTACCATGTATTTGGCGACTCAGAATGGGTTGTGTGGACCTATTTTGGGGGCATCACAATGATTATAATACTGGAGGATTCTGGATACGAGCTAGACTGAACGAGTAAGAATTTTCATGATAAAAATAAAAAATGTCCGGGAACAAAAATATTTTTGAGGAAAAAGATGAAATAGGCACTATTCACCAGATGAAACCCTAAGGGTTAGGGTTTGAATAACCTAAGCCTTTTCGAGAGTTTGGTATGTCGAAAGATTTGACGATAAAAAGTTGTGAAAAGTTAAGGTAGCCGATAAAAGTTTTTCTCAAAAAACGTGCAGAAATCGGACGAAATAAAAATGATGAAAAGTATTGTTATATACTTTTCATTCGTTTAACTACGTTAGAGGAAAAAGTGAAGGAAAACTCTTATCATCAAAAAGTGTTTTTCAATTTTTTAAAGATCCGAAGAATGCGTAAAAGTTATTCTGTAAAAGAAAGACAAAATATCCAAAAATATTTGGATTTCGAGAAGGCAGTTTTTCAAACTGTCGGACGAATCCCAAAAGACGGAAGCATGGAGCTTCCAAGAGAAGCTTCATGAATAGTAAGGAGGTGTGAATAGTAAGGCGGTTTTCCAAATGACCAAAATACCCCTAGCATTGGTTTTCTATATAAGAGAGCCTTAGCTCACTTGTTGGTGATTTTGAAACACTTGAGAGAGGGAGAGAAGTCGGATGAGGAGAAAAAGAAAGAGGAAAAGCTAGCCCGAGTGAAAACTTTGTTCAGCGGAAGAAGATTAAAGAAGGTAATCCTAAAACCTAGTCAAATATAATTTTCTTTAAGTTTTGCGTATAACTTAATGAGAATAGAAATAAAAGATGTTAAGAATGAGATTTATATGGTTCAAATCATGAGAAAACAAAGAAATAAGAATTAGAAGTTTAGTTTATAAATTTATTAAAAGCTTTCTTAAGGAGGTATGCGTTTAGTAATGAATTTGACGATTCAAATGAATTATATGAATGATTATGTGAAATAAGTAAGGAATGATATTTTATAACACCAAATTCCAAGAAAAAGTGAAATCATAATCAAAACATGGATTAAAAATGAAGAACTAACAAAGAACGCGAAGAACACGAAGAACGTTGTTGATGGAAAAATTTAAATTCATCAAAGTTATAACTTGTTGTTGATGGACAAGTTTAAAACCATCGCGTATAAGTTAGATGCTTATTTCTTGGTTAGAAACGAAGAAACGTTCATCAAGAATAGATTAAACTTAGCTATAACGAAGTTATGGCAAAAATTTCGTAAAAGACAAATGAGAAGTAGAAAGTAGGTAAATGAACCCGAATAAGCAAGGTTTCATAAGAATGTAAGAGAACGTAGGAAAATTTGAGTCATGAACTCAAGAAGGAACGCGTTCCAAGTTTGGATGACCGAATTACGGACGAACGAACGAAGAACGTTAATAACATAAGATGAACACATGATGGAATTTAATCTAATTGAATCCCATGTTAACGGATTCAGAATGAATTTCTATCATAGGGAACTTGAAATACGTAAGATAAGGAAGACGATGGCTTTGGAACGACCTCATTCAGATTTATAACGAAGAAGTTATGAGATTGTGAAGTAAGCGTCTCAAACATGTTCAAGACTTAGAAAAAATCGATGTTTTGGAACTGGCGCTGCAGCGCCAGTTATGCCTTGGGAAGCGACGCTGCAACACCAACCCGGGCAATCAACTACTTCTAAGTCGCGCTACAGCGCGAGAAATAAAGAAAGAATCGGCGCCACAACGCTTGTGCAGGGGAAAGCCCAGAGAAGAGCTTTTAATTGCCCAAATCCTTGGGGAAGTGTAAGGAAAGATAATGAACATATATTTCACATAATTTAACACTTAATCAAGTGAATTAAACCTTTAGTAAAGGTTGAACATGATTAAAAGACAAACAATGTAAACGCAAAATACGTAACAAATATTCGGGGACCGTAGTTACGATAAAACGAACGTGTGGGATTACTATGATTGTGATTCCTTAGACATTAAGAGATGAGGGTTGAGTGTACGCGAATATTAAAGGGCAGAACCTACACCCGTGTATGGTTTGACCGTAAGGTAATGAATAATAATGATTAAACTTGTGAATGGTGAAGAAACTGAATTACTGACAAGGACATATAACGTTAAGAAGCCGAGTTAATAATAATAACTTGGATAACGTTTCAAGTCGAATGAACCAGACGTTATAAGATATGAATAAGGTAATATAACATGCTTAACGCTATGAACGCATAATATTAGCATTGAACAATCGCTCTTAACATACTAAGAACTGTATGAATTAGACGATAAGAAATAAATCCTGAGGTATGGCATTTAGTTGCCAGAAAGCCATAAGGAATGAGAAATCAAATTAACGAACATTATAGTTTTAATGGTTCGGATAAGATAAGTTAAGTTTAGGTTGTAGTACAATCGTAATCTTTAATGATTGACATATGGGAGATAGGCTAAACAATTCCTTCAAAGAGCGGAGGTATATACGAAATTGGCAACCGATCTAACTCACTATGAAAGATAGTGTAGATGAGATAGGAAACTAGTTTGTTGGTTGTTTATGGGAAACCACTCAGAGTACCATATGGACTATTAGTAGAGATTCGATGTGTGCTAAGTCCTAGAAAGGTTATGAGAAGAAGATAAGAATATAAATCATCAAAGATGATGATAGTATGAGTTAAGACATCTTCGTATGTCGTAACGCCGTAAAACGATAAAAAAAGATGGTTACGTGAACTTAGGTTATAAACACGAATCATAAGGAGTAAGGTTAAGTTTAACCAATGTGTAAGTCAAGTATATGACTAATTGGTGCATGTATTCCATATGTGTTATATAGGGATTGGAATGAGCAGTTCAGCATAAACTCTAAGTTGTTGTTGTACGTAAGGCAAGTTTCCTAACTTCATTCATATTTTAAATGAATGCTAATTTCTTAAACTTATCATATTCTGAACATGAGAAGTTTTATCTATGTGCAATTGTGTGATATTTGTACAAGGTGGTAGAATGTATGAGGTATTGTGCCATAATTTTTAACACTCAGTGTTTCTATGAGATGAATTTTTCTGTGATTAAAATGTTCAATATGAAAATGTTCTTTTTATACATGAACCGTTATTGTTAAGTCTGTGCTAATGATTCTAGCCAGATAGAATGTGTATGAAAAAGGTAGAAGAATGAAAGTATATTAAAGTGAATGTGACTAATGTTTTAAAATGATAGGAATCAGAATTATTCTTATTATTCAAGCTACTTTATAACCTTTGTTCGGTTATTAAAGTCTTAAAAGAATGTTTAAATTCTTGAAGTTGTTTATTCAACTGCTATGACTTGCTGCATTTGAATGCTCACACTTGCTTTTAAAAAAGACATTTTCAGCGAACGATGTTAGAAAAAAAAATTCAGCGTACGAGTAGAAGAACTTAAGGATCCCATAAAGATCAAGTTGACCGGTATCTAGACGAAGAGTCATTCAGTATATGAATGACCGTGAAGATCAAGACAAGATTGTAATGTAGAATAGTGTAATTATAATGTAGAATAGTTTAATGAAATGTTATGTATCCTTGGTGGCGGATGAAAGTCACTCTTGTAAGATGTAAAGAATAATGTAACTATCATTATTTGTAATGAACAAGGTTATAAGGTATTAGAATCTGGGATTTAAGAATGTATATTGTTATATTTAGCTATATAATGATGTATGTTGGGAAGGAGATGTACTCGTGATGTACGGAATTTGGGTGTGAAGATAGACCTAATTTCGAGGCATTACAAGTTGGTATCAGAGTTGATAGGTTATAAACCTTAGGTATTAGTACCTAAGACTATAATCATAGAGAGGAGTATAAGAAAATCGCTGAGTTAAACAATTAAAGAAGAAGATCACCACGCGATCATATTGAATCGTAATAATAGATGTTCTGTTAAACGATGGATGATTTATAGCTAATGTTATAAATGAATGGTACTATAAAGTAGTACGGGAAGAAGAACTCAGATTGAGTGGTGAATGATAGCATACAAATTAAAGAAAATTCGTATTAAGGTAAAGGGAAGTTATAAGTTGTAATATTTCAATTGATGATTCATGTGATAGCTGAGTTGTATTAACTTTTGTTGTGGGCAGGAGTTTGTGCTTTGGGGTAAAAATCACTCAGTTTATTATAGAGATATTAATTGAAATAGTAATGTCGCACTATCAATATGTATATGACGAGAAGGTGAATCTTTTCTCATGTATATACTTGATGGGTAGAGAATGTTAAGATAAGTGCGAGTTCTTGAAACTTATACTTATAAAAAGTTTGTGACTCGTACTTATATGATATGTTTCTAAGCCCTGAACGTATGGATAGTCCTTGATTTGTTCTTGGATTACATATTGTGAAGATAAGTTCTTAAACACATATGGTTGTGGAAAGTTCCTAAACACATAAAGTGTGGTAAGTTGATGGACTATATTAAGGTATTGGAATGTTTTAACTGAAAATGAGTTATTTTCAGTATACATAGAACTGGAGGTGTTAGAGAAGAGTTTATATTGTTGCAAGTAAGACAATGAAGGAAGATGGAGAAATAGGCTATTCCAAGTCATCTGGCTATGCTAGATTTTGAAGTTTATTGAAATCGTGCAGATATATACATTTTGATAAGGAAAGGATTGGTTCAAATTTTTGTGAACTGATAGATTTTAAAAGAACTATTCTTTATATGTCTATGCTAATTGTTTCGGCTAGACAGAAATTGATTTGAAATATCAAAATGAATTTTATATCATCAGTGCATTTAATGTAAGGATGGTAAAAGGATGGAGTTATTAATGCAATTGATCCAAGTGTTGGATATGATCTTAGGATCAACATCCCGCTATGGTATGATGTATAATGACAAAGTCATAAACTGACGAAGTCCTCAACGTGCTATGAAACAGTACGGTATCATGACATCATAAAATGTTTTGAAGTATTGTAAAAGAATTTAAAAAGTAGTCGATGTTAATTGTTTTGACTAGAAGAATGTTTCATTTGATGTCCAATTTATTGGTATAGTCTAAGCTATTTGATTTGGCTAGACAAATGGTATGTCGTGTTATACAGAAATTGAGCTTTCTTTGAGAAGTTATGCCAAACCAAATTACTTTGGTGCGGAATCTGATGAATAAGTCTGAGGTGAACATATCCCAAAATGGGGTTATACGATAGGTTGATCACCTACGTATGGAAGAGTTAGTTTACTTTCTTTGTGATTGTAAACTGACCGTGATAGAATGGTTTACGGTGAAATGTTGTTAAACCTAGTAAGAATTCATGGTCAATTTGACCCGTCAGCAATAGTGTGAAATGTTTTAAAGGAATCTTTATATTCCTATTTATTCATTCTACTTCATAACTTTTAAGTTATGAAGATTAGGGAATGTTTGAAAGATAAGAACTTCTTCGAAGAGAAGTTAAGAGAATATTAAGCTAAAATTTCGAGGAAGAAATTCTATGCAGCAGGGGTGAATGTGATGACCTGGGTATAGGTTGGTTTTAATAAATTTCAAGGATGGAATTTCTATAATGGGGCAAGTGTGACAACCCGAAGAACCGAATTTTCCAGAATTTAATTTTAAAGAATTAGTTATTAATAAAATAAACTTTTATTAATAATATTATGTGTTATGTGTTTATTAATCATTCTTGAACCTAGGATGATTATAATACAGAAGGATTCTGGCTACGAGCTAGACTGAACGAGTAAGAATTTTCAAGACAAAAATAAAAAAAAATTCTAGAACAAAAATATTTTCGAGGAAAAAGACAAAATATGTACTATTCAAATGACGAAACCCTAAGGGTTAGGGTTTGAATAACCTAAGCCTTTCCGAGAGTTCGGTATGTCGAAATGACATTCCATCAAAAGATTTGACAATAAAATGTTTTGAAAAGTTAAGTTAGCCGATAAAATTTTTTCTCAAAAAACGTGCAGAAATCGGACGAAATAAAAATGACGAAAAGTACTGTTATATACTTTTCATTAGTTTAACTATGTTAGGGGAAAACGTGAAGGAAAACGCGTATCATCAAAAAGTGTTTTTCAGTTTTTCAAAGATCGGAAGAATGCGTAAAAGTTAATCTATAAAAGAAAGACAAAATATCCAAAAATATTTGGATTTTGAGAATCGCAGTTTTTCAAACTGTTCGACGAATCCCAAAAGACGGAAGCGCGAAGCTTCTAAGAGAAGCTTCGTGAATAGTAAGAAAGTGTGAATAGTAGGGCGGTTTGCCAAATAACCAAAATACCCCTAGCCTTGGTTTTCTATATAAGAGAGCCTTAGCTCATTTATTGGTGATTTTGAAAAAAAATCACCAACACTTGAGAGAGGGAGAGAAGTCAGATGAGGAGAAAAAGGAGAGGAAAAGCTAGCCCGAGTGAAAACTTTGTTCAGCGGAAGAAGATTAAAGAAGAAAGGTAATCCTAAAATCTAGTCTAATATAATTTTCTTTAAGTTTTATATGGTCTCATATACCTTAATGAGAATAGAAATAAAAGATGTAAAGAATGATTTTTATATGGTTGAAATCATGAGAAAACAAAGAAATAAGAATTAGAAGTTTAGTTTATAAATTTCTTAAAAGCTTTCTTAATGAGGTATGGGTTTAGTAATGAGTTTGAACGATCTGAATGAATCATATGAACGAATCGGTGAAATAAGTAAGGAATGGTGTTTTATAACACCAAATTCCAAGAAAAAGTGAAATCATAATCAAAACATGGATTAAAAATGAAGAACTAACGAAGGACGCGAATTAACACGAAGAACATTGTTGATGGACAAATTTAAAACCATCGTAGTTAGAACTAATTGTTGATGGACAATTTTAAAACCATCGCATATAAGTTAGATGCTTATTTCTTGGTTAGGAACGATAGAAACGTTCATGAATAACAAATTAAACTTAGCTATAACGAAGTTATGATGAAAATTTCGTAAAAGACAAACGAGAAGTAGAAAGTAGGTAAATGAACCCGAATGTGAAGGGCTTCATAAGAATGTAAGAGAACATAGGAAAACGTGAGTCGTGGACTCAATAAAGAACACGTTCCGAGTTTGAATGACCGAATTACGGACGAACGAACGAAGAACGTTAATAATAAAAATTAACAAAGGATGGAATTTAAGCCAATTGAATGGCATGTTAATGGATTCAGAATGAATTTCTAATATAGGGAAGTTGAAGTACGTAAGATAAGGAAGAGGATGGATTTGGAACGACCTCGTTCCGAGTTATAAAGAAAAAGTTATGAGATTGTGAAGTAAGCGTCTCAAAAATTTTGAAGACTTAGAAATTTTTTTAAAGTTTTTGAACTGGCACTACAGCGCCAGTTATGCCTTGGGAAGCGGCACTGCAGCGCCAACTTGGGCAATCAACTACTGCTAAGTCGCGCTGCAGCGTGAGAAATAAAGAAAGAATCGACGCCACAGCGCCGGTGCAGGGCAAAGCCCAGAGAAGAGCTTTTAATTGCTTAACTCCTGGGGGGAAGTTTAAGGAAAGATAATAAACATATAGTTCACATAATTTAACACTTAATCAAGTGAATTAAACCTTTAGTAAAGGTTGAAAGGGATTAAAAGACAAACAATATAAACACAAAATACGTAACCAATATCCTAGGACCGTAGTTGCGATATAACGAATGTGTGGGGTTGCTATGATTGTGATTCCTTAGACGTTAAGAGACGAGGGTTGAGTGTATTCGAATATTAAAAAGGCAGAACCTACACCTGTGTATGGTTTGACCGTAAGGTAATGAATAATAATGATTGTAATAACCCGATATTTTCTATATAAATAAATGAGAAATTTTGCATATAATTTTTTAGTTATTATTTTAAAGATGAGAATATGCGCCAAGTAATGTGTATGTATATATGTGATAAATAAAATTTATTTATTACATAAATAATTTCGAATAATTTTATTTTAGAATTATTGATCATTATAAATTATATTCTTATAGTAATTAATTTTGTAGTAGAAATGATTTTAGTATTTAGTTTTCCATGAAAAATATGGTCATATATTATTTAAATAATATATGAAATAATTATTGGAATTATTATAATTATTATTTTATTATATGAATTTATTCAAATTAATTAAGTTAATTATTTTCATTTAATTAATTATGTTACTTAATTTGAAAGATATTTGAGGATATGGAATCCAAACTTTATTTCTGGATTTTGATCAATGAATGAGAATAATAATATTATATTAAATACAATATTATTTTTCAATGCTATAAATACATACAGTATATGTGTAGACTAATAATGGTTAGTCAATTATGGTGTATCACGACAAACCCTAGTATTACTGTCATAAACCATAATTGGAAACTCAAAACTGGAGTTTAAGATCGGTCAGAAATTGTGTTAAATGAATTATGTTGCATATTATAGAATTTCTGTTAATTAGGAAACCCTAATTAATATTTAAAAACCCTAATTAAAATTAGAAACCCTAATTTTCTAATTAGGAACCCTAATTGCTAAAATTAGAAACCCTAATTATTATTTTAGTAAATTGAATTGTTAATTTGGGAACCTTAATAATATTAAGGAACCCTAATTATTTAAAACCCTAATTTCTATTTAAAAACCCTAATTTTATTTAGTAAATTCTAATTAAAATTTTATTACACTTTAAACTTAATTTTTCAAACCCTAGAAATTATTTGGGAAACCTTAAGGTTTAAAATGTAGTGATTAAATCCTAGATTCAAGTACCATGGACAAGAATACCATTAAAATTAATAGGGAATTGACCAAAGTACCCTTTTTGTCCCATTCTTGAAATTATTGCTAGCAAATTTTGTCAAATCTTGACAAGTCATCAACCTAGTCTAGCTAGGGGCTAAGAAAACACCAGCTCTCAGCCATTAGCCATCCAAATTTAGTGCATCTACATCACATAAGTAGAATTGGAGAGAGAAAGTGTATATTCATGTTCATTTATTTCCAATACTCAAACTTGACTCTCTCTCTCTCTCTCTAAAACCTCCGAAATATATTGCTATAACAGGCTCAGAAACAAGCCCCACCATCTCCTCTAACAGATCATAATCATAGAATCAAGAACTTGTTCATAGAAAGGTAAAAACCTAATTTGAAATCTGATCTTGAAGGACATGTTAAATGTTATGATTTTTTGTTAAAACATGTTTTATGTAGTATATATTGATTATCTAGGTTGCTAGATGTTAGATCCACAACATCTAGAGACTCGGATTTGAAGTTTTCAAAAATCTGGAAAAAATTTAAAAAGTGGTCTGACAACGAATGTCAGACCCTGTAAATCTCTGTATGTTATGTGTTTTTGTTGTTTAAAGGTTTCAACTTGTAGAGTATCATGTTAGGACTTTAATCTGAAACTTGAATCATGGTCAGATCATATCTAGAACTCAAGTTATGAGTGGTCAAAGTGAGTTGATTGATTGAAATTTCGAGTTCTCAAGCAACCCGTAAACCCGTAATTTTCGGCGGTCATTTATGAAGCTTTTGATCTTGCTGTTGTTTTATAGTTTGGTCAAGTTATTGTTTTTATCTTATAGCCTGACATGAGAACTACACATTTATTCTTTCATATTACTCAGATCATGAACAGAATGAAAATTAATCGTGGTCAAACTAAGTTGACCGATCTACCTAGATGAAGATTCTGGAAAACCCAGAATCTTCAAGAACGTGTTTCTGACAACAGTTTGACCGAGCTATATCTCTTAGATCTGTTGTTGTTATACTATTTTTATGTAATAGGTTTGTTGTCTTGCATGCTAGCTACAATATAGAACTCTTAGATCACAAAACATCACATGAACATCAAATAGTGGAAGCCCAAATATACTGACTCGAACTGTTCTTCATTTCTGGGTAACCTAGAAAATGAAGAACAGCCTCTGACATGATTTTTTATAGCTTAGATCTTTCTTGTTGATGATGTTTAGACTTGACCATTGATTAAAACATGTACCCTGTAAGTTTGTGTACACAGTCCGACGTCTAGAACACACTTAACATGAACCGATTGACTGGAATAAAGTCGCCAAGGTCGTTGACCGACCATGACCATATTTTCTGGGCATTCCAGAAACTTGATCATCAACTTTGACAGCATGTTCTGATGCTTAGATCTTGCTCATGTTTTATGATTTGGTCCATAAATTGTTATGAACTTATACTCTTACATATATACTACAACATTTAGTCAATATATAGTCCATAAACATTTTAGACAGTGAATTACACATGGTCAAAGTTGATACCTAGAAACTGTCCTATGAAGGTTCAAGAACACCTAAGGCGACACTTTCTATCGCCAAAGGCTTTAGCCACGGACTTAGTTAATTTTAATTAATTAATTTCCAAAAATCATTTAAAAATAGAAATTTATTTCTAAAAATTATAAAAATTATTTTAAGTTATAAAAATTAACTTTTAATAATTTAACATATTTTTTTTATAAATATTAGTATTTATTTAAATATTATTGATATTTAATTTATTTAATAAATGCATTAAATAAATTAATGAAAAATGATTTTATTATATTAAAATCATTTTAAATGATAATAAAATATTTAAAAATAATGTAAGTTATAAAATATAACTTTTAATATTTTAAAGAAAATTTAATTAATTATTTAATATTAATGATATTAGATTTATTTAATAAATATATTAAATAAATTAATTTAAAAATGATTTTAATATTAGGAAAATCATTTTAAATGAAAATAAAGTGTTTAAAAATATTTTAAGTTTTATAACTTTTAATATTTAAAGCATAATTTCATTAATAATTTAATATTAATGATATTAATTTAATATTAATGATATTAAACTTATTTAAAAATTATATTAAATAAATAGTTTTAAAGTGGTTTTATTAATTTAAAATCATTTAAAAGAATATCTGAGAATTAAAATTATTTCAAGTTATAATTAATGACTTTTAATATTTTGTTAAATAATACATTAATATTTAAATATTAATGGTAATTATTTAAAATAATTTTAAATGTTTTAAAAATCATTTAAGGGTAATATTAATAATTTAAAAGTATTTTAAGTTATTATAAATAAATTTAATATTTTGGCAATGGTTTCATTAATAATTTAATATTAATTAAATATTAATGGTAATAGAATTATTTAATATTTAAATCATTTAATAATGATACCGTTGTTTGAAAAATCATGATAAATTATAATAATTATTTAAAAATTATTATAAGTCATTTAAAAATAATATGATTGATAATTACAGTCATTAAAATACATAATAGAGTTTTAGACTCGATAATTATCCGATTAAGCCGTCGGTACACCGAAATGTTTCAGAAATTGACATGGACTTAGATAATTTGACTAGATACGTGTTTGTTTGTGATCCAATGACTGTTAAACATATGTGACAATGTGATTAGGTTATGTGTTATGTGATATAATATATTATTCTAATCGAACGAATGATCTTATTAATGATAGATTTCGATATAAAAGATAAAACTAAGTTGCATTATTGTAAGCAGCAGCTCAGGTAAGTATCCTACCTTTGCATTTACTTTATGCAATGGACATGAGTAAGAAAGTTTCAGAATCATATTATTGTGCAAGATTATTAACTCTATTGTTATTGATTATGTATCCAATTATTCATATTCATAGAAGTTCTTAAATTATCCGATCATTGTTTATCAACATAGTATTAGTGCATAATCCATATATTTATTCTGTTCGTTAGTTTCTAAATATTGTTATACAAGTGTCCCCACTTGGATAATTATTGTATTTAACCACATGTTGATACATATTTATTTATTTCTGTTGATCGATTTCACAATCAATGAATACATGCAAGTATACACGGTTAACAAGTAATAAAGTAAAAGTAGAGTATCGTTCCCACGAGGAATTATTTAATAAAAATTACCAAGTACTAATTCTTAATCAAACTAATTTTATTTAAACAATCTCAAATCGTCATTTTTCTAATTAAGAAAACTAAATTAAAATAATTAAAAGAGATTATTCTAAAATAAAGCAAATAAACAAAACTAAGATTTGATTGAATTCAGATAAATAAGGATTAAGACTCCAATATCCCCAATTATGAACTATAAATCAATTATCTAATTATCCCAATTATTATGTCTACTGAATTGTTAACAGGAATTCTCAAATGCCAAAAGCCCTTTTCCAAGTGATCAATTGCCTTCTATTTAATCCAGATTAATTTTGTTATATTCCTATGCAAAATAATTGAATTAAACTCGTTACAATCTCAATTCCTTATGTGTTACATGCAGTGAACAAATATTTCCATTCTATTCACAAACCTAATTATTCACTGTGCAAATAACAAAGTCACATGATATCATGCCCAGTTCTAACCCTAGAATTCCTCTTTCAATTCCTTCTAGAGTAACAAGGTAATTACTGATCAAATAATTAATCAATAAGCATAAGGCAAGATAAACAACTCACTTTGACACAAATAATTAGAATAAATTAAATAACTAATTTATAGCCATAAAAGGTTCAATTGAAATCTTAATAAAAGAGTTAGTTCATAATTAATGAATTAAAATCAAGAATCCACAATTGAATAGACATTAAAAGATAAAAGTATGATAAAAGAAGAGAATAGAATCTGTTGTCAGCAAATCTGATGCTCCCCTCTTGCTCTTGCTCTTGATCTTCAGTGTTCTTCAATTTGCTCCAATCTTCAATGGCTAATTAAGAACTAGGGTTTATATTTTAATTTAATGGAGTGTTTAATCTAGTCTAATCTATGTAATCTCTCTTTATTTTATGCCTTACATCATGTATTTATAGGTTACAAGTCCAATTTTTAGCTTAGGAACAAACCCAATCCAATTTGGAGTCAAAAAGGTATCAAAATTCGTCCAAAAACGCGTCCGTGCCATCACTAAGTTCTTCCCAATACTTCAAATTTGGGCTTCGACGCTCAAACATCGTTCCCCGATTGGTTCTCAATGGCCGGGCATAGGCCAAAAATGGTCACCCCGGCGCTGCCACTTTTTCTGACATTTTCTGCTCCGACGTCCATTGGGAAAATGGCCATAACATTTTCTTCCGAACTTCAATTTTGATGATTCAAGATGATCCGGAAATAGGAGAAGTAGATCTACAACTTTTATTCTTTAAGTTATTCGAAATAAGGTCCGGAGCAATACTTAAATTGGCTCTGAAGTGACTACTGTGTAAATGGCAAGCTAAAAACGCGAATCTAGCCACCCCGAACGTCGATCCAAGTAACTTTTGTCCCAATTCCTACAAAACAACATAAAATATGCATGAATAGACACAAACACTTAAAAACTATTTTAAAAGACTTGAGAACAACAATAAATTAAGCCCGAATGTATCCAATTCATGGGTATAAAACTCACTCATCAATTTCCAATATGTATACGTTGACTTAAAAGTCGTCTAAGCTATTTGATTTGGCTAGACACAAACTTAAAAATATTGTTGAACAAGATAGAACTTTATTGTATCCAACCAGATTGTTTTGGTTCAGATTCCCGACTAAGTATGAACATCCCAAACATGGAAAAACTTTTGCGCACCTAAGGTGGATAAGATGAACGATAATATCGTTCTTGCATGTAGTATTGATCAATACAAGGCATAATGGGCTGATCACCCCCCGTGCTTGTAAGTTATGACGGTTTACAGATGAAGTTCTGTTTAACCTTTTTAAAAATAGAAAATAATGTTCATAGTCTGTCGACTAATCTCCAGTTATAGTCAGTACGTAGTTTCAAAAATTTGATATAGAATTGATATGTTGTTATTATTGGTTCAGCTTACTTCACAACTGTTGATTTATTATAGAAGCGTCATTAAAAGAAAATATTTAATTCTTTCAGCTAATATCTATTGTTGTTATTACTTGCTGGGCAATCAAATGTTCATTCTTGCTTTAAATTTAAATGTTTTCAGCTAAGTATGATCAACCCAAAGGATCAGGCAAGAACAAGGGGAAAGGAAAGCTGTTCGAATGAGTTTCATAATATTCTTTGTAATAGTTAAAGTTTATTAAGACAATGATATTTATTATCTATGATGTAATGAATGTTTAAAGGTCGCGAACCTGGGATTTAGACTCTAATTTATGCAAATTAAATTTGGTATCTATATTATTGTTATTATTATTAGTATTATTCAGCTCATAGAAATGGTATCGTGAAGCACCGAGTTCGAGTTTCAAGTACCTGAATTTGGGGGCGTCACAGGTTGGTATCAGAGCTTTAGGGTTAGAAACCTTAGGTGGGATAGACCTTAGGCTATAACCTTAGAACAGAAGGAAACGTTGAAAATACAAAGAACTCATATAGAGTTTAAAAGGAGATGAATCGAATAAATTCATCGTTAAACAAAATAAAAGATAACTTTTATAAAACTATTGTTTGCTGTGTGTAGATGTCAGGTGGAAAAGAATTAGGATACCCTCAGATCGTAAAGAATGAGCCAATATCAAAGCCAATAGCTAAAATAGAGGCTCACAGTGCAAGCAACCTTGATGACGTGGTGGTATTAGAAAACATAGTACCAGATCCAGAAACAATAGAACTGACAGATAGTGATTCAAACACTAAAGTTGGAGCTGATCAAGCATCAATGAAGGCGCAGAATCTGAAGAACAAGGTTTCTTCTCTAGAAAAGTCGTGGGAAATAGAAAGGCTATTAAACAGTCATTTATGAAAAGCGTTAATAGAAACAATGGAAGAACAAGATAAGCTTAAAATCTAAATTGACCAGATGGGAGCCAGAAGCAACAAATCGTGCACAGCTCCGAGCAAGAAGGGGAAAAGAAAGATGAAAGACCGTGACTTAGGAAATAAGTAGGATTAGTAGTTGATTATGTATGTTTGATAATGTAAGTGTGTAATGTAATATTCCCAACTTTTGTGTAAGTTATTACAGTAATTCCTGACTTTTGTGGTCACAAAGGGATAGCAGTATGTGTTATGTTATGTAAAGTACTTTGAATTAATGAATATGAATCTATGTTTGATTAATGGAATAAGTTTTGTATAAAACTTTGGGTTACATATTAAACTTATACAATAAGGTTTAGAATGTAAGTTAAATTCATTATTTTACGTAATCAGATAATGCCGCCAAGACGTCGAACACGAAATCAAAGGGCAGAAGAATATGTCAACAACGCTGGGGAACAACAACAAGACCCAATGCAAAACTTTGCAAACATGGTAGCTCAGGTTATGCAGCAAGGAATACCAGCCGTAGGGAACAAGCCAGACAATCTCTTGGAAAAATTTAAAGACTTCAAGGCAGTAAGACCACCAGAATTTAGGGGAACAGCTGACCCTATAGAAGCCCAGACATGGGTTAACTCGATAGAAAAGGTGTTCGTAATTGCTAGGGTAGATGAAGGGCAAAAGACCGCTTTTGCCACTTATATGATGAAATGAGAGGCTAACTTTTGGTGGGAGGCAAATCAAACTAGGGCAGGAGAAGGAGTAGTTACTTGGGCTAGGTTTGAAACTCTATTTTCGAAAACTATCTCTCAGCTAGTATGCATGCTAGGATGGAGGTGAAATTTCTGGAATTAAAGTGGAGAACATGACTATTGCGGAGTATGCCGCAAAGTTTAATGAGTTGGCTAGGTTCTCTCCGCATCAAGTTGATACGGAGGCTAGGAAGGCAAGGAGGTTTAAGATGAGCTTAAAACCCTGGCTCTACAATAAGGTGGCGGTGTTGCAGATTAATACTTTTGCAGCACTCATGGAAAAGGCTATCATAGCTGAGGAGGGGAGTGAGGCCATGAGCCTCTAAAATAAGGAGAACAAGAACAAAGGGAAGGCAGTAGAAGCTGTGAAGGTGGAAACTAATAGTAGGAATATGGGTGGGAAAAGAAAGGGGAATTATTTTTGGAATGTTCAGGTGAAACAGGAAGGTGTGAAGAAGGAGGTAGTTCAGTGTAGGAACTGTGGGAAGAATCACTCTGGTGAGTGTCTGAAGGGTAAGTTTGTATGTTATAAGTGCGGGCAGGAGGGCCATATTTCTCCCAACTGCCCCAACCCAAGGATGAATAGTGGGTGTTTTCTGTGTGGGTCGATGGAGCATAAGGTGAAGGATTGTCCAAAGAGGAAAATGGAGGCGGGGAGTGTAACCACGAGAAAAGGAAGCGGGACTCTGGCAATCACAGGACCGACTTCAACCAACAAACCAACAAAATCAACCGCAAGAGTCTTCAACATGACGGTCCAGGATACTGTGGCAGCTGGGAATGGAACTCCAGGTATTATTCGAATAACATTTATTTTCGTGTATATATATGATTTTCCTATATATAGAAAATTATTTTATAAAGAAATTTTGAAGGAGGAATTTGAGTTCTTTTAGAAATCAAATTTCCGTTTAATTAGATAGGCAAGCTTTATGCTGAATAGTTAAAGTTTAGTTCAATCAAATATGATCGAGATCTACTTGCAATGATCGTGTATGATATATACCCTACTATGTATAAGTTTTAAAACGGTGACTACAGGGACGAAATCTTTATAAGGAAGGGTGAATGTAATAACCCGATATATTTTTTTATATAAATAAATGAGAAATTTTACATATAATTTTTTTTATTATTATTTTAAAGATGAGAATATGTGCCAAGTAATGTGTATGTATATATGTGATAATTAAAATTTATTTATTATATGATAATTTCAAATAATTTTATTTTAGAATTATTGATCATTATAAATTATATTCTTATAGTAATTAATTTTGTATAAATGATTTTAGTATTTAGTTTTCCATGAAAATATGGTCATATATTATTTAAATAATATATGAAATGATTATTGGAATTATTATAATTATTATTTTATTATATGAATTTATTCAAATTAATTAAGTTAATTATTTTCATTTTATTAATTATAGTACGAATTTAAAAGATATTTCAGACATGGAATCCAAACTTTATTTCTCGATTTTGATCAATGAATGAGAATAATAATATTATATTAAATATAATATTATTTTTAATGCTAAAAATATATACAGTATATGTGTAACTGATAATGATTAGTCAATTATGGCGTATCACGACAAACCCTAGTATTACTTTCATAAATCATAATTGGAAACTCAAAACTGGAGTTTAAGATCGGTCAGAAATTGTGTTATATGAATTATATTGCTTATTATAGAATTTCTGTTAATTAGGAAACCCTAATTAATATTTGAAAACCCTAATTAAAATTAGAAACCCTAATTTGCTAATTAGGAACCCTAATTGCTAAAATTAGAAACACTAATTATTATTTTAGTAAATTGAATTGTTAATTTGGGAACCCTAATTAATATTTGAAAATCCTAATTAAAATTAGAAACCCTAATTTGCTAATTAGGTACCCTAATTGCTAAAATTAGAAACCCTAATTATTATTTTAGTAAATTAAATTGTTAATTTTGGAACCCTAATAATATTAGGGAACCCTAATTATTTAAAACCCTAATTTCTATTTAAAACCCGTAATTTTATTTAGTAAGTTCTAATTAAAATTTTATTACACTTAAAATTTAATTTTTCAAACCCTAAAAATTATTTGGGAAACCTTAAGGTTTAAAATCTAGTGATTAAACCCTAGATTCAAGTACCATGGACTAGAATACCATTAAAATTAAAAGGGAATTGACCAAAGTACCCTTTTTGTCCCATTCTTGAAATTATTGCTAGCAAATCTTACCAAATCTTAGCAAGTCATCAACCTAGTATAGCTAGGGGCTAAGCAAACACCAGCTCTCAACCATTAGCCATCCAAATTCAGTGCATCTACATCACATAAGTAGAATTGGAGAGAGAAAGTGTATATTCGTGTTCATTTATTTCCAATACTCAAACTTGACTCTCTCTCTCTCAATCTCTCTAAAACCTCCGAAATATATTTCTATAACAGTCTCAGAAAAAAGCTCCACCATCTCCTCTAACAGATCATAATCATAGAATCAAGAACTTGTTTATAGAAAGGTAAAAACCTAATTTGAAATCTAATCTTGAAGGACATGTTAAATGTTATGATTTTTTGTTAAAATATGTTGTATGTAGTATATATTAATGATCTGGGTTGCTAGATGTTAGATACATAACATCTAGAGGCTCGAATTTGAAGTTTTTAAAAATTTGGAAAAGATTTAAAAAGTGGTCTGACAACCAATGTTATACCTTGTAAATCTTTGTATGTTATGTGTTTTTGTTGTTTAAAGGTTTCAACTTGTAGTATGATGTTAAGAATTTAATCTGAAACTTGAATCATGGTCAGATCATATCTAGAACTCAAGTTATGAGTGGTCAAAGTGAGTTGATCGATCAGAAATTCTGAGTTTCTGGGCAACCCAGAAACTCAGAATTTCTGACAGTCATTTTTGAAGCTTTTGATCTTGCTATTGTTTTACAGTTTGGTCAAGTTATTGTTTTTATCTTATAGCCTGACATGAGAAATACACATTTTTTCTTTCATATTACTCAGATCATGAACATAACGAAAATTAATCGTGGTCAAACTAGGTTGACCGATCTGCCCGGATGAAGATTCTGGAAAACCCAGAATCTTCAAGAATGTATTTTTGACAATAGTTTGACCGACCTATATCTCTTAGATCTATTGTTGATATAGTGTTTTTATGTAATAGATATGTTGTCTTGCATGCTAACTACAATATAGAACTCTTAGATCACAAAAAAATCACACGAACAGCAAGTAGTGGAAGCCCAAATATGTCGACTCGAACTGTTTTTCATTTCTGGGTAACCCAAAAAATGAAGAACAGTCTCTGACAGGATTTTTTGTAGTTTAGATCTTTCTTGTTGATGATGTTTAGATTTGACCATTGATCAAAACATGTATCGTGTAAGTTTGTCTACACAGCCCGACGTCTAGAACACACTTAACCTGAACCGATTGACTAGAATAAGGTCGCCTAGGTCATTGACCGGCCATGACCATATTTTATTGGCAGCCCAGAAACTTGATGAACAACTCTGACAGCATGTTCTGATGCTTAGATCTTGCTCATGTTTTATGATTTGGTCCAAAAATTGTTATGAACTTGTACTCTTACATATATACTACAACATTTAGTCAATATCTAGTCCAGAAACATTTTAGACAGTGAACTACACATGGTCAAAGTTGATACCTAGAAATTGTCCTATGAAGGTTCAAAAACACCTAAGGCGACACTTTCTGTCGTCAAAGGCTTTAGCGACAGACTTAGTTAATTTTAATTAATTAATTTCCAAAAATCATTTAAAAATAGAAATTTATTTCTGAAAATTATAAAAATTATTTTAAAAATTATTTTAAGTTATAAAAATTAACTTTTAATAATTTAACATATTTTTTATAAATATTATTATTTATTAAAATATTATATTTAATTTATTTAATATATGAATTAAATAAATTAATTAAAAATGATTTTATTATATTAAAAATCATTTTAAATGATAATAAAGTATTTAAAAATAATTTAAGTTATAAAATATAACTTTTAATATTTTAAAGAAAATTTCATTAATTATTTAATATTAATGACATTAGATTTATTTAATAAATATATTAAATAAATTAAATTAAGAATGATTTTAATATTAGAAAAATCATTTTAAATGAAAATAAAGTGTTTAAAAATATTTTAAGTTATAAAATATAACTTTTAATATTTAAAGGATAATTTCATTAATAATTTAATATTAATGATATTAATTTAATATTAATGATATTAAACTTATTTAATAATTATATTAATCAAATAGTTTAAAAATAGTTTTATTAATTTAAAAATCATTTAAAAAGGATATAAAGGAATTAAAAATATTTCAAGTTATAATTAATGACTTTTAATATTTTGTTAAAACATACATTAATATTTAAATATTAATGGTAATTATTTAAAAATAATTTTAAATGTTTTAAAAATCATTTAAGGGTAATATTAATACTTTAAAAGTATTTTAAGTTATTATAAATAACTTTAATATTTTGGCAATTATTTCATTAATAATTTAATATTAATTAAATATTAATGGTAATAAACTTATTTGATATTTAAATCATTTAATAATGATAACGATGTTTGAAAAATCATGATAAATTATAATAATTATTTAAATATTATTATAAGTCATTTAAAAATAATATTACTAATAATTATAGTCATTGAAATACAAAATAGAGTTTTAGACTCGATAATTACCTGATTAAGCCGTCGATACACCGAAATATTTCAGAAATTGATATGGACTTAGATAATTTGACTAGATATGTGTCTGTTTATGATCCAATGACTGTTAAACATATGTGACAATGTGATTAGGTTATATATTGACTGTAAATAGCAGTACTATATGATATAATATATTATTCTAATCGAATGAATGATCTTATTAATGATAGGTTTCGATATAAAAGATAAAACTAAGTTGTGTTATTGTAAGCAGCAGCTCAGGCAAGTATCCTACTTTTGTATTTACTTTATGCAATGGACATGAATAAGAAAGTTTCATAATCATATTATTGTGCCAGATTATTAAATCTATTGTTACTGATTATGTATCCAATTATTCATATTCATAAAAGTTCTTAAATTATCCGATCATTGTTTATCAACACAATATTAGTGCATAATCCAGATATTTATTCTGTTCATTAGTGTCTAAATATGGTTATAGAAGTGTCCCCACTTGGATAATCATTGTATTTAATCACATGTTAATACATACTTATTGATTTCCAATATGTATACGTTGACTTAAAAGCCATCTAAGATATTTGATTTGGCTAGACACAAACTTAAAAATGTTGTTGAATAAGATAGAACTTTATTGTATCCAACCAAATTGTTTTGGTTTGGATTTTCGACCAAGTATGAACATCCCGAATATGAGAAAACTTTTATGCACCTAAGGTGGATAAGATGAACGATAATATCGTTCTTGCATGTAGTATTGATCAATATAAGGCATAACGGGCTAATCGCCCCCCGTGCCTATAAGTTATGACGGTTTATAGATGAAGTTCTGTTTAACCTTTTTGAAAATAAAAAATAATGCTCATAGTCTGTCGACTAATCTCTAGTTATAGTCAGTACGTAGTTTTAAAAATTTGATGTAGAATTAATATGTTATTATTATTGGTTCAGCTTACTTCACAACTTTTGATTCATTATAGAAGCGTCATTAAAAGAAAACATTTAATTCTTTCAGCTAATATCTATTGTTGTTATTACTTGCTGGGCAATCAAATGCTCATTCTTGCTTTAAATTTAAATGTTTTTCAGCTAAATATGATCAACCCAAAGGATCAGGCAAGAACAAGGGGAAAGAAAAGCTGTTCGAATGAGTTTCATAATATTCTGTGTAATAGCTAAAGTTTATTAAGACAATGATATTTATTATCTATGATATAATGAATGTTTAAAGGTCGCGTACCTGGAAGTTAGACTTTGATTTATGTAAATTAAATTTGGTATCTATATTATTGTTATTATTATTAGTATTATTCCGCACATAGAAATGGTATCGTGAAGCACCGAGTTCGGGTTTCAAGTACCTAAATTTGGGGGTGTCACAATGATTAAACCTGTGAATGGTGAAGAAACTGAATTAATGACAAGGACATATAATGTTAAGAAGCCGAGTTAGTAATAATAACTTGGATGACGTTCCATGAAATAGACGTTATACGATATGAATAAGGTAATATAGCATGCTCAATGCTATGAACGTATAATATTAGCATTGAATGATCGCTCTTAACATATTAAGAACTGTATGAATTAGACGATAAGAAATAAATCCTGAGGTATGGCATTTAGTTGTCAGAAAGCCATAAGGAATGAGAAATTAACTTAACAAACATTATAGTTTTAATGGTCCGGATAAGTTAAGTTAAGTTTAGGTTGTGGTACCATTGTAATCTTTAATGATTGACATATGGGAGCTGGGCTAAACAATTCTTTCAGAGAGCGGAGGTATATACGAAACTAGCAACTAATCTAACTCACTATGAAAGACAGTGTAGATGAGATGGGAAACTAGTTTGTTGGTTGTTTATGGGAAACCACTCAGAGTACCATATGGACTATTAGTAGAGATTCGATGTGTGATACGTCCTAGAAAGGTTATGAGAAGAAGATAAGAATATAAATCATCAAAGATGATGATAGTATGAGTTACGACATCTCCGTATGTCGTAACACCGTAAAACAATAAAGAAAGATGGTTACGTGAACTTAGGTTATAAACACGAATCATAAGGAGTAAGGTTAAGTTCAACCAATGCATAAGTCAAGTATATGACTAATTGGTGCATGTATTCCTTATGCTTTATACCTTTTAATTTAGTTTGAGATCCTTGGGAACTATACATCTGAGTGGGGGTATTGACAACATGAAATATTCATGTTGTTGTTGAACCTCTAGATTTTATATAGATACATACTATAGATACGATAGTGTTATCCGCATGATATAGATTATACATTTGAGTGAAGGTATTGGTAATATGGATTGTTCATGTTATTACTAGTACTCAGAATTTCGGATAGATAGATATTATTCATAGATACAGTCTATACATCCAAGTGAGGGTATCCAAACACAACAATAGTTCTCTAGGGAATTGTTATTTGTTATGGGATACTTTGAACCTTGGATCTATGGGAATTGTATCTTGTGATATTTGTATAATAGTTCGATTAGATATAAGCATAGAATCAGATATCATGGGTGTATAGATTTAAATGAGTTATATTAATTGATTAGTTGTAAGCACCATATCGGATACCGTGAGAGTATAGATTTGAGGGCGTTACATTAATGGTATTAAAGCAGTTAAGGCTATAGATATAAGGAAGAGGAATCTTAGTAAATAGTCTTCGAGTCCGTAAAAATATTAAACTAAAAATAAAAATAACATTAAATTTTTTTATGTTTTCTGTAAATTTATTATATAAGTAATAAAGAAGTTTTATTTTATAGGATGACCAACTCTGATGTTGAGAAACTACCGATAGTAAATAATCCACCACAAATTGAGTCATTTATAGATAGTGATGCAGAGGATGAAGAATTGCTTCATGATCAACAACTATTAGTTGTTGAGGAAGAGGAGGATCCAGTAGCAAGACTATTAATGAGAATTGAAGATCATGAGCAGGCGATGGCTTCACTAGTTCAACAATCTGAACAGGATAATGATCAGATGAGGTTTAGGGCACATTTAGCTGAGGGAGTGTTGGAGCATAAAAGGGGAACCAATAATCGACTAAAAGTACAACTACACCATGCATAGAGTGGCAGGAGGGAAATACAACCGAAGTTACTCAAATCTGCTATGGAAACTCGAGATGTCTTCACTGATTTGCAACGACGAGTAGTTCGATATCCAGTTGAAGGGAAGAAAACTGTCTATCTGATAGATCGATCTGTGATATGCCACATGATCCAGTATTCCTTAGATGAAGTTAATAATTTTTAAGTGTAGTACAAAAATCTATGTGACAACCCGAATTTTCATAAGTTATTAAAATAAGAATTTAATAATTAAAATTCTTATTATGAGGTGTATATATTTTGAATTATGTGATTTGGTGTGAAGAGAATTATATATTCATATGTTGGAGAATGTTAGATTTAATAGTTAATTAAACTATGAAAGAAATTAAATAATATTAGTTAATTGAATTAAGTTAACATTATGTTATGAGATAATATAATTTTAATTGTTATGCCTTGTGGGCAATGGAAATTATTATGAGTTAAGTTTCATAAATAGTGTGAATAATTCACTTAATTAAAATATTAAATTAATACAAGTATAATTGATTTAATAAAGTGAGAAGGTAATATATTGCATGAAAATGTAAATGTTAGTATAATGCTAGTAAAATATTTATTAAGTACATTAAATATTTTAGTTGGAAATTTTATGGAATATAATGAATATTTATGGTATTAAATAAATATTTGATGAAAATTGTTATGAGATAGTTTATTTAAGTGTGATAAAATAGATGAGATTTATACGTATTTTATTACGCGAGTATAATGGTGATATTCTAATGAGGAGTAAGAATTTGTTAAATAATGTTATGATTATAATGGTTGAATAGAAATTATAATTTTACTTGATAAGGTTAATTTTATTTTTTTAAGGAATTAAAGGTACATAATCTAGTTTATATTTTTAGTTTATGTGTTCTTGAGTTTCATTTAAAATTGTGGTTTTGGTTAATGAATTTGTGGGTTATGATGTTATATATGTTATTAGACTTTATAATTTCATAATGGTCATCTAAAAATAATTTTTCAGAAATCAAATTCATGTATTTATGCTAAAGAAGTGGAATTTGGGTTTTGATGGTAATGTGTGTTTTGGTGTACTTTGAGACTAAAAGTGATGATGAATTCGTGATTGAAACTTTAAATTGAT
This sequence comes from Panax ginseng, assembly GCA_020205605.1. Lineage (NCBI taxonomy): Eukaryota > Viridiplantae > Streptophyta > Magnoliopsida > Apiales > Araliaceae > Panax > Panax ginseng. Next base: position 71,312,900 of record CM035134.1, on the reverse strand, counting down.
GGATGATTGTTGTTCTCCTCTATAAAACGAAAACAACCCAACTTGAACGGATTGAATTGGTTAAGAAATGAATTCGTAATGAATGAATACACTTAGCATGTTAAAAATAAGAAAAAATAGTATAAACCAATTAGAATTAGTATAAACCAAGTCCCACATTGACTAAATTAAGAACTTTACCCCTTTTCTAAACCTATAAATAGAAGGGCTTGACCCTTTGTTTCATTCACCAACAATAAGGCCTCCAATTTTGAGAAAGACTTTGTTGTGGGAGGACTTTTTATAAAGATCCCCTTAGTTAAATCTTGGTCGAGTACGTAATCAGTTTGTGGAACTCGTATTTTCGGGTATGTTTCTTATTTAATTTTTGGTAATATTATTATTTTAAATATTGTATTTAGTTTGTTAGTTAAAGTTTGAATCATGGAAGTTTAGTTAGTTTTGTTAGTAAACTAGTTAGTTTACTATGTTTATTTTGGCTTGGAATTGATTATGTAAATGAGTTCTAATGATTTTAATTAGAGATATGGAGCCGAGACCTTAGACGAGTCTGATTATGTTAAATAAGACTTATTTGTAAAGAAAGTTGGGTTGGAACGAGTCGAGACGAGTTTTGGATGCCAAAACGAGAAGTCTGAAAAACTAGTGGACTGCTGATCCATAAACGAAAATTCGGGGTTAGTTAGATTTTTAGAAAATTTTGGGCTTTTAGTATATTATAGTAAACTGAAGAGGCTTTCCATAGACTCCAAAACGGACTAATTTTGACTTCGGAGCAAAGAGTTATGACCATTCAAAGTAGTCGCATCAAAACTGTCTAGCCAACTCGGGGCAGTCACCTTGAACGAATTTTCTGGAATTCTTTGTTTTGAATTTGGAAACGGTCAAAGAATAAAAGTTGTAGCCTCAGAAGTTAGATTCGCGTGGGCTCAAGAATCACTCAAAAATGTTTTGAAACGAATTAGTTATGACTTTTTTAGCGAGAGAGGGTAAAGCTGGAAAAAATTAAAGACTGCTATAAACGTCAATTTTGGCACGCTGTTTAGACTACTTAACAAACCCGAAATGAGAGGTTAGTATTTCTTAAAAATAGTCTTGTATGCCATGAAAAATATACTAAAAATGCCTTACGATTGGATAAGTAGATTGCAAGCTATTAAGCCGCGAAGTGGGTGTCAAAGGTGAGGGTCATTGCCTTGTGGCGGCGAGAATGACCATAAGGTATTTCGACGTCACGATTTTTTTCGCAATGCTTTTGGGTGGTTTTGTGGTTGTTTAACATGTAACAAAACACCGACAGAGATGTATAGATATTATATAATGCTTATATATCGCCAAAACTCACTTTAAATGTAAAGAAAACGATAGAAATTTAATGTAAACGTAAGTTTTCATAACTATGCGAGCGTAATTCGGAAAATGATATGTAAAACGTATATGTAACATAATGAAATGTGCAAACCCGTTTAAAATTATATTGAACCTAGTAATGTAAAATGAAGGGGTTTCTTGAATTCAAAACAAAGATTTGAACATGGAATTACGTAATGACATATGTATTAATTTAAGCCATATTCGAAGTAAGAATGTTAATTATTCGCGAGAATAAATGCGAAGCTAAGTTACTAACGAAATAAAGCATTCATATACATGATAATAGTGTGGGTTAACACATGAATTATCGCAAAAGCATAAAAATTGTGTAAATTAAAGAAATGATGATGTGAACTATATTTAAGCAATAAAAGCTATTACTAAACCCCTATGGTCCCGTGTTTATAAATAGAGGCAAGAAATATTTCAAAAAAGGGGATATAAATGGTTTATATTTTGATACGTAAAGTATTTACATAATAAATCCATGAGAGAACCTTTTTGGGCGTAAAAATGTTATAACGGACAAAAGTTTCTAAAGAAACGTGGAATGGTTTTAAGACAAGAACAAAATATTATAGTTAAATAAAATTAATTTACATTGAGTACTTGAATTTTGTATGTGAAACTAATATGGACATGTATGTATCCTCAATTTGTGTAGGATCATCACAGTGCAGATAAGTTATAAACATTAAACAACATCCAAGGCAAGTTTTTCAGTTCTATTATGTTTATGGATTAAATGTGATTATGTGGTGAGTTACATACCATGCTTTATGAATTGTTAAAGTCAAAATATGAATAAGTTAATTGGGTTATGGAACTCAATTTATATGTGATATGTGATAGCACATGCATGTTGTATAATGTAACTCGATAAATTAGAAATATATAATGCATGAATGTATGCTTTGTAAGGAATTATTATTACATGTAGGATATGCATAGTAAAGAATATATGTTACATGCGAATATGCATAGTAAAGGAAATATAGTGCATATGGAATTGTGTGATATGTGAAACATGATAGACTGTTAAATTTGCTGGGTTGTCGAGCTCAACCTTGCAAATAACCACTTTTGCAGGTTAAAGATTTAAGGTAAAGTTATGTGCTACTTAAAAGATATGAATCAGATGTGATACTTGAAGATTTATATACTTTGGCTGAGTTATTAATATTTGAACCATGTTTAAGGTTCCGAATAATGTATTAATGTTGAATTGTAATATCGTTTTGCGATGTATAACCTTAGTATTAAAATGATTCTGAGACAGTTAGATATAAAGGTTGAAAGGTTTGGGAACGAGAATAGTTTGTAATAGAAAATTTTAATTATTTCACAAATTTCAATGTTTGTATTATCGTTTAATGATGTAAAATTTGAGGTTGAATGTATCGTTAACAACCGAAGTCGAGAATTAAATTGTATAAATTTTGGGATTAAAACATGTGTGAAAGGATTTAAAGAAGAATCTCGCAGAGTTATAAGGAATATGAATGTGGGGTTACCCAACTCCAATAATAAGGATGTAAGGTGATGTCTATAAGAAGAGAATGATAAAGAAGTTAAGAATAAAAAGTTATATTTAAGTATGGTACAATTATACTCTTTAGTAGTTGATGTATGGTATCTGGGCTAAACGATTCCTTCATAGAGCAGAGGTATATACGAACTAGCAACTCGGAACCTAGTTTGTTGGTTGTTTGTGGGAAACCACTCAGCGTACCATATTGAAACTGTTAGAGACTTGATGTGTACCAAGTATACAAAATGGATACGTATGATGAAAATGTAGAACTAGAATGAAATGTTGAGCAATGTAAATGAAGTTAGAAATTCTTAAAGGAAGAATTGTTTAATAAACAAGAAAATTCAAAGAAGAATCTTGAAGAGATATAAAGATAAGAAATGGGGGTTACCTAACTCCAATAGCCAAGATAACGAATAATGATGAATAGACAAAGCCTGTAAGATTAAAAGCATAAATGAAATCATAAATGATGAAAAAAGAAAGAAAGAAGATCGTAAAACAAAACGATCACGAGTTAAGAAAAGAATTTTAAGGAAGATGATTATAGAATAAGATCACGACGTGATCTGTTTAAGTTATAAAAGAAAGATGGCTTGTAATGTTTGAATAATTATAGCTTGATGCTATGAAGATAATGTACTATGATATAGTACGAGATAAACTCACGAGGAGTTATAGATAATGTGATACGAGGAATTCCTATCGAGCAAAGGGAAAGTTAAGAATAAGTTATGAGTAAGATAGAGTTAGGTAAGATTTCAATTGAGGACTCATGTGATGGCTGAGTTGTACAAATCTTTGTACGGGCGAGGGTTTTGTGCTTGCACTAAGTTTATCACATTGATAATCATTGGAATGTCGGTGTCGCGCTATCAATGTATATGGGGTGAAAAGGTGATTCTTTTCTCATGTATGTATTTGATAGTTAAAAACTATTAAGATTAGTCAGATATTATTAGGATGAGGTGCTGTTCTTAAAACTAATGCATATGGTAAGTTCGTGACTCATAATAATATGGTATGTTTTGAACCCCTCAGCGAATGGACGCCTATGGTCTGACTTGGATAAGTTCTTAAACTCATATTATTGTGGCAAGTTCCTGAACTTCCAATGTGCGGTAAGTTTGATGAACTATATTGGGGGTATAGGAGGATGGTAAGTTGAAATATAAGAATATTTAGTATAAAGATTGAAATTGATGGAGAAAATTAGATATTACCAATCTTCTAGCTTTGCTAGATTTTTGAAATTTATTGAATTCTTGCTGATGGTTGCATTTCTATTTTTATGAAAAACATTGGATCAAACGATGGAACCAATGAGTTTTAAAAATAATATCGTTATTCATAGTCTATATTAATTGTTTCGGCTAGACAAAAATGATTTAAAAATATCAAAATGTAATTTTTTCCGTAGTCATTAAGGCATCACTTAATATGATGCTGATTTGACAAACGGGGAAGTCATCAATGCAATTGAACCTGGTGTTGGATGTGATCATAAGATCGTCAGCCCACTATGGTATGATGTAGCATGACAAAGTCATATAATGACTGAATCCTCAACATACTGTCGAGATAGTACGGTATCATATCATCATAAAAGGATTTTTGGTTTTCTTTAAACTAAGATAAGCCATTTGAATTGGATAAAACTATTTCGTTTGATGTCCGAGTTGTTGTTAGAAGTCTATGCTATTTGATTCAGCTAGACAAATATTGAAAGATGTTTATGCAGTTCAAGCGTTTCTTGAGAAGTTATGCCAAACCAAATTATTTTGGTGCGGATTCAGATGTTGAGAAGCTGAGGTGAACAACCCTTTTATAGGGAATTATATTACGTGAAAGCATTAAAATGTTTGTGCACAAAACATTGTACGAAGGGCTGATTTTCCTGAGTACGAGAAGAAAGGTCCATATAGTCTTATGACTGTTAAAGGTTTAAGTCGAGATACTTGATAACCTAGGGACGTAGTTCAACGTCTTGTGACCCCTTAGCATGATTCGAGAATCTTTTAAATTTCTGAGTTATTCATACTGCTTCCCAATTATTGAGCAATTATGGAAGATTCTTGTTATTCTAAAAGGCGAATGTGGTAAGGATGATATTCCTTAAAAAGAAGTAAGTCGTAGAATGCGACATTGAATGATGAATATATTGAATAAGTGAGAAAAGAAATTTTAAAATGAGAAGGAGATGAGTTATCAAAGAATAATGTAAAACTTTTAATAGAAAAGTTAATAATTGTAGAAAGATCTTTGTGGAAAGAAAGTAGAAAAATGAATGAATAAAGTATTAACGTAAAATCTATTTTGATAGATTGAAGGAATAAAGATTAATAGATAAAATTTCGAGGACGAAATTCTTAGAAGAAAGGGTGAATGTAATATCCCGAGTGTTTATGATGACGATCCTTAGAAAAGGAAATGAATGGGATAAAGAATATATAATACTCAAAATATAATTGAGTTCAAGTGAAAGTTATGAAATAAAACCTAGAATTTATTTAAGTAATGAATGTGGTAGGAAATATAAAACCTATATTAAGGTAATGTGTTGAAGATACTCAACGATAAATTTTGAAAAGAGAATTGGTGAAAACCAAGTAAGCACTACAAAAAAATAGGCCTTTAGCAACGATTTTTCGGGCAATGACTTTATAAGTCGTTGCTAAAAGTATATGTTTAGCAACGAAATGTTTCCTTCGTTGCAGATTGTGTTAGGCTTTCACTTTTTGCAACAAAATTCACAAGTCATTGCAAAATTTCGTTGTTAATTTATTGGCGGGAAAAAATTTCGTTAGAAATTCGTTGCAAAATTTTCGGCCACTTGATTTCCCGTCATGGTGTGTAACGAAAGTTTTTTTATTGCTAAAAATTGGGCTTTAGCAACAATTTTTTAGGCAACGACTTTATAAGTCGTTGCTAAAAATGTATGTTTAGCAACGAAACTTATCCTTCGTTGCAGATTGTGTCAGGCTTTCACTTTTTGCAACGAAATTCATAAATAGTTGCAAAATTTGGAAACAAAATTCGTTAGAAATTCGTTGCAAAATTTCTAACCACTTGATTTCTCCTCATCTTGGGCAACGAAAGTTTTTTTGTTACTATATTTCGTTGCCTAATATGGACCACATTCATTGGCAATAATTTTTATTTTCGTTGCATATTTTATACAACTTTTTGCAACGACTATTAAAATGTTAACTTAACGGTGTTTCATAATAACGAAGGCAATTATGCGGGTATATAAATATTCATAGTTACTTTATATATATTTAGTTTAATGTGGAGATTTAAGATGGGTATATTTATATAGATGGTAATAGAATTTATCTAATACACAAAAAATTTAACATAAGAAGCAAAAATATCACAACTAGGTTTCGAAACTAAGACCTATGGGTTATTGGGCCATTAAGCTACCATTGAGCAATTCTAATTTATTAGTTAACTAAACTACCGCTATAACTTGTAGCGGTAGAAAGTGTAGCACATGATCAAATAAGGGGCAAATGAGTAATTTCTAATGTCGTTATAGCTTGTAGCGGCTGGGGAAAATCCATTTCAATCCGTGCCATCCAATGTTGCAATCAACAGTATAGATTATGGTTGTTGAAATAGTACCTGTGACAACCGATTGCCAAACATATTAGTTTCGGGCCTCCGACCTAAATAAACCCAACCTCATCAAACTTGAGTATTATATCTATGCTTCCCAATGTTTCCTATTTCTAGATAGAAGTAGGATATACTTACAAGTACTCCTTCACTCTAAGAAAAAAAAAATGTCAAATTATACAATTAGTCATATTTAAATTCTCATCTAATTGCATATTTTTCTATACATGACTAGTGATATTATATAAATATTTATAAATAATAAAAATATGACATCTAATACTAAATATTACGCATAAATTATTGTAATAAAATAGATTATTTAATATAAGTAAATATTTAACTTGAGATTACATAAAATAATAAGAACTTTTATCCTTAGATGGAATGAGTAACTTAAATCATGAACATATTTTTAAGTCCAAAAATAAAACATAAAAAGAAGAATAGTAATGGTATACCCCTAGCTATTTCTAGTTCTCCTTTTACCTTTTTTCCAAATATATTATAAAATTAAATTATAATACTATCAGTTCTAAGAGAAAACATAAAAGATGAAGAAAAATTTATTATGTTTATGAACTAAAATAGAATAAAGTTATTTAAAAAAGATTTATAAGTCATTCCTAATAATTTAGTTTTACCCATATTAATGTAATATAAATTTTATCTCTGTTTTATTTATATTTTAAAAAAAAGCGAATTTGTAAAAAAGAAGTGTAAGATGCAACGTAACTTTAATTGACATTAAAATTTTTATTTTTGTGTTTTTATAGCTGAAGTCTTATGTACTCCTTCATTTCCAAAGCCGATGACAGAGAATAAACATAAAAAAAAATATTGATGTTTGTAAACAAGTACAAGAGATCAAAGAAATTAAAAAAAAAAGAGATTCCAACGTCAGTTAAAGTGATGTTACATCTTAATTACTCTCTTTTTTACAAATTTGCTTTATAAAAAAATTTTAAAAAAATTACAATGCCAGTTAGTTTGGCATTGGATCACATTTTTATTTTATTCAGATTTCTTTAAAAAAAGAAAATCGTTTTAAAAAAACTAAGATAATTTTTTTTATATTCGTTGTCAATCTCAATGGAGCTTCTACGTTGCAGCAATTCAATTAATAGTAGTTCCCCGTGGGACTACAGAAGGATGGAGTACCCAGATCATCTGAGAAACTTGAGTCATCCATGTGATACGTCATTGGCAACATAAAAAGGTCATTCAGTATTGTGAACCCTCATACGGTGTTACTTCTCCCCATCATATAGGTATTAATGTGATTTTGTAAAATAGTGAAGAAATACTTACTGCAGATTGTTTAGCAAATGCAATTCAAGAAGTGATAACCTTTGATTGTTGTAAATCTTCATCTAAAGTTTGTAGTTCTCACCGATTACATTAATAAATAAATCCAAAGGCTTGGATGACCTGAAATACTTTTGTTCACTGAGGGATGCTAAAACTGATTAGCCTAATATTCAACAGTTGATGTAATATTTCCAATGTATATCTTCATGGATTCTTCTTTTATTCAATTATGTCATTGCACTGCAAGAAAGTAGGGATGTAGCGAAGGAAATTTTGTGAAGGAATTCATTCCTTCACATGAGGAGTTTTCTAGTGAAGGAACAGTGAAGGAAAAAAATGTTGTGACAATATAATTATTAGCGAAAGAAACATCTTTCACAATATTTATTTTTTTCTTCACAAAATTGAGGTGCTAGAAAGATTTTTGGCTCCAATTTATGATGAAAATTTGCGAGGAAAAAAGTAATAATGAAGGAATTATTACTCAGTATATGTTATTTGTTTAGAGGTTTTTTGCGAGATATAAAATTGGTTATTATTTTGCTCTAAATAATTTTTTTAGAATTAATTGTGATGAATATAAATTGTAATATAAATACATTAAAATTTTTACAATAGTAAATTTACTTTTAATAACACTTTTTACAGTAGTAAATTTTTTAAAATTTTTATTTGTATCACTGATATGACTATTTCCATTCTCTAGCATAAAGGTTTTAGTAGTGCAACCTAATGAAAAAAGATTTAGCAATTATCCTCTTTTTGTATAATCTATAATGAAGTTTTTAGCTTTGCCACTTTGATAAGGTATAGCCCTTCAATACTTTTTTTCTATTAAGTACACCACAACTTTGTTTTTTCTTTATGATGGACTAGAAGTTCCTTACGTAGCTTGATTGGTGGTTTGATACTCTTGGTAGTGCTGCTTTTTGTAATTGAGTTGTTGATTCTGTTATTCCATGTCTTTGGTACTTCCACTCTATATTTATGTTATTTCACTTGGTTATGCAGAGGATCACTTATGGATGATGCGATGATATTGCCTTATGGGCATTCATTTGGTGGTGTTGGGATGCAGCATGTTATTAGAAAGACATTATATACATTCTGAATCCTTTAGGACATCCACATACTCTTTTTGTGTTAAGTTATTAAAATCACATTATTATATCAACCTGGTCACTAACTCTGGTGGTATGCTGACTTGAGATGCACCATGGCTTAAGTATATGCAAATTAACTTTAAGCTACCAACATTAATATATCATCTCTATATATGTAGATATATTCTTTGATTGAAGAAGTGTGGTAGCTTTAGATGGTTAATTGTAAAGATAATTAATGATTATGTAGTAGATGATTTTATTAAGTTAATAATATTTTAGTTTTTTGTATTTTTTCCATTATTTGCTATGGGGACATTGAGCCAGCCAGGTACATAAAAAAATGTTAAATTTTGATTTGGCAACAATATAATTCGTTACCAAAGTATTGAACAAGTTTTAATATAGCAACAATTTTTTATACATTTAGCAATAAATTTTCGTTGCTAATGGAATTAAAAATATAATATTTTGCAATGAAAATTAACATAATAACAACGGAGAGGATATTGTTGCTAATACTAAAATAAAAGGCAACATTTTTTATCGTTACAAATCATATCAACTTTCGTTGCACATATAAAGAAACGACAACATATAATGTCGTTGCTAATCGACGACTTTCGTTGCTATTAAAAAATAACCATCAACAAACATTTTCGTTGTTGATTCAGCATGATGTCGTTGCCAAATAATATAATCTGCAATGAAAATCGTTGCTAAAAAATTTACATTCCGCAACGAAAGAAAGCTTAGGCAACAATTTTCATAATTTACTGCAAAAAAATATGTCGTTCCAAAATGGTGTCAATTGCAACGAAAATGCATGGTCATTGCAAAAAAAAAAAGAGTTCATTTCGTTGCCAATTAGAAGGCTTTTGCAACGAAATGGGCTTTTTAGTAACAAAATTTTAATTATATTGCAACAATATATTTTGTTGCTAAAGAATCAATGTCTCTGTACGAAAGCCAAATTTTGTTGCAAAATGTATTATTTTTGGCAACGAAAAAAATACGTTCGTTGTGGAACAATTAGCAACTCTCATAGCGCAACAAAAGACGCAACGACAGTAAAGTCGTTGCCAAAACTCTTTTGCAACGAAATTTGGCACCTTTAGCAACAAAAATCGGTTGTTGCTGAAGTCCCATTTTTTTTGTAGTGAAGGGGGGTTTTTATTCCGAGGACAGAATCCTTATAAGAAGGGAAGGATGTGACAACCCGAATTTTCATAAGTTATTAAAATAAGAATTTAATAATTAAAATTCTTATTATGAGGTATATATATATTGAATTATGTGATTTGGTGTGAAGAGAATTATATATTCATATGTTGGAGAATGTGAGATTTAATAGTTAATTAAACTATTAAAGAAATTAAATAATATTAGTTAATTGAATTAAGTTGAAATTATGTTATGAGATAATATAATTTTAATTGTTATGCTTTATGGGCAATGAAAATTATTATGAGTTATGTTTCATAAATAGTGTGAATAATTCACTTAATTAAAATAGTGAATTAATACAAGTATACTTGATTTAAAAAAAGTGAGAAGGTAATATATTGCATAAAAATGTAAATGTTAGTATAATGCGAGTAAAATATTTATTAAGTACATTAAATATTTTAGTTGAAAATTTTATGGAATAAAATGAATATTTATGATATTAAATAATATTTGATGAAAATTGTTATGGGATAGTTTATTTAAGTGTGATAAAATAGATGAGATTTATACGTATTTTATTATGCTAGTATAATGGTGATATTCTAATTTAATTAAATACTTAAGTTAGAGGAGTAAGAATTTGTTAAATAATGTTATGATTATAATGGTTAAATAGAAATAATAATTTTACTTGATAAGGTTAATTTTATTTTTTAAGGAATTAAAGGCACATAATCTAGTTTATATTTCTAGTTTATGTGTTCTTGAGTTTCATTTAAAATTGAGGTTTTGGTTAATGAATTTGTGGGTTATGATGTTATATATGTTATTAGATTTTATAATTTCATAATGGTCATCTAAAAACAATTTTTCAGAAATTAAATTCATGTATTTATGCTAAAGAAGATGAAATTGGGTTTTGATGGTAATGTGTGTTTTGGAGTACTTTGAGACTAAAAGTGACGATGAATTCATGATTGAAACTTTAAATTGATGGATGATTGTTGTTCTCCTCTATAAAACGAAAACAACGCAACTTTAACGGATCGAATTGGTTAAGAAACGAATTTGTGATGAATGAATACACTTAGCATGTTAAAAATATGAAAAATTAGTATAAACCAAGTCCCACATCGACTAAATTAAGAACTTTACCCCTTTTCTAAACCTATAAATAAAAGGGCTTGACCCTTTATTCCATTCACCAACAATAAGGCCTCCAATTTTGAGAAAGACTTTGTTGTGGGAGGACTTTTTATAAAGATCTCCTTAGTTAAATCTTGGTTGAGTACGTATTCAGTTTGTGGAAATGTTACTATTTTAAATATTATATTTAGTTTGTTAGTTAAAGTTTGAATTTTGGAAGCTTAGTTAGTTTTGTTAGTAAACTAGTTAGTTTACTATGTTTATTTTGGCTTGGAATTGATTATGTAAATGAGTTGTAATGATTGTAATTAGAGATATGAAGTCGAGACCTTAGACGAGTCTGATTATGTTAAATAAGACTTATTTGTAAAGAAAGTTTGGTTGGAACGAGTCGAGGCGAGTTTTGGATGCAAAAACTAGAAGTCCGAAAAACTAGTGGACTGCTGATCCAAAAATGAAAATTCGGGGTTAGCTAGATTGTTTGGAAATTTTGGGCTTTTGGTATGTTATAGTACACTGAATAAGCTTTCCATAAACTGCAAAACAGACTAATTCTGACTTTGAAGCAAGGAGTTATGACCATTCAAAGTAGTCGCGTCAAAATTGTCTAACCAACTCGGGGCAGTCACCTTGAACGAATTTTCTGGAATTCTGTGTTTTGAATTTGGAATTGGTCAAAGAATGAAAGTTTTAGCCTCGGAAGTTAGCTTAGTGTGGGCTCAAAAATCACTCAAACATGTTTTGAAACGAATTATTTATGACTGTTTTAGCGAGAGAAGGTAAAGCTGGAAAAAATTGAAGACTGCTGTGAACGTTAATTTTTGGCACGCTGTTTAGACTACTTAACAAACCCAAAATGAGAGGTTAGTATTTCTTAAAAATAGTCTTGTATGCCATGAAAAACATACTAAAAAATGCCTTACGATTGGATAAGTAGATTGCATGCTATTAAGCCGCGAAGTGGGTGTCAAAGGTGAGGGGTTGCTACCTTGTGGCAGCAACAGATAGCAGCAACCATGGGTTGTTCAGCGTGCGATTTTTCCGCAACGCTTTTAGGTGGTTTTGTGGCTGTTTAACATGTAAAAAAACACTGAGAGAGATGTATAGATATTATATAATGCTTATATATCGCCAAAACTCACTTTAAATGTAAAGAAAACGATAGAAATATAATGTAAACGTAAGTTTTCATAACTATGCGAGCGTAATTCGAAAAATGATATGTAAAACGTATATGTAACATAATGAAATGTGCAAACCCATTTGAAATTATATTGAACCTAGTAATGTAAAACGAAGGGGTTTCCTAAGTTCGAAACAAAAATTTTGAACATGGAATTACGTAATGACATATGTATGAATTTAAGCCATATGCGAAGTAAGAATGTTAATTATTCGCGAGAATAAATGCGAAGCTAAGTTACTAACGAAATAAAACATTCATATACATGATAATAGTGTGGGTTAACAAATGAATTATCACAAAAGCTTTAAAATTATGTTAATTAAAGAAATGATAATGTGAACTATATTTAAGCAATAAAAGCTATTACTAAACCCCTATGGTCCCCGGTTTATAAATAGAGGCAAGAAATATTTCAAAAAAGGGAATATAAATGGTTTATGTTTTAATACGTAAAGTATTTACATACTAAATCCATGAGAGAACCTTTTTGGGCATAAAAATGTTATAACGGACAAAAGTTTCTAAAGAAACATGGAATGGTTTTAAGACAAGAACAAAATATTATAGTTAAATAAAATTAGTTTATATTGAGTACGTGAATTTTGTATGTGAAACTAATATGGACATGTATGTATCCTCAATTTTTGTAGGATCATCACAGCGCAGATAAGTTATAAACATTAAACAATATCCAAGGCAAGTTTTTTAGTTCTATTATGTTTGCGGATTGAATGTGATTATGTGGTGAGTTGCATACCATGCTTTATGAATTATTAAAGTCAAAATATGACTAAGTTAATTGGGTTATAGAACTCAATTTATATGTGATATGTGATAGCACATGCATGTTGTATAATGTAACTCAATAAATTAGAAATGTATAATGCATGCATGTATGCTTTGTAAGGAATTACTATTACATGTGGGATATGCATAGTAAAGAATATATGTTACATGCGGATATGCATAGTAAAGGAATTATAGTGCATATGGAATTGTGTGCTATGTGAAACATGATAGACTGTTAAATTTGTTAGGCTGTCGAGCTCAACCTTGCAAATAACCACTTTTGCAGGTTAAAGATTTAAGGTAAAGTTATGTTCTACTTAAAAGATATGAATTATGACGCCCCCAAAACAGGTATACATCACCCATCTTGGGTCGCCAGATATATGGTACATAAATCAAATATAAATTAATTATACAACAGTCGTGTAAAATACGACAAAACATAGCTGAGAGTTTAAACAAGAATATTGTCATCTAGACAATATCCACACTCAATGGTGTCCTCATTACAATTATTATCACATTATTTCGTAGAATAGTGAGGACTACTAAAGCCATTTATCCTGGATCATCACTCCATTCCCCGACTCGTCCAAGCTATATTCTCATTTCCTGAAGAGAACAATGAAAGAAAGGGTGAGCTTAAGTAGCCCAGTAAGAAATATTATGACTAAGATAATGCAAAATAAATTATCCTTAGCCTTCAACAGTATAACAACTGATAGAATACAATAGACAACAAGTTTAGATCAACAACTGCAGCGGAAATAAGTAATCCATTAGAAGAGTCAAGTAGAGCATAAAATCTACTATCTTCTATGATTCAAAAAGTTTTTCATCAACTTTATCCCTGAGACTCAGCTTAATAAATAAAATCGAATCATCCCTGCATCACAGCCAAGGATATTCATGTAATCATCAATGGTCATGATTATACCGAATAATCCTTGGTCATAATCATACCAACAACTGTCCATCAATGCACTACGGGCCAATGAAGACTTTTACCACATCATTCGTCATATTATGGTCATGATTATACCGAATAATCCCTGGTCATAATCATACCAAGTCAATCTATGCACGTAAGCCAAAGATGACTTTCATCACAATATAAGCAAGAAGATGATGATAATGACATAATAATTCAATAAAACAAGTTCAAGGATAAATTTTAAAGATTTATAATCTAATTTATCCAGAAATCAATAACGTCCAAATTTTCAACATGATACTTCTTTATAGAGTAAAATTCAAGAATAATATTCATGTACCAAAAATAATTTGGATAGAAAAGAATCAATTTTTTATCGTGAATAGTACCCCATGAATAGTACTTCAGGAATAGTACCCCGTGAATAGTATTCCGACACGAAAAAACCCCAAATACCTGATTGAATAATATTCGGGTGAATAGTAACCCGTGAATAATAACTCATGAATAGTACTCCGACACAAAAAGTGCCCCGAATACCCGAGTGAATAATACTAGAGTGAATAGTAACTGGGTGAATAGTAACCCGTGAATAGTAACTCGTAACAGAAAAATGCCAAATAAAATGATATTTCATGACGAGTACAAAAGAAATGATATCTCATACGAGTATAGTTGAATATACAAAACTGCAAATGGATTTTTACCCGCCATGTGGTAATCCACGTAGACAGATTATTTCCACAATTTAATAAAGAATGAATAAGAAGGATCATTCACCATGCATGCGGTAATTCACATAGACATGTTATTCCAACAGAATAATAAAGAATGGAATAACAGAAGAATTCACTAGGCATGCAATAGACCGCACAGACAAGTTATTCCAACAGAATAATAAATAATGGATCCAGTGTCATGCGTAATACATTGCGAGCGAGGATATTCAACGAGAATAATAAAGAATGGAACGAGTCATGCGTAATTACGCGCAGACAAGATATTCCAATGTAATAATAAAGAAGCGAAACTAGGTCATGTGTAATCTACACAGACAGGATATTTCAACAGAATAATAAAGAATGGAATAACAAAAGACTTCACCAGGCATGCGATAGACCGCACAGACAGGTTATTCCAACAGAATAATAAATAATGGAATAACAGAAGAATTTCACCATGTATGCGGTACTTTGCATAGATAGGTTATTCAACATAATAATAAAGAATGGAATAATGAAGAATTTCACCATATATACGGTGAGTCCACATATCTGAGTTATTCCAATGAATAATAAGGGATGGAATAATAATAGCTCTCTTCATGAGTACAAAAGAAATAATACCCCTTACCTCAGAAGAAAACTGGATACTAGAATAGTGAGGTAGCAGACTTCTCTTCTTCTTTCTCTCTATAATTTCTCTCTATAATAATTGCTCTATAGCTTTAGTGAATTGGTGAAAAATAATGAAGGAATGAGCTTCTATTTATAGAAAAATATAGTTTCGATAATTGCACGTTTTGGGGCTCGAAATATTACAGTATAATACCTTCCTCTTTTTCTTCATTTTTAATTTAGTCCTGCAAGTATTATCAAACTTGCACCACCTCCCCTAATAGTAAATCATGTGAATCAATAGTTATAGACATGTGAAAATACGAATTACAGTATAGTACATCCATCTATACCTCCATTTTTAACTTAGTCATGCAAGTATTATCAATCTTGCACCAACTCCCCTAATAGTAAATGAATGTGAATCAATAGTACACACATATGAACAAATAGTTATAATCATGTGAATAAATAGCAATTAATTGCTCATTTATCTGGTTAATTACCTGATTGGTCAATATAACCTCCAGACATCAATTATTATCGAAATAAATGTCGATTTCCACTAGCACTAATAATTCCAACATAATGGAACTATCAATTTCATCTTTAATCAACACAAACTTATTCATCATTAATATTATAATTCATAATATTTAATAACCAGGTCGTTCCCAGGAAAGAGAGGATAAGGATTTCTCCTTATTGGCGCACAATTAGGTGACCAAACCTCTCCTTGACAGAACTTCTAGACATTGTCAATATTACAAATAATAATATGAATAACTATGTCGTCTCAATTATTGATTTAATAATATAATATATTGATACTGTGATAATAATTGAATCAATAATATGAGAGATATGATGCAGAATTATGTAGTAATAATTGAGTATAAGCTGAGTGACTTTTACGTAAGCATCAATAATCAATACTGGTGTGCTACTATGCAACCCGCGCCAGTATTCATTGTATTTTTTACTACCGAGTAGTCCAACGGTTTTAACGGTAACACTTTCGCGTAGTTATTTTTATAAAATGATAATTTTGTCATTTTAAAATACGATAATACTTAGTTGTGGGGTCCACCAATGATTATCTTGAGTCGTCACGGATATTCCCGATAAAAAGAATATTCTCCGGCCAAACGAATATTTTATAACAACTTACATACTTTGCAAAATTTATAAATATTACCCACAACTATAACATTATATCAAATCAACACCATAATATTCAAAAAAAAATTCAAGAAATTTTAACCTTTATTCATAAAATTTGGGGTCTCACAATCTCCCCTCCTTATGAAATTTTGCCCTCAAAATTTACATACATACTTGGTATGATGAGGATACCTTGACTTCATTTCAGATTCTAACTCTTAAGGTATAACCTTTGAGTGTTGAATACGATCCTTCTTATCCAAGATTTTAACATGTATCTCCTCACACGTTAAATCTTCTGATATCTCGTCTAGTTCTAATTCAATAATGTGGTTCGGGTCGTCCACATATTTACGTAACATCGATACGTAAAAAAAATGTTATGAACACGCGACATACTTGGCGGTAAAACGAGTCTATAGGCCACAATTCCTACTCGATCAAGTATTTCAAATGGGCATATTAAATCGAGGGTTGAGATTTCCTCTTTTTCGTCGATTCTTGCTTCTTGAATAACGCCCTCTTGAACCTTCTTCTTCACATTCATTAGATTCAGGTGTGTAGCTTGAGCGGCTTTAACTTTATCGATTAAAGTCGATTCTACTCGTATATTCGTTATCTTTACGTGGGTCCCTAGAGTCTTTAACTCTATCTTCATCATTTGTAAGTTATACAAAATGGATCTTTGTGTTAACAACATCGCACTCGTAAACGCATACGATCTTCTACTCAACACGTCAGCTACCACGTTCGCTTTTCCACGATGGTATTGAATGGTACGATCGTAATCGTCAACAGCTCGAGCCAACGTCTTTGGCGTATGATACGTTCGTTTTAAGTAAAGAAATATTTGAGGGTTTTAGAAATGGGTTTTGTACTGGGGTCAATACAAAATTCGATTTCACGCTCTAGGGGTAGGCTAAGAAGTCTTCAAGAATACGTCATGAAATTTATTAACAATAGAAATATCATTCAAAACTATGACCCTCATCCAAGACTTGGATAGTACGTCACATTGATACCTATCAACTTGCCATCATCATTCACGACGTCGCCTATAGAAAGTCTGGCTTCGGTGCATTCCACACAAGGAAGTCACCAGATAAAGGCTCAAGACTCTTTACTTATGGCTTGATATGACAATGATTGACTTTAGTGGTTTAGTTGCACGAATTCGCATAAAAGGTTGGTTAGGAATATGAAAGCTAACAACCTTACGAAAAGCATGATGAGTAGTTAACCAATCGATTCTTAAAATCACATCAAAGGCAAGTATTTTCAAAGAGATAAGATCGACAGGTAACGTGAAAGTGTCGATTTGAATCAAATAAGATTTATAAACAGTGAAGCTAACGAAGGTTTCTCCTAACGAAGTTTCAACCGATATGTCAAAGTCTAATTTCTCCTGAGTTAAATTTAAACATTGAGCGCAAGTAGGAGAAATAAAAGAGTCGGTAGAACTGATATCGAATAAGGTATAGACTTCGCAAGATTTTATAATTAACTTACCCGTAATAACTTTTTTCATGTTTCTCGACAAACGCTCTCACTTAAACTACGATTTGACTTTCTTTGTAGAGTACATTCCACCCTTAATTGCTTCGTCACATTCACGATCCATGATTGAATCATTACTCTCCGATCCATATCGAATTGGGGTTGATCGCTTTGCATGTGGTAATTTCGAATTCGATGTTGGATTCTCCCAATTGTTGTCCAAAAAGAAAAATCCATTTCATCTATTTTGGCCTTATTGGATCAGACGTCTTTTTCTACAATATCTACGCGTCATGCGGCTTTACCCATGCATCATCTATTCTCATTTGTTCAGTTGCTTCTTCTTTCATCAGAACTTGGATCATAACATTCTCAGATTCCAGCTCTAATATCTTATACTCTGCCAAAGAGTTCTTCTGTTCAAGCATTGCACATCGGTTAACACAATTTTGAATGGTTACATCTCTTTGCTCCACGACCGCCTGCCGTTCTTCAGCCTGCTCTTCTAACTCATGAATACGATTTTTTAATTCTAAATTTTGATCATAAATTCTTCTAATAAATTCTCCTCAGGTTCCCCTTCTTCCTTTTCTTCCTCACTCTCAGCTGCTACCTCTGCAACTAGCTCGGGTGCAACTATTATTTCTTCACTCGCCACGTAGATATCTCTAATTTCTTCTTCGTCTGACATCACATTAACCTGGTTAGTGATTAAAGGTGTCTCAACGGTCTAATCCAATCCATTGATAACATTTTTAGCTGCCATTTTCAAACACTGCCACAAAACAAGGGTTAATTAACATGTCACATATTATCCCTATACTCTGACCGATCAATTAAATAATAAACTTAGGTAGGTCATACTAGCGAAGGAATTCCCCGTCTCTCCCCTCCTAGTTCTTATCTCACATCTTAGCTAGGGATCATATCCCTAAGCTTTGATACCAACTCTGATGCCCCCAAAACAGGTATACATCACCCATCTTGGGTCGCCAGATATATGGTACATAAATCAAATACAACTTAATTATACAACAGTCGTGTAAAATACGACAAAACATAGCTAAGAGTTTAAACAAGAATATTGTCATCTAGACAATATCCACACTCAATGGTGCTCTCATTACAATTATTATCACATTATTTCGTAGAATAGTGAGGACTACTAAAGCCATTTATCCTGGACCATCACTCCATTCCCCGACTCGTCCCAGCTATATTATCATTTCCTGAAGAGAACAATGAAAGAAAGGGTGAGCTCAACTACCCCAGTAAGAAATATTATGACTAAGATAATGCAAAATAAATTATCCTTAGCCTTCAACAGTATAACAATTGATAGAATACAATAGAAAATAAGTTTTAGATCAATAACTACAGCGGAAATAAGCAATCCATTAGAATAGTCAAGTTGAACATAAAATCTACTATCTTCTATGATTTAAAAAGTTTTTCATCAACTTTATTGCTGAGACTCAGCTTAATAAATAAAATCGAATCATCCCTGCATCACAGCCAAGGATATTCATGTAATCATCAATGGTCATGATTATACCGAATAATCCCTGGTCATAATCATACCAACAACTGTCCATCAATGCACTATGGGTCAAGGAGGACTTTTACCACATCATTCGTCACATTACGGTCATGATTATACCGAATAATCCCTGGTCATAATCATACCAAGTCCATCTATGCATGTAAGCCAAAGATGACTTTCATCACAATATAAGCAAGATGATGATGACAATGACATAATAATTCAATAAAACAAGTTCAAGGATAAATTTTAAAGATTTATAATCTAATTTATCCAGAAATCAATAACGTCCAAATTGTCAACATGATACTGCTTTGTAGAGTAAAATTCAAGAATAATATTCATGTACCAAAAATAATTTGGACAGAAAAGAATCAATTTTTCATCGTGAATAGTACTTTGGGAATAGTACCCCGTGAATATTACCCCGACACGAAAAATACCCCAAATACTCGAGTGAATAATATTCGGGTGAATAGTAACCTTTGAATAGTAATTCATTAATAGTATTCCAAAATGAAAAGTGCCCCGAATACCCGAGTGAATAATACTAGAGTGAATAGTAACCAGGTGAATTGTAACCTATGAATAGTAACTCATAATAGAAAAATACCAAATAAAATTGTATTTCATGACGAGTACAAAAAAATGATATCTCATACGAGTATAATAGAATATACGAAACTGCAAATGGATTTTCACCCGCCATGCGGTAATCCACGTAGACAGATCATTTCCACAATTTAATAAAGAATAAATGCGAAGGATCATTCACCATAAATGCGGTAATCCACATAGACAGGTTATTCCAACAGAATAATAAAGAATGGAATAACAGAAGAATTCACCAGGCTTGCGATAGACCGCACAGACAGGTTATTCTAACAAAATAATAAATAATGGAACCAGGTCATGCATAATATGCACAGACAGGATATTCCAACAGAATAATAAAGAATGGAACCAGGTCATGCGTAATCTGCACAGACAAGATATTCCAATAGAATAATAAAGAACGGAACCAGGTCATGCGTAATCCGCACAGATAGGATATTCTAACAGAATAATAAAGAATGGAATAACAACAGACTTCACCAGGCATGCGATAGACCGCATGCAGACGAGTTATTCAATGAATAATAAATAATGGAATAATGTAAGAATTTCACCATGTATGCGGTACTTCACATAGGCAGAGTTATTCCAACATAATAATAAAGAATATAATAACAGAAGAATTTCACCATGTATACGGTAGAATACACAGATATCTGAGTTATTCAACAGAATAATAAGGGATGGAATAATAATAGCTCTCTTCATGAATACGAAAGAAATAATACCCCTTACCTCAGAAGAAAACTGGATACTGAAATAGTGAGGTAGCAGACTTCTCTTCTTCTTTCTCTGTATAATTTCTCTTTATAATAATTTCTTTATAGCTTTAGTGAATTGGTGAAAAATAATGAAGGAATGAGCTTTTATTTATAGGAAAATATAGTTTCGATAATTGGACGTTTTGGGGCTCAAAATATTACAGTATAATACCTTCCTCTTTTTCTTCATTTTTAATTTAGTCCTGCAATTATTATCAAACTTGCACCACCTCCCCTAATAGTAAATTATGTGAATCAATAGTAAATCATGTGAATCAATAGTTCTAGACATGTGAAAATATGAATTACAGTATAGTACCTCCATCTATACCTCCATTTTTAACTTAGTCATGCAAGTATTATCAATCTTGCATCAACTCCCCTAATAGTAAATGAATGTGAATCAATAGTACACACATGTGAACAAATAGTTATAATCATGTGAATCAATAGCAATTAATTGCTCATTTATCTGGTTAATTACTCGATTGGTCAATATAACCTCCAGACATCAATTATTATCGAAATAAATGTTGATTTCCACTAACTCTAATAATTTCAACACAATGGAACTATTAATTTCATCTTTAATCAACACGAACTTATTCATCATTAATATTATAATTCACAATATTTAACAACCAGGTTGTTCCCAGGAAAGAGGGGGCTTTCCGATAAGGATTTCTCCTTATTGGCGCGCAATTAGGTGACCAAACTTCTCTTTTGACTGAACTTCTAGACATTGTCAATATTGCAAATAATAATATGAATAACTTTGCCGTCTCAATTATTGATTTAATAATATAACATATTGATATTGTGATAATAATTGAATCAATAATATGAGAGATATGATGCAGAAATTATAGTAGCAATAATTGAGTATAACTGAGTGACTTCTTACGTAAGCATCAATAATCAATACCGTGTGCTACTATGCAACCACGCGTATTACTGTACTTTTACTACCGAGTAGTTCACCAGTTTTAACGGTAACACTTTCACCGTTATTTTTATAAAATGATAATTCTGTCATTTTTTAAATACTATAATACTTCTGTTGTGGGGTCGCCCAATAATTATGCCATCGTACGGATATTCCCCGACAAAAAGAATATTCCCCGGCCAAATGATTATTTTATAACAACTTGCATACTTTGCAAAATTTATAAATATTACCCACAACTATAACATTATATCAAATCCACACCATAATATTCAAAAAAAAAATTCGAGAAATTAAAACCTTTATTCATAAAATTTGGGGTCTTACATGAATCAGATGTGATACTTGAAGATTTATATATTTTGGCTGAGTTATTATTATTTGAATCATGTTTAAGGTTCCGAATAATGTATTAATGTTGAATTTAATATCGTTTTGCGATGTAAAACCTTGTAGTATTAAAATGATTCTAAGATAGTTAGATGTAAAGGTTGAAAGTTTTGGGAACGAGAATAGTTTGTAATAGAAAATTTTAATTATTCCGTAAATTTCAATGGTTGTATTATCATTTAATGATGTAAAATTTGAGGTTGAATGTATCGTTAACGACCGAAGTCGAGAATTAAATTGTATGAATTTTGGGGTCGTTACAATCTAAGTGCTTTGTATTAGTACGAATAAAAGAGCATTTGAAGTTTGTATTATAGCTGGTAGTGTTTATAAATTTCTAGTTGTTTATGTGTGTACTATGTGATATATGAATAAAATGTATGTTTGTTTCATACATATTCTTATTGTGGATGTTTATTATTTTATAGAATCATGCCACCAACCAAAAGACCTCAGCGAGAGATAGATAACGATGTTAATCCTACCCAACAGTAAGTAGAACTTTTGTTAGGTGCTATGAATAGACCCATAACTCAAACCACACCTTTTAAGGACTTTAAACTAGTTAGTCCATCGGAGTTTAAAGGTACATCAAAACCAGTTGATGCACAAATCGTGATTACTGAGATAAAAAAAAAATTCTTAGTAACCAATGTCAATGAGAATCAAAAGATAATTTTTGCAACCTTTTTCTTAAAAGGAGAGGTAAATTACTGGTGGGAATCTACTAGGGGTCGGGTAGAAACTGAAGTTGTGTCATGGAATAGATTAAAAGAATTATTCTTTGAAAATTATTTTTCCCAATCTCTAAAGGATCGCATGGAAGTACGATTCTTAGAGTTGAAAAAAGGAAAACTTATTATATCTCAGTATACAGCTAAGTTTAATGAACTGTCCAGGTTTGCTCCACATCAAGTAAATACTGAACCTAGGAAGACTCGGAGGTATCAGGAAGGTTTGAAACCTCAGATACGTAGAAAATTGGCTATATTTCAAATAAAGACTTTTTTCGAAATACTCGAGAAAGCTTTCATAGCTGAGAGTGAAAACGAGAATCTCATCAAATTTCACATGGAAAAGAAGAATCAAAATAAGGAAAGGAAACCTAAGACAGAACCCAGTTCAGGTGGGTTTAATAATAAAAGTAAATGGGATACTACTTTTTCTAACAATTATGGCAAAAAGGTAAGTAATAATAATAACAAGAATAATAAGATGGAACCTTGTCCTACAAGTGGGGGAAAACATAAAGGACTATGTCTTAGAAATAAAAATAAATGTTACAATTGTGGACAAGAGGGACACTTTTCTCCACAATGTCATCTCCCTAATAAAAATAAATCTTTCAATTGTGGTTCGTTGGAACATTTAGCAAGGAACTGTACCAAACCCAAGAACCAGGGAGGAGGGGGAAACAGAGTACCAGAGGAGAACAATAATCGGTCAACAGTAGCTGCAGTTGGAGCTTAGAGTCGACTAACCGACAGAACATTTAATATGTCGGTGAGGGATGTTGTTGCTTCGCAGGACGTGGTGACAGGTATCATCCCTATCAACACTTTAAATGCATTTGTGTTATTCGATTCTGGTGCTACTTGTTCCTTTGTGTCTAATAGTTATTCTAAAAACTTGAATATACCATGCGAAAACTTAGTCATACCATTGTGAATAGAAATTGCAAACAATGAAAAGATTCCTGTTAAGACTATATATAGGAAATGTAGTGTGGATATAAAGGGACACAATTTTTTGGTAAATCTTATTCTAATTTAGTGCGGAAAATTCGATGTCATATTAGGAATGGATTTGTTAGTTAACCATAATGCGATGATCTATTGTCATCAAAAATGTATAAACCTATTGACTGCGTCGAAGTCAAAGGTAGTGTTCAACGGAGGTTGTTCACCTAAGCAATCTAGATGTCTGACTATAACTCAGGCAGAAAGGTTACTTTAAAAAGGTTGTTTAGGTTATTTGGCCTCCTATATAGTTGATAATCGACAGGAAGGAGTAAAACTAAATTAAATACCTATAGTTAAGGAATTTCCCGTTGTATTCCCAGATGACTTACCAGGTCTTCCTCCAGATAGGGAAATCGACTTTGTCATTGACCTTGCACCAGTTTCTAAGGCACAATATAGAATGGCACCTGTAGAACTGAAAGAGTTACTAGTACAACTACATGAACTCTTAGATAAAAAGTACATACAACCAAATATTTCACCTTGGGGAGCACCAGTATTGTTTGTAAAGAAGAAGGATGGAACCATGAGGTTATGTATTGACTATAGAGAATTAAATAAATTAACCATTAAGAACAAGTATCCTTTACCAAGAATTGATGATTTGTTTGACCAATTAAAAGGAGCAAAAAACTTTTCAAAAATTGACCTTTGGATTAGTTATCTTCAATTAAAGGTAATAAAAGAAGATGTGCCGAAAACAGTGTTTAGGACACGCTATAGACATTATGAGTTTCTTGTGATGTCCTTTGGGTTGAAAAATGCATCGGCATCATTTATGGACTTGATTAATCGAGTGTTTAAACCATGCTTAGACAAATTTGTTGTAGTGTTTATCGAAAATATTCTGGTATACTCGAAAACACGGGAAGAGCATGATGAACACTTGAGAGTTGTTTTGGATATATTACGAAAGGAAAAACTTTACGCAAAGTTTTCCAAGTGTGAATTCTGGTTGAAGAGAGTTTAGTTCTTAGGTCGTATAATTGACAAAAATGGAATATCAATAGATCCAATTAAGATCGAAACGATTGTGAATTGGGAACAACCAACAACTCCAACAAAAGTAAGAAGTTTTCTCGGTTTAGCGGGTTATTATCGATATTTCATAAAATGTTTTTCAAAAATAGCAACCCCACTAACCAATTTAACTCGAAAGACGGTGAAATACATCTGGACAGATAAATGTGAAGAGAGCTTTCAAGAGTTGAAGAAGCGACTGAGCATGGCTCCAATATTGTCCTTACTAGATGATATAGAAGGCCATGTAGTATTTAGTGATGTGTCACATAAAGGTTTAGGGTGTGTGTTGATGCAACATAGGAAAGTGATTGTGTAAAGACCTGGAATTTTCAAACAATTATATCTATATTTTTACGATTAAATTTTATTATTATTATTTATTTCTTAATTATTATGAATATTGGTATCAGTAGTAATATTTTAAAATATATGTGATATGAATTAAGCAGGTTAGTCAATTTAATTTTTATAAGTTGACTAAGAATGAAAGTGAAGTCCGATATTGTTCAAAACCATATTTTTGGATTTTGAATAAGAAATTTGAATATTAACAATATATTAATTGTATTTAAATATTATAAGTATGTACTGTATGTGTGTAATGTTAATTGTTGATAAGCTATTATAAGCATAAGAAAACCCTAATGTTAAATTGCTAAACCCTAATTTGAAATTCAAATAGGAAGTTAATAATGATTTGTAATTGTGTTTATATGATTAAGAAAATATGTTATTGATTATAAACCTAATTAGGGAAACCCTAGCAATTAATTAAAAACCCTAATTGCTAAGTTAGAAACCCAAATGTTCAACTAGGAAAAATCTAATTATTAATTTAGCAATTTTAATGTTAATTAGGATACCTTAATTCTAATTTGCAAGCCCTAATGTAGTTAGGAAACCCTAATTTCTAATTTAGAAAGCTTAATTTTTTATTTTAAACCCTAATTAGAAAATCTAAGGGTTAAAACCTAAGGGTTAGTTAAATTATTTGTATGTGATTAAAATTATGGGCAAAATGACCAAAATGCCATTTTTAGCATTCTTTAATTAGAAAGTGTGTGAATCTTGCCATATATTGGTTGCTTACCAACTCTAAGATATCTCATATGCCAAAAATCTCAGCAAAAACAGATCTTAAGTGCCACCTTGCATAACATAGATACAATGAATCAAATATAAAGAGATTAAAGAGAGAGGAAATACACAAACAAGCCACATTTCTATTCATACACTCAACAAAGCCATTCTCTCTCCAAAGCTACGAAATCCTTTAGTGGATCTGTCCCTATCTAAGTCCTTAACACTTCAATAATAGATTAGGAATCTAAGATCCAAGATTGTTCAAAGTGAGGTACAAACCCTAACCAAAAATTTAATCTTGCATCCTAAGTTAGATTGTGTGTTTTTGTGTTTAATCTAGTGTTATTAGATGTTATTTAGTGATCTATGATGTTATATCATAGATCCATAACACCAAAGTTCTTTAAAATTAAGTTTTTAAAACTGTTAAGAACCCTAGATTTATGGTCTGACAACCGAATGTCAGAGGCCATAAATCTAGATCTGTTTATGATTTTGCTTGTTTGATGTATTAGACTTGTATTATGCTATGAGGGGAGTGATCTGGAAGTGGAATCATGGTCATTCCATGTTCATATTATAAGATATTAATGGTCAAAATGCGTTGACCAACCATGGCTTAACATTTCTGGGTAACCCAGAATTTACCCGGCAGTGTCTGACAACATATTCATGAGCTCAAATCTTGCACGTGTTTGTTGATTTGATTGTGTTAGTATATTAAAGTTATACCCTAGTATATGGACTACAGAATCATGGACTTTTACATATATGAAAAATAAGATCAAAGTCGGCTGACCGAACACGAAATGTGGTTTCTGGAAATTCCAGAAAGCTCAAGAACATGCTTTCTAACATGGTTTGACCGGATAATATCTTGTGATTGTGATGTAGTTATACTAAACTAGTACAGAATCATGGACTTTTACATATATGAAAAATAAGATCAAAGTAAATTTCAATAGAACACACGAAATGTGGTTTCTGGAAATTCCAGAAAGCTCAAGAACATGCTTTCTGACATGGTTTGACCGGATAATATCTTGTGATTGTGATGTAGTTATACTAAACTAGTATAGTATATCTGTTAATTAACATGAGGACTATATGATTGAACCATTAAAACACCAAAACATTGGCCAGAACTCGATTGAATCAAGGCACAAAGTAGTTATCAAGCTCTGCATAGGTTTCTGGGTAACCCAGAAAAACCAGAAAGGGCCTGACAGCCACTTTGAGCCACTAGATCTTGCTGGTGTGTTGCTATATGACCTTGTTTATTGCTGATACATGTAGTATTACATCAATACTACATGATCAATGCCTTAGTTAGACCAGAAACAACTTGGACAGTGATTTATAGTTGGTCAAAGTTGACACCGAGGAACTGATTATGAATGTTCTTTAGGTTCAAGAACAACAATAGTGACAGTTTCTGTCGCTAAAGGCTTTAGCGACAGTTTTATTAATATTAATTAAATTAAATTCCAAAAATTATTAAAAAATAGAAATTAATTTCTAAAAATTCCAAAATTAGTTTTAAAAATTATTTTAAGTTATAAAAATTACCTTTTGATAATTTGACATATTTTTCATTAATATTATTATTTATTTGAATATTAATGATATTAAATTTATTTAATAAATGAATTAAATAAATTGGTTAAAATGAATTTATTATATTAAAAATTATTTTAAATGATAATAAAGGGTTGAAAAATATTTTAAATTATAAAACATGACTTTCAATATTTTATGGTAAATTTCATTAATAATTTAATATTAATGATATTAGATTTATTTAATAATAATATTAAATAAATATTTTTAAAATGGTTTGATTGATTTAAAAATCATTTAAAAAGGATATAAATGATTTAAAAATATTTTAAGTTATAATAAGCGACTTTTAATATTTTAATGAAAAATACATTAATATTTGAATATTAATGGTAATTATTTGAAAATGATTTTTAAATATTTTAAAAATTATTTAAGGGAATATTAATGTTTTAAAAATATTTTGAGTTACTATAAATTACTTTAATATTTTGGCAAGGATTTTATTAATATTTTAATATTATTTAAATATTAATAATAATAATAATAATAATAATAATAATAATAATAATAAGATTATTCAGTATTTAAATCATTAAAAATTATTCCAGTGTTTGAAAAATCATGATAAATGATAATAATTATTTAAAAATTATTATAAGTCATTGAAAAATAATATGACTGATATTTGAATTATCTAAAATAATATTGAAGCTATAGACTATAGTTTTATTAAAAATAAACTCGATAATTATCCGATAAGCCGTCGGTACACCGAATTGTCTGTGAAATTAATTCGGACCTACATAGTTTGACTTGATAAGTTGTTGTTTATGTTCTAATGACTGATATAAATATATGACAGTGTGCTTAAGTTATGTGATGACTGCAAATAGCAGTATTATGTGTTACGATGTATTATTCTAATCAAAAGAATAATCTTATTAATGATAGGTTTTTGTGTAAAAGATAGAACTAAGTTGTGTAGCTGTAAGCAGCAGATCAGGAAAGTATCTTAACTTTTGCATTTACTTTATGCAATGGACATGTGTAAGCAAGTTTCTTAACTCTACTATTATTGATCATGTATCTAAACCTTTGTATTCATGCAATATTGTATGATCAAGATATATTCTGTTCGTTAATAACTATGTTTGGTTATGCAAATGTCCTAACTTGAATAACTATTGTATTTGAACACTTGTCGATACATACTTATTGATTTCCAGTATGTATACATTAATTAAAAGTCGTCTAAGCTATTGGACTCGGCTAGACATTGATTGAAATGTATCGTTGAACATGATAAAACACTATTGTAGTCCGACTAAATTATTTTGGTTCGGATTCTAGACTGAGTATGAATATCCTGAATATGGGAAATTTTTGTGCGCCCAAGGCGGATATGATAAACAAAAATATCGTTCTAATATGTAGTGTTGATCAATATAGGGCATACCGTGCTGATCACTCTGCGTGCCCGTAAGTCATGACGGTTTGCGGATGAATTTCTGTATAACCTTTTTAAAAATTAAAAATAAAAGTTTGTAGTATGCCAACTGCTCACCATTCATAGTCAGTATGTAGTTTTAAAAATGTAATTGAATTGATATGTTATTCAGTATTATTTCATGTACTTCACAACTGTTGCCTCGTTGTAGAAGTGTAGTTCAAAGAAAACATTTATTTCTTTCATCTAATATTTATTAATTGATATTACTTGCTGGGCAATTAAATGTTAATTCTTGCTTTAAATTTAAATATTTTAAGCTAAACTAGATCGACCTGTAGGTTTCGGCAATGACAAAGGGAAGGGAAAGCTGAAGAACTAAGTTAGATAATATTACTTAAAATAAATGTATTTATGATAAGTTACTTATTATTATGTAATGTATGACTTAAAGGTTCTAGAATCTGGGGAGGTAGACAACTTTGATAGAATACTTTTGTTTAATTAATACATTACGTAGTTTGAATGAATGTTATTGTGGAGCACCAAGTACGGGTTTTATGTACCCAGATTTGGGGAAGTCACAACATGGTATCAAAGCCTTAGGTTAGAAACATAAGGTGGGGATATACCTTAGGCTATAACCTTAGGATAGATAGAAGCGTTAAAAATACAAATAACTCAAATAGAGTTTAAAGGAGATGAATTAAATAAATTCATCGTAAAACAAAATAAAAGTAACTTATATAAAACTATTATTTGTTGTGTGTATATATATATCTATATATATGCTAATCAAGATAATTTATGTGTAGATGTCGGTAAAAAAGGATTAGGATACTCTCATATTGTAAAGAAGGAGCAAATCACTCATAACCACCAGAGCCAATATAAAGTTAATAGTGAAATAGAGTCTCACATTGAAAGTAACCACGATGAGGTGATTATATTGGAAAATATAGAATCAAAACCCGAAATGGTGGTACTGACAGATAGTGATTAGGACACGAAAGTTTGAGGTGATCAAACATCAATGAAAGTGCGAATCTCATGGAACAAGGTTTCTTCTTTGGAAAAGTTGTGGGAAATAGAAAAACTATTAAATAGTCAATTGCAGAAGGCGTTAATCAAAATAATGGAAGAACAAGATAAGCTTAAAATCAAAATTGATCAGTTGGGAGCCAAAAGCAACATATCGTGTGCAGCTCCAAGCAAGAAGGGGAAAAGAAAGATGAACGACTACGATTTAGGAAATTCGGATTATAACCAAGGGAACTTTAACAAAATAGATAAATGTACAAATTGTAAAAAGATACATGAAGGCTTATGCAGAAAAGGGGAAAATGTATGTTATAATTTTGGACATGAGGGACATATCTCTCGTCATTGTCCCAATCCTAAGCAAGGTGTATGTTTTATTTGTGGGTTGGAAGGTCATCAAGCGAAAGGTTGTCCAAGATCATGAAAAAGTCGTAGGAAATAAGTAGTATTAGTATTATTTAAATATGCATGATCGATGATGTGTATATGATAAGTATATGGGTGTAATATAATACTCTCAACTTTTGTATAAGTTGTAGTAATGAATCCAGAACTTTTGTGATCAAAGGGATAAAGCGAATGTTTATATAATATATGTTATATATATGTAAAAAGTACTATGAATTAGTAGAATGAATATGAATATATGTTTGTTTAATAAAATAATTTTTGTATTAAGATAGTAAGTCTCTATCTGATAGTTGGTTAATAAAATAAACCAAGTTTTCAAAATACAATATTTTGAGTACATGATTATTTAAGTTTGAAATTACGCGTTATATATTAAATTTATACGATAAGGCATAGAATGTAAAATAATAAAGAATAATTTATGGTTTTGATTAACTAGATAATGCCGCCAAGGAGACAAAATCAAAACCAAAGAGCAGAAGAATCTGTTAACAATGCTGGAGGACAACCAGACGCGATACAAAATTTTGAAAATATGATAACTCAAGCTATTCAGAATGGAATACCAGCAGCATGAAATCAGCCAGACAATCGATTGGCAAACTTTAAAGACTTCAAGGCAGTAGGACCGCCAGATTTTAGAGGGACAACTAACCCTATAAAAGACTAAACTTGGGTAAAGGAGATAGAAAAGGCTTTTGTGATTGCTAGGGTAGCGGAGGGGAAAAAGAAGGCTTTTTCTACCTATATGATGAAAGGGGAGGTGAATTTTTGGTGGGAGGCAAATCAAGCTAGAGCCGGAGAAGGAGTGGTGACATGGACTAGGCTTAAAAAGCTGTTCTTCGAGAATTATTTCTCATCCAGTATGCAGGCTAGGATGGAGGTGAAGTTTTGGGAATTAAAGCAGGACAACATGACAGTTTCAGAGTACATCGCAAAGTTTAATGAATTAGATAGGTTTGCTACTCACCAAGTGGATACGGAAGCAAAGAAGGCAAGGAGGTTTGAGCTGGGCTTAAAACCCTGGCTCTACAATAAGTTGGTGGTGTTGCAGATTAGTACTTTTGCATCACTCTTGGAAAAGGCTATCATAGCCACAGAAGGAAGTGAAGCCATGAGTCTTTACAATAAGGAAAAAAAGAATAAGGTTAAGGTTGAGGGAACTGTTAAGGTGGAAGGAAATAGTGGAAGTAGGAGTGGGAAAAGAAAAGAGGACAATTTCGGGAATACCAAAAATAGGCAAGGAGGTACAAAGAAACAAGTTGTGCAGTGTGGAAATTGTGGGAAAAATAACTTGGGTGAGTGTTTAAAGGGAAAATTTATGTGTTCTAAGTGTGGGCATGAGGGACACATCTCTCCTAACTTCCCCAATCCAAGGATGAATAGTGGGTGTTTCATTTGTGGATCAACAGAGCATTAGGTGAAGGATTGTCCAAAAAGTAGAGTTGATAGGAGAAGTATGAATGCGGGGAAAAGTATTGGGACGTTAGCAATAATTGGTCCAACTCCAACAAACAAACCAACTAAATCGACCGCAAGGACCTTCAATATAACGATTCAGGATACCGTAGCAACCGGGGATGGAGTTCCAGGTATGAATCCGATTAACGACATTACTATATATGCCTGATTCGGAATTAATCAATTTTATTACCGAAAGTTTATTAAGATAAGTACGTTTATGTTAGGAACCCTTGAATATAGATATACGAAAGACAAGTTCTGAAAAAAAGATACATATATAATAATTCATTAATAAAAGGATTTTTGAAGGAGAAATTTGAGTTTCAGATTCGTAACACGAAATCCTATGAGGGGAGAATGTAGTAATTCAATAATTTTTTTATAAATAAAAATCTAAGGTTAAACATTAATATTAAACGTAAGGTAATGGGGATTCCGGGGACGGAATCCTTATAAGGAGGGGAGAATGTAAAGACGGAGAATTTTCAAACAATTATATATATATTTTCTGAATATTTTTTTATTTATTATTATTAATTATTATTATTATGAATATTGGTATCATTAATAATATTAAGAAATATATGTAATATGAATTAAGCAGGTTAGTTACTTTAATTTTTATAAGTTGACTAAGAATGAAAGTGAAGTCGGATATTGTTCAAAACCCTAATTTTGGATTTTGAATAAGAAATTTGAATATTAACAATATATTGATTGTATTTAAATATTATATGTATGTATGTATGTATTGTATGTCTGTAATGTTAATTGTTGATCAGTTATAGCGAAGCATTAGAAAACCCTAATGTTAAATTGCTAAACCCTAATTTGAAATTCAAATAGGAAGTTAATAATGATTAGTAATTGGGTTTATATGATTAAGGAAATATGTTATTCATTATAAACCTAATTAGAGAAACCCTAGTGATTAATTAGAAACCCTAATTGTTAAGTTAGAAACCCAAATGTTCAATTAGGAAAAACCTAATCGTTAATTTAGCAATTTTAATATTAATTAGGAAACCTTAATCCTAATTTGCATGCCCTAATGTAATTTGGAAACCGTGATATAATTAGAAAACCCTAATTTCTAATTTAGAAAGATTAATTTTCTATTTTAAATCCTAATTACAAAATCCTAAAATTTAATTTGTAAAACCTACGGGTCAAAACCTAAGGGTTAGTCAAATTACTTGTATGCCATTAAAATTATGGGCCTATGGGCAAAAGGACCAAAATGCCATTTTTAGCATTCTGTAATTAGAAAGTGTGTGAATCTTGCCATATATTGGTTGGTTACCAACTCTAAGATATCTCATGTGCAAAAATCTAAAAATAAAAAAAAATCGATTTTAAGTGCCACCTTGCATAATATAGATTCATTGCATCAAAATATATAGATTAAAGAGAGAAAAATCAAAAAAGCAAGCCTCATTTGTGATTCTTACACTAAACCAAAACCTTCTCTCTCTCAAAGCCACGAAATCCTTTAGTGGATCAGTCCCTATCTAAGTCCTTAACACTTCAATAATAGATTAGGAAGCCAAGATCCAAGATTGTTCAAAGTGAGGTATAAACCCTAACCAAAAATTTAATCTTGTCTGCTAAGTTAGATTGTGTGATTTTGTGTTTAATCTAGTGTTATTTGATGTTATTTAGTGATCTATGATATTATGCCATAGATCCATAACATCAAAGTGCTCGAAAATCAAGTTTTCAAAACTGTCAAGAACCCTAGATTTATGGTCTGACAACCGAATGTCAGTGGTCGTAGATCTAAATCTATTTATGATTAATTTGCTTATTTGATGTATTAGACTTGTAATATGCTATGAGGGGAGTGATCTGGAAGTGGAATCATGGTCATTCCATGTCCATATTACAAGATATTAATGGTCAAAAAATGTCGGTTGTGACCATGACTTTAACTTTTTTCGGGTAACCTAGAATTTACCCAGTGAGGTGTACAATAACATATTCATGCTAAGTCAGATCTTGCTTGTGTTTGTTGATTTAATTGTGTTAATATATTAAAGTTATACTCTAGTATATGGACTACAAAATCATGGACTTAGATTACATATATAACAAACGGGATAAAAGTATTGGATGGTCAAAGTAGGCTAACCAAACACGAAATGTGTTTTCTAACAATACCAAAAAACTCAAGAACATGCTTTCTGACATGGTTTGACCGGATAATATCTTTTGATTGTGATGTAGTTAGACTAAACTAGTATAGTAGATCTATTTTTTGACATGAGGACTACAATATGGAACCATTAAAACACTAAATCAATATCCGAACATCGATTGAAGTTGAGCCAAAAGTACCTATGAGAGCCTTTATGCGGGTTTCTAGGTAACCCAGAAAACCCGTAAAGGGCTTGATGATAGTTTGAACCTTTAGATCTTGTATGTGTGTGATGTGATATGACCTTGTTTATTGTTGATACATGTAGTATTACATCAAATACTACATGATCCATGCCTTAGTTATCCCAAAAACATCATTGAACAGTGAATTATGTTGGTTAAAAAGTTGACACCTTAACATCGACTTTGAATGTTCTTGAGGTTCAAGAACACTAATAGTGACAGTTTTTGTCACTAAAGGCTTTAGCGACAGCTTTATTAATATTAATTAAATTAAGTTCCAAAAATCATTAAAAAAGTAGAAATTAATTTCTAAAAATTCCAAAATTAGTTTTAAAAATTATTTTAAGTTATAAAAATTAACTTTTGATAATTTGACATATTTTTCATTAATATTATTATTTATTTGAATATTAATGATATTAAATTTATTTAATAAATGTATTAAATAAATTAGTTAAAAATGATTTTATTATATTAAAATTATTTTAAATTATAATAAAGTGTTTAAAAATATTTTAAGTTATAAAACATGACTTTTAATATTTTAAGGTAAATTTCATTAATAATTTAATATTAATGATATTAGATTTATTTAATAATTATATTAAATAAATAGTTTAAAAATGGTTTTATTGATTTAAAAATCATTTTAAAAGGATATAAATGATTTAAAAATATTTTAAGTTATAATAAATGACTTTTAATATTTTGATTAAAAATACATTAATATTTAAATATTAATGGTAATTATTTAAAAATAAATTTAAATATTTTAAAAATCATTTAAGGTAATAATAATGTTTTAAAAATATTTTGAGTTATTATAAATAACTTTAATATTTTGGCAATGATTTCATTAATATTTTAATATTATTTAAATATTAATGATAATAAAATTATTTAGTATTTAAATCTTTAAAAATGATTTTAGTGTTTAAAAAATCATGATAAATGATAATAATTATTTGAAAATTATTATAAGTTATTGAAAAATAATATGACTGATATTTGAATTATCTAAAATAATATTGAAGCTATAGACTAGAGTTTTATTAAAAATAAACTCGATAATTATCCGATAAGTCGTTGGTACACCTAATTGTTTCCGAAATTAATCCGGACCTACATAGTTTGACTTAATAAGTGGTTGTTTATGTTCTAATGACTCATATAAATATGTGACAGCGTGCTTAAGTTATGTGATGAATGCAAATAGAAGTATTATGTGTTATGATGTATTATTCTAATCAAAAGAATAATCTTATTAATGATAGGTCTTTGTGTAAAGGATACAACTAAGTTGTGTAGCTGTAAGCAGCAGATCGGGCAAATATCTTAACCTTTGCATTTACTTTATGCATTGGACATGTGTAAACAAGTTTCTAAATTATATTCTTGTTATACAAGTTTCTTAACTCTACTATTATTGATCATGTATCTAAACATTTGTATTCATGCAAGTTCTCAAACTCTATTCATTCATTGTTTACCAGTGCATTATTATTGTCTGATCAAGATATATTCTGTTCGTTAATAGCTAAGTTTGGTTATACAAGTTTCCTTACTTAGATAACTGTTTTATTTGAACACTTGTCGATACATACTTATTATTTTATGGTGTTTATACATTAATTAAATGTCGTCTAAGCTATTGCACTCGGCTAGACATTAATTGACATGTATCATTGAACATGATGAAACATTATTGTCATTCGACTGAATTATTTCGGTTCAGATTCCAGACTGAGTATGAACATCCCGAACATGAGAAATTATTGTGCGCCCAAGGCGGATATGATGAACGAAAATATCATTCTAATATGAAGTGTTGATCAATATAGGACATACTGGGCTAATCACCTTCCGTGCCCGTAAGTCATGATGGTTTGCTGATGAATTTCTGTATAACCTTATCGAAAATTGAAAATAAAACTTTGTATTCTATAAACTGCTCACCATTCATAGTCAGTACGTAGTTTCAAAAATGTAATTGATTTGATATATTATTCAGTATTATTTTAGTTTACTACATAACTGTTGCCTTGTTGTAGAAGTGTAGTTTAAAGAAAACATTTATTTCTTTCAGATAATATTTATTAATTAATATTACTTGCCAAGTAATTAAATGCTCATTCTTACTTTAAATTTAAATGTTTTCAGCTAAACTAGATCAACCTGAAGGTTCCGGAAAGGACAAAGTGAAGGGAAAACTGAAGAACTAAGTTAGATAATGTTACTTGTAAAAACTGTATTTATGATAAGTTATTTATTATTATGTAATGTATGACTTAAAGGTTCTCGAATCTGGGGAGGTAGACACCTTCGATATAATACTTTTGTTTAATTAATACATTAATTATTTTGAATGAATGT
This sequence comes from Panax ginseng, assembly GCA_020205605.1. NCBI lineage: Eukaryota > Viridiplantae > Streptophyta > Magnoliopsida > Apiales > Araliaceae > Panax > Panax ginseng. The sequence continues at coordinate 71,275,947 of CM035134.1, read as the reverse complement.
TATCGTGGAGCACCAAGTACGGGTTTCAAGTACCCGGATTTGGGGACATCACAACATGGTATCAAAGCCTTAGGTTAGAAACATTAGGTGGGGATATACCTTAGGCTATAACCTTAGGATAGATAGAAGCATTAAAAATACAAATAACTCAAATAGAGTTTAAAGGAGATGAATTGAACAAATTTATCGTAAAATGAAATAAAAGTAACTTATATAAAACTATTATTTATTGTGTGTATATAATATCTATATTATGCTAATAAAGATAATTTATGTGTAGATGTCAGGCGGAAAAGGATTAGGATACACTTATATCGTGAAAAAAAGGAGCAAATCACTCCACCCGGGCCAATATCTAAGCCAATAGCTGAAATAGAGGCTCACATTGAAAGTAACCCCGATGAGGTGATTATTATGGAAAATATAGTACCGGACCCAGAAACGGTGGTACTAACAGATAGTGATTCAGACACAGATGTTGGAGATGATCAAGCATCAACGGAAGTGCAGAATCTGTGGAATAAGGTTTCTTCTTTGGAAAAGTTGTGGGAAATAGAAAAACTATTAAATAGTCAATTGCAGAAGGCGTTAATCGAAATAATGGAAGAACAAGATAAGCTTAATATACAAATTAATCAGATGGGAGCTAAAAGCAACATATCATGTGCAGCTCCAAGCAAGAAAGGGAAAAGAAAGATGAACGATTGCAATTTAGGAAATTCAGATTATAACCAAGGGAACTTTAACAAAATAGAAAGATGTACAAATTGTAAAAAGAAAGATGAAGGCTTATGCAGAAAAGGGAAAAATGTATGTTATAATTGTAGACATGAGGGATATATCTCTCCTCATTATCCCAACCCTAAGCAAGGTGTATGTTTTATTTGTGGGTTGGAAGGTCATCAAGTGAAAGGTTGTCCAAGATCATGAAAAATGCGTAGGAAATAAGTAGTATTAGTATTATTTAAATATGCATGATCGATGATGTGTATATGATAAATATATGGGTGTAATGTAATACTTTCAATTTTTGTATAAGTTGTAGAGGAGAATCCCGACTTTTGTGGTCGCAAAGGGATAATGAATGTTTATAGCGATATATGTTATATTATGTAAAGTACTATGAATTAGTAGAATGAATATGAATATATATTTGTTTAATGGAATAATTTTTGTATTAAGATAGTAAGTCTCTATCTGATAGTTGGTTAATACAGTAAACCAAGTTTTCAAAATATAATATTTTTTATAAATTTAAATCTAAGGTTAAACATTAATATTAGACGTAAGGTAATGGTGATTCCGGAGACGGAATCCTTATAAGGAGGGGATAATGTAAAGACCGAGCATTTTCAAATAATTATATCTATATTTTTATAATTAATTTTTATTTAATTTCTCAATTATTATGAATATTGGTATCAGTAATAATATTTTAAAATATATGTGATATGAATTTAGCAGGTTAGTTAATTTAATTTTTATAAGTTGACTAAGAATGAAAGTGAAGTTAGATGTTGTTCAAAACCCTAATTTTGGTTTGAATAAGAAATTTGAATATTAAAAATATATTAATTGTATTTCAAAATAATAAGTATGTTTTGTATGTGTGTAATGTTAATTGTTGATCAGTTATAGCGTAACATTAGAAAACCCTAATGTTAAATTGCTAAACTATAATTTGAAATTTAAATAGGAAGTTAATAATGATTAGTAATTGTGTTTATATTAGGGGTGATCATCTGTAAAAGAATGAACCGGTACCGAAAAAACCGAACCGATATCGAATCGAAAAACCCAAAAAATTAATAGCAGAATGCAAGTCTTGAATAACCAGCTTTTGATCTGGGTCAAAGACAAAAATCAGATCGATTTTTTCGGTTCGGTTTTTGGTTATACCGCAATAATTAAATAATTTTTTATATATTAACAATTTTTTTAAAACTAAGAAATGAGACTAGTAAATTAAATTCTTACAAATACTAATTACAATTGTTAGTCTAAGAGTATTTAACTATCATATTAAATTGACATTTATATATGTATATCTAAATCAAGAAATAAAATTTTCTTAAGTTTCATTACTATACCTAACCACTCCCTTTTAAATCTATTTTCTCCAGCCAGCAACATGCAACAGCTAAGGAGTTCCCTAAAATATAACATTGAGATTATTGTTATCTTGTGTACTGTGAGAAAATCAGAGACTTCACCTTTTGGTTCAGTTCATCTCCTCTTTGGGTGCTTGAATTGGGGTCATGTCAAAAATGTTTTTTTCCTTTTATAAAACATGTAGACGGTCTAAATTGGTGCTTATGCAGTGTGATCGGAGTTGGAGGAATAACGGTGGGCCGGTGGCACTGGGGTTTTACTCAGGAATGTGGGGTAAATCAAAAGAACATAGCTTTATTTTTACAATTTTTGTTTCATTACTGCCAACAGCTGCTTTAACTAAGTGTTATGGGAAGTAAAGTAATGGTACTTTGAAAAAGGCAGCAGATGTTTTACAAAGTAAGCTTACACCACGAATTAACTGCTATGGGAAGAAGTGTTTAAATGAAAGTTTAGAGTAACATATAAGTTGTGAAAAAAAAATTCAATTTTTTTTTGGCTTTTGAAGACTAGAATTCAAAATTTCCATTATCGATCTAGAATCTTAGAAAAGTATAAAAAATTAAAAATGGCAGTCTTTGAAAAAACCGAAATCGAAAAAAAAAGCAGAATCTGGCCGAAATTAGGTTTCAATAGGATTCGATAAAAAATCGAAAAAAACAATTTTTTTGAGCACCCCTAGTTTATATGATTAAGGAAATATGTTATTGATTATAAGCCTTATTAGGGAAACCCTAGTGATTAATTAGTAACCCTAATTGTTAAGTTAGAAACCCTAATGTTCAATTAGGAAAAACCTAATTGTTAATTTAGCAATTTTAATGTTAATTAGGAAACCTTAATCCTAATTTGCAAGCCCTAATGTAATTAGGAATCCTAATTTCTAATTTAGAAAGCCTAATTTTCTATTTTAAACCCTATTTAAAAAATCCTAAAATTTAATTTGTAAAACCTAAGGGTTAGTCAAATTACTTGTATGCCATTAAATTTATGGGCAAAAGGACAAAAATGTCATTTTTAGCATTCCTTAATTAGAAAGTGTGTGAATCTTGCCATATATTGGTTGTTTACCAACTCTAAGATATCCCATGTGCCAAAAATCTCTTCAAAAACAGATCTTAAGTGCCACCTTGCATAACATAGATATAATGAATCAAATATAGAGAGATTAAAGAGAGAGGAAATACACAAACAAATCACATTTCTATTCATACAGTCAACCAAGCCCTTCTCTCTCCAAAGCTACAAAATCCTTTAGCGGATCAAGCCCTATCCAAGTCCTTAACACTTCAATAATAGATTCGGAAGCCAAGATCCAAGATTGTTCAAAGTGATGTACAAACCCTAACCAAAAATTTAATCTTGTATGCTAACTTAGACTGTGTGTTTTTGTGTTTAATCTACTATTATTAGATGTTATTTAGTGATCTATGATATATATCATAGATCCATAACATCAAAGTGCTCAAAAATCTAGTTTTCAAAACTGTCAAGAACCCTAGATTTATGGTCTGACAACCGAATGTCAGAGGTCATAGATCTAGATCTGTTTATGATTTTGCTTGTTTGATGTATTAGACTTGTAATATACTATGAGGGAGTGATCTGGAAGTGGAATCATGGTCATTCCATGTCCATATTACAAGATATTAATTGTCAAAATGCGTTAACCGACAATTACTTAACATTTTTGGGTAACCCAAAATTTACCCAACAGTGTCTAACAACATATTCATGAGCTCAGATCTTGCATGTGTTTGTTGATTTGATTATGTTAGTACTGTAATAACCCGATATTTTCTATAAATTAAATCAGAAATTTTGCGTATAAATTTTTTTTATTTTAAAGGTGGGAATACGTGCAATGTAAAGTTTATGTATATATGTGATAAATAATATTTATTTATTACATGAATAATTTTAAATAAATTATTTTAGAATTTTGATCATTATATTCTAATAATAAATTAATTTGGTAGTAAAAATATTTTTATTATTTATTTTCTATAAAAATATGATTATTATATTATTTAATAATATATGGAATGATTATTAGAATTATTATAATAATTATTTTATTATATGAATTTTAGTTCAATTATTAAGTTAATTAATAATATTATATATGCAAGATAAATCAGATATGGAATCCAAACCCTAATTCTGGTTTTTGAACAAGGAATGAGAATACTAATATACTATTAATTATATTTCAGTGCCATAAATATGTACTGCATGTATGTATTAATAACAATTTGTCAATTATGGTACAACATTAGAAAACCCTAGCAATACTATGTTAAACCCTAGTTTAAAAGTCAAATAAGAGCTTTAGACTGTTAAATCGTCATGTTTCTATGATTAAGGACATGTATTATTAGATTATAATCTTAATTAGGGAAACCCTAATTATCAAATTGTAAGCCCTAATTTCTAAATTAACGATCTTAATTATAATTTGTAAAGCCTAAACCTAATTTCTCATGTTCTATGTAATTAGGAAACTAAGCATGATTAAGAAACCCTAATTGTCCATTTTTAGAAACTAAAATTTTATTTTTTAAACCCTAAATAAAAAGCCTAAAAAATTAAATTTTTGAAAACTTTAGTGTTAAACCCTAAGGGTCAAACCCTAAGGGTCAAACCCTAACAGTTTGTCAAGATTACATTGTTGCTATTAAAATCATAAGGCAAATGACCAAATTACCCCTCTTGCATTATTGTGGCTAACTTGTAAAACTTATTAAAACTTTAGTGGTTGAGCAACCCTAAGCTTAGCCATGTGCCTACAAACTCTACAATTCAGCCCTTTTCCCAGCCAAATCCATTGCATACAAGTTATATATATATATAGATCAAGAGAGAGAAATGTTCATTATTTAGTTCATTTATACACCAACTCATCCAAGACCTTCTCTCTCTAAACCCACGAAAATAAAAGGTGATTTAGTTCCCAAATCAAGGCCTACTATCACCCATAACATATCAGAAGCCAGATTCAAGCATTGATCAAAGTGAGGTATAAAACGTAAACCAAAAATTTGATCCTTGATCCTTTGTTAGATGTTAGATTTTTGTGTTAAAACATGTTGTTTATAGTGTAAATAGATGATCTGGGTTGTTAGATGTTAGATTCATAACATCTATAGGCTCGGATTTGAAGTTTTTCAAAATCTGGAAAAAAAAATTATGTTGTCTGACAATGAATGCCAGACCTCGTAGATCAATGATCGTTAATGATTTTTGTGTTTTAAATGTTTGAAGTTGTAGTATGCTATGAGATCTTTGATCTAGAACTTGAATCAAGCCCAGATCATGAACCGATTGAAAGTTATGGGTGGTCAAACATCATTGACCGACCATGACTTTCAATTTTCTGGAAAACCTAGATCACGCCCAGAAACGTCTAACAAGATGTTCTTGGGTTCTGATCTTCTAGATGTTTGTTATTTTGTTATATTTGTTGCATCTAAGTTGTAATATATTGTATGGACTAAATGTTTATGCCTTTAGATCACCTAAATGATTAACAGACAGAAAGTAGTGGCCGGTCAAAGTAGCTTAGTTGATTACATTTTCTATTTTCTGGGAAACCCAGAAAACGCATGAACACGTTTTCTGACAAGCTTTAACCGGACCAGATCTAGCTATTGTGTTGTTGTTATATGAGTTTTATGTAACAGATCTGTAACCTTACATGTTGGCTACACACTGCAACTCTTATATCACAAAATAATTACCTAGATCACAAGTTGTGGAAGCCCAAATATGCTTACACGAACTGTTCTTCATTTCTGGGTAACCTAGAATATGAAGAACAACTCTGACAACTTGTTCTTGAGCTTAGATCTTGCATTTAGTGCATGTTATAACCCTGTTTGTTGTTGGATCTTATAGTATTGCATTAGTACTACAACATCTAACCATTAACTAGTCCAGAAACACATTACACACTGAATTATTGAGGGTCAAACATGGTCCCTCGAGACTGGCATATGAATGTTCTTGAGCCTCAAGAACACAATAGGTTACACTTTCTGTCGCTAAAGGTTATAGCGAATTTTTTTAAAATTTTATTTAATTTATTTTCTAAAAATCATTTAAAAATATAAATTAATCATTAAAAATTATAAAAATTATTTTAAGTTATAAAAATTAACTATTAATAACTTGGCATATTTTTCATAAATATTAGTATTTATTTAAATATTATTGATATTTAATTTATTTAATATATGCATTAAATAAATTAATAAAAATGATTTTATTATATTAAAAATCATTTTAAATGATAATAAGGTATTTAAAAATATTTTAAGTTATAAAATATAACTTTTAATATTTAGAGTAAATTTCATTAATTTTTTAATATTAACGATATTAGAATTATTTAATAATAAATTAGTTTAAAATTATTTTAATATTATAAAATCTTGTTAAATGAAAATAAAGTGTTTAAAAATATTTTAAGTTATAAAATATAACTTTTAACATTTAAAAGATAATTTCATTAATTATTTAATATTAAAGATATTAGATTTATTTATGTATAATATTAAATAAATAGTTTTAAAATGATTTTATTGATTTAAAACCATTTAAAAATGATATAAATGAATTAAAAATATTTTAAGTTATAAGAAATGACTTTTAATATTTTGATAAATAATGCTTTAATATTTAAATATTAATGGTAATTATTTAAAAATGGTTTTAATTATTTTAAAAATCATTTAAGGGTAATATTAATACTTTAAAAAGTATTTTAAGTTATTATAAATAACTTTAATATTTTTGCAAGGGTTTCATTAATATTTTAAAAATTAATTAAATATTAATGATAATATAATTATTTAATATTTAAATCATTTAATAATGATTCTAGTGTTTGAAAATCATGAAAAATTATAATAATTGTTTAAAAATTATTATAAGTCATTTAAAAATAATTTGACCGATGTTTAAGTTAATTTGAACTTTAGTATAAAGTTTTAGACTCGATAATTATTACGATAAAACCGCTTGCAGATTTTCAAAATATTTGAAACCGATTTGGACTTATATAAATTATGCATGAATAGTGTTTGATTGTGATTCAATAACTGCTAAACATATGTGATAATGTGATTAGGTTATGTGCTAACTACAAATAGCAGTATTATGTGATATGATATATTATTCTAATCAAACGAATGATCTTATTAATGATAGGTCTTGATATAAAAGATAAAACTAAGTTGTATAAGCATCAGATCAGGTAAGTATCTTAATTTTGCATTTACTTTATGCAATGGACATGTGTAAGCTAAAATCTGAACTATTCTTTTTCATTGTTCCAATATCATAACCCTGTTTATATACTTATGCAATGATTCTGTATAAGTAAGTTATTAAATTATAACCTATTGTACAAGTTCTTTAAATCTATTATTATAAATTAAGATATATATTTTGTTCGTTAATTTCTAAGCATGGTTATACAAGTGACCTCACTTGGATAATCATTATATTTTATCACATGTTGATACATACTTATTGGTTTCCAGTATGTATACATTGACTTAAAAGCCATCTAAGCTATTTAATTCAGCTAGACACATATTTAAAAATATTGTTGAACAAGATAGAACTTTATTGTATCAAACCGAATTATTTTGGTTCGGATTCTAGACTAGTATAAACATCCCGAATCTGGGAAACTTTTGTGCGCCTTAGGCGGATATGCTAGACGAAAATATCGTTCGAACATGTAGTATTGATCAATACAGGGCATAACGGGCGGATCACCCCCGTGCCGGTAAGTATGACGGTTTACAAATGAAGTTCTGTTTAACCTTTTCGAAAATAAAAAACAATGTTCATAGTCTGTCGACTGATCCCCATTTATAGTCAGTACGTAGTTTCAAAATTTTGAAATTGAAATGATATGTTGTTTATTGTTGCTTCAGCTTACTTCACAACTGTTGATTCGTTGTACAAGTGTTATTCACAAAAAACATTTACTTTCTTCAGCTAACTGTTATTGATTGCTATTACGTGTTGGGCACTCAAATGCTCATCCTTGCATAATTGAAATGTTTTCAGCTAAATGTGATCAACTTGAAGGCTCGACTAAAAATAAAGGGAAGGGAAAGCTGACCGAATAAGATTGTGTCATCTTATGTAATAGTTTAACTTTATTAAGACAATGATATATATTAATTATAATGTAATTACTATTTATAGATCGCGTACCTGGGATTAGACTATGATATATATAAATTAAGTTTAGTATTTATAGTATTGTTATTATTATTAATATTATTCTACTCATAGAAATAATATTATGAAGTACCGAGTTCGGGTTTCAAGTACCTGAATTTGGGGGCGTCACAAGTTGGTATCAGAGTTTTAGGGTTAGAAACCTTAGGTGGGATAGACCTTAGGTTATAACCTTAGAACAGAGGGAAACATTGAAAATATAATTAACTCATATAGAGTTTAAAAGGAGATGAATTGAATAAATTCATCGTCAAACAAAATAAATGATAACTTATATAAAACTATTATGTGCTGTGTGTATATATTATATGCTAATCAGGATAATTTATGTGTGTAGATGTCAGGTGGAAAAGGATTAGGATACCCTTAGATCGTAAAGAAGGAGCCAATATCAAAGCCAATATGTGACGTCCCCAAAACAGGTATACATCACCCATTTTGAGTCGTCAAATACATGGTACAAAATTCAAATACAACTATCGTGTAAAATACGACAAAACATAAACTGAGTTTTAATACAAATATTTTCTTCTAGACAATATTCAACTCAAAAGGAGTCCTCAATACATTATTATCACACTATTTCATAGAATAGTGAGGACTACTAATGCTATTATCTGGACCATTACTCCGTTTCCCGACTAGTCCCGGCTACGTTCTCATTTCTTGAAGAGAACAATGAAAACAAAAGGGTGTGTTCAACTAGCCCAGTAAGAAATATTATAACTAAGATAATGCAGAATAATTTATCGTTAGCCTTTAACAGTGTTAAATTGATAAAATATAACAAACATCAAGTTTAACTGGAGCGGAACAAGCAATCCATTAGAAGAGTCAAGTAGAGAATAAAATCTACTATCTTCTATGATTTAAAAGATTTTTCATCCTTTTTATCTCTGAGACTCAGCGTAATAAATTATCCACATCATCGAATCACCCCTGCACTACGGCCAAGGATATTCTTTAGTATCACGACCACAAATTATCCATGAACTACGGGCCAAGGATATTCCTGTATTCATCAATGGTCATGATCATTCCAACAACTGTCCATCAATGCACTACGGGACAATGAAGACTTTTAACATATCATTTGTAACACTATGGTCATGACTATACCGAATAATCCCTGGTCATAATCATACCAAGTCCATCTATGCACTACAGGCCACAGATGACTTTCAACAAAATATAAACATGAGGATGATGACAATGATATAAGAATTCAATAAAACAAGTTCAAGGATAAATTTTAAAGATTTATAATTTAATTTATCCAGAAATCAATAACGTCCAAATTGTTAACATGATACTGCTTTGTAGAGTAAAATTCAAGAATAATATTGTACCAAAAATAATTTGGACAGAAAACGAATCAATTTTTATCATGAATAGTACCATGGGTGAATAATACTCAAGTGAATAGTACCCCATGAATAGTACTTCAAGAATAGTAACCCCATGAATAGTACTCCGGCATAAAAAAGTTAAAACTTATCAAGAATGCTCAGAATAATATTTTCATGACAAGATACTGGATGAAGCGCAAATATCAAGGATGTTCTACTAATTTTATGGAGTATAGAAGCCAAAATTTTAAAAAAACGAGTATAGAATTCGAAATCTAAAATGAAATAATATTATTTACATACTACATAGTATGGATGAAAATATTATTTCAAGCGAATATTGAATAAAAATAACATCCCTTACCTTGAAAAGAAGAGTATTCCAACTGGTATAGCGGGGATATTCTTGAAGAAAACTTTCACTATTTTTCACGCTCAAAGCTTTCTAAAACTCGAAAGAAATATGCTCAAGATTATAGAAGAAGAATTCTCTGATTCTGGTGTGATTTTCAATTCTAACTTAAGCGCCTATTTATAGAAAAATTCTAGAACGTCATAGGAGACTAAATAATAAAATAATATTAATATTATTTTTTTCTATACACATTTTCTTGACCAAAAACTCAGCCACCACTAGTGGGCCCCACCAATTTCAGCCACTTTCCACACCAACCAAAAGTGGGATCTACCATGTTTTTAATAAAAATATTTATTTTTCGAAAATTTAATAATTCTTAATAAATAGCCATTTTATTAGAAAAATACGAATTTTATGTCCATTCCATACGAAATCAAATTCTCTACAACTTTGCAGAAGAAAGTTTTTCCAAATTCCAAACATAAAATATCCGAATTCCACAAATGGACAATTTTCAACACCTTAAAATTCATAACAAATCATACGTTAATTTTTAACGGTTCAAAATTTATGGACATATACTCAACTTATATATGTATAACATATCCAAAAATCACAACGATCTAACGGTCGGATTAAAATTATAACTCACGCAATAGAGCTTTAAGAACACCGATTTAATTTTTTAATACCTCCAATCCGATAAAATACTGATAAAATACCTCAACATTAATTCCTTCATTTATAACCACATAAAATAAATAAATCCATCATTTATATCCGCATCAAATAAATATTTCCTTATCAATAATTAATTATTCACAAATAATATCACAGAATCACAATAATGACAACCAGACAGTTCTCAGGAAAGAGGGGGCTTTCCGATAAGGATTTCTCCTTACTGGCATGCAATTAGGTGACCAAACATCTTCTTGACAGAACTTTCTAAATATTGCCAATAATGCTATCTAATAAATATTATTCAAATAATATGAATTATTGATCTGATAATGGGAAATACTGGGCCGTGACAATTATTGAAACAACAATAATATAAAATATCAACGCAATAATTATTGAATCAATAATATATAATATTGAACAGTAATTACTGTATCAATTATTTAGTAGTGTCTTCTTACATAAGAATCAATAATTCAAAAATACTGTGCAATACCGTTTGCTACTGTGCAACTCCGTGTATTACTATATTTTAACCACCGGGTATTCTAACAGTTAACGGTAAATCTTTCGTCTTTATTTTTATAAAAAGATATTTTTGTCGTTTTCTCAATCCGACAATAATTCTATTGCGGGGTTCATCAATGATTGTGCCATTGTAGGAATATTCCCTGTTAAAATGAATATTCCCTGACCAATCGAATATAATATAACAACTTGCGTACTTTGCAAAATTTATAAATATAATCCACAACTATAACATTATATTAAATTCACTCCATAATATTCAAAAATAATATTTATAGAAAATTCATCTTTATTCATAAAAGTTGGGGTCTTACACAATAGCTGAAATAGAGGTTCACAATGAAAGCAACTTGGATGAGGTGGTTATTGTGTAAAACGTAGTACCAGATCTGGAAATGGTGGAACTGACAGATAGGGACACTGAAGTTAGAGCTGATCAAGCATCAACGGAGGTGCAGAATTTGAGGAACAAGGTTTCTTCTCTAGAAAAGATGTGGAAAATAGAAAAGCTGTTAAATAGTCAATTGCGGAAAACATTAATAAAAACAATGGAAGAACAAGTAAAGCTTAAAATCCAAATTGATCAAATGGGAGCCAAAAGCAACAAATTGGGTGTAGCTCTGAGCAAGAAGGAAAAAAGAAAGATGAAAGACCGCGATATAGGAAATTCTGATAACAACCAAGGGAACCTTAACCGAATTGAAAAGTGTACAAACTGTAACAAGAAACATGAAGGCTTGTGCCGGAAAGGGGAAAATGTTTGCTACAATTGCGGACATGAGGGACATTTCTCTCCTCATTTTCCCAATCCAAAGCAAGGTGTCTGTTTTATTTGTGGGAAAGAAGGTCATCAGGCGAAAGGTTGTCCAAGATCAAGATAAATGTGTAGTGAATAATTAGTATAGGTTCGGTTGAGTAGGTGTGTTTGATGTAATATATATATGATTAGTATGTCTGTGTAATATAATATTCTCAATTTTTGTATAAGTCAAAGTCGCAAATCCTGACTTTTGTTGTCACATAGGGATAGCAGTATGTGCTATGTTATGTAAAGTACTATGACTTAGTTGAATGAATGTGAATCTAAGTTTGAATACTAAAATAAGTTTGATATATTAAACTTATACGATAAGGTTTAGAATGTAAAGAATAATTTATGGTCTTATTTAACCAGATAATGCCGCCAAGACGTCAAACTCGAAATCAAAGGACAGAAGAATTTGTCAACAACGCTGGGGGACAACAACCAGACCCGATGTAAAACTTTACAAACATGGTAGCTCAGGCTATGCAGCAAGGAATGTCAGCCGCAGGAAACTAGCCGGGTAATAGATTGGCAAACTTCAAAGATTTTAAGGCTGTAGGACTGCCAGAATTTAGAGGTACAACTAATCCTGTAGAAGCCCAAACTTGGGTTAAGGAAATTGAAAAAGCGTTTGTGATAGCTAGGGTAGCTGAGGGGCAAAAGACAACTTTTGCGACCTACATGATGAAAGGGGAGGCGAATTTTTGGTGGGAGGCAAATCAAGTGAGGGCAGGAGAAGGTGTTGTAACTTGGGCTAGGTTTAAAACTTTGTTTTTCGAGAAGTATTTCTCGTCTAGTATGCAGGCTGGGATGGAGGTGAAATTTCTGGAGTTAAAGCAGAATAACATGACAGTTGCAGAGTATGCCGTAAAGTTTAACAAATTGGCTAGGTTCGCTCCGCATCAAGTTAATACGGAGGCTAGGAAGGCAAGAAGGTATGAGCTGGGATTAAAACCCTGGCTCTACAACAAGGTGGCGGTGTTACAGATCAATACCTTTGCAGCACTTTTAGAAAATGCTATCATAGCCGAGGAGGGGAGTGAGGCCACGAGCCTCTATAACAAGGAGAAGAAGAATAAAGGCAAAGTCAAAGGAGCTGTGAAGGTGGAAACTAATAGTGGGAGTAAGAATGTGAAAAGAAAAGGGAGCAATTTTGGGAATGTTCAAGTCAAACAGGAAGGTGTGAAGAAACAGGTTGTGCAGTGTAAGAATTGCGAGAAAAATCATTCTGGTGAGTGCCTGAAAGGTAAGTTTGTATGTTACAAGTGCGGGCAGGAGGGTCATATCTCTCTCAACTGCCTCAATCCAAGAATGAATAGTGGGTGTTTTTTATGTGGATCGACGGAACCTAAGGTTAAGGACTATCCAAAAAGGAGAATGGAGGCAGGGAGTGTAACCACGGGGAAAGGCAGCGGGACTTTGGCGATCACAGGACCAACTTCATTAAACAAGCCGACAAAATCCAACGCAAGAGTCTTCAACATAACCGTTCAAGATACCGTGGCAGCTGGTGATGGAACTCTAGGTATTATTCGTATAACTTTTATTTTCTTAAACATGATTTTCCTATATATAGCAAATTATTCTATAAAGAAATTTTGAAGGAGGAATTTGAGTTCTATTAGAAATTAATTTTTCGTTTAATCAGATAGACAAGCTTTATGTTGAATAGTTAAAGATTTGTTCGATCAAATCTGATCGAGATCTACTTGAAATGACTTTGTATGCTATGTACCCTTATATGTATAAGTTTTGCAATGGTGATTCCAGGGACAGAATCTTTATAAGGGAGGGTGAATGTAATAATCCGATATTTTCTGTATAATTAAATCAAAAATTTTGCGTATAATTTTTTTTTATTTTGAAGGTAGGAATATGTGCAAGGTAAAGTATATGTATATATGTGATAAATAAAATTTATTTATTACATGAATAATTTTAAATAAATTTTTTAGAATTTTTAGAATTATATTCTAATAATAAATTAATTTGGTAGTAAAAATATTTTTATTATTTATTTTCTATGAAAATATGATTATAATATTATTTAATAATATATGGAATGATTATTAAAATTATTATAATAATTATTTTATTATATGAATTTTAGTTCAAATTATTAAGTTAATTAATAATACTACATATACAAGATAAATCATATATGGAATCCAAACTCTAATTCTGGTTTTTGAATAAGGAATGAGAAGAATAATATACTATTTATTATATTTCAGTGCCATAAATATGTACTGTATATATGTATTGATAATGATTGGTCAATTATGGTACATCATTAGAAAACCCTAGCAATATTGTGTTAAACCCTAGTTTAAAAGCCAAATACGAGCTCTAGACTATTAAATCGTCATGTTTCTATGATTAAGGATATGTATTATTAGATTATAATCTTAATTAGGAAAACCCTAATTATTGAAAACTCTAATTAATATTTAGAAACCTTAATTGTTATTTAGGAACCCTAATTATCAAATTGTAAGACCTAATTACTAAATTAACGATCATAATTATAATTTGTAAAGCCTAAACCTAATTTTTCATGTTCTATGTAATTAGGAAACTAAGTATGATTAAGAAACCCTAATTGTCCATTTTTAGAAACTAAATTTTTATTTTTTTAAACCCTAAATAAAATGCCTAGAAAATTAAATTTTTGAAAACCTTAGGGTCAAACCCTAAGGGTTTGTCAAGATTACATTATTGCTATTAAAATCATAAGGCAAATGACCAAATTACCCCTCTTGCATTATTCTGGCTAACTTGTCAAACTTATTAAAACTTTAGTGGTTGAGCAACCCTAAGCTTAGCCATGTGCCTACAAACTATATAATTCATCCCTTTTCCCAGCCAAATCCATTGCATACAAGTTATATATATAGATCAAGAGAGAGAAATGTTCATTATTTAGTTCATTTATACACCAACTCTCATCCAAGACCTTCTCTCTCTAAACCCACGAAAATCAAAGGTGATTTAGTTCCCAAATCAAGCCCCACTATCACCCATAACATATGAGAAGCTAGATTCAAGCATTGATCAAAGTGAAGTATAAAACCTAAACCAAAAATCTGATCCTTGATCCTTTGTTAGATGTTAGATTTTTGTGTTAAAACATGTTGTTTGTAGTGTAAATAGATGATCTGGGTTGTTAGATGTTAGATTCATAACATCTATAGGCTCGGATTTAAAGTTTTTCAAAATCTGGAAAAAAAAATTATGTTGTCTGACAATGAATGCCAGACCTCGTAGATCAGTGATCGTTAATGATTTTTGTGTTTTAAATGTTTGAAGTTGTAGTATGCTATGAGATCTTTGATTTGGAACTTGAATCAAGCCCAGATCATGAACCGATTGAAAGTTATGGGTGGTCAAACATCATTGACCGACCATGACTTTCAGTTTTCTAGAAAACCCAGATAATGCCCAGAAACGTCTGATAAGATGTTCTTGGGTTCTTATCTTACAAATGTTTGTTATTTTGTTATATTTGTTGAATCTAAGTTGTAATATCTTTTATGAACCGCATGTTTATGCCTTTAGATCACCTAAATGATTAACATACAGAAAGTAGTGGCCGGTCAAAGTAGCTTAGTTGATCACATTTTCAATTTTCTGGGAAACCCAGAAAACGCATGAACACGTTTTCTAACAAGCTTTGACCGGACCAGATCTAGCTATTGTGTTGTTGTTATATGAGTTTTATGTAATAGATCTGTACCCTTACATATTGGCTACACACTGCAACTCTTATATCACAAAATCATTACCTAGAACACAAGTTGTTGAAGCCCAAATATGCTTACACGAACTATTCTTCATTTCTGGGTAACCCAGAAAATGAAGAACAGCTCTGACAGCTTGTTCTTGAGCTTAGATCTTGCATTTGGTGCATGTTATGACCCAGTTTGTTGTTGGATCTTGTAGTATTACATTAGTACTAGAACATCTAACCTTTAACTAGTATAAAAACACATTACACACTGAATTATTGATGGTCAAACACGGTCCCTCGAAACTGGCATATGAATGTTCTTGAGCCTCAAGAACACAATATGCTACACTTTCTGTCGCTAAAGGCTATAGCGACAGACTTTTTAATTTTATTTAATTTATTTTCTAAAAAATATTTAAAAATAAAAATTAATTTTTAAAAATTACAAAAATTATTTGAAGTTATAAAAATTAACTTTTAATAATTTGGCATATTTTTCATAAATATTAGTATTTATTTAAATATTATTGATATTTAATTTATTTAATAAATAAATTAAATAAATTTATTAAAATGATTTTAAATGATAATAAGGTATTTAAAATATTTGAAGTTATAAAATATAACTTTTAATATTTTAAAGTGAATTTCATTAATTATTTAATATTAATGATATTAGAATTATTTAATAATAAATTGGTTTAGAAATGATTTTAATATTATAAAAATCATGTTAAATGAAAATAAAGTGTTTAAAAATTTTAATTTATAAAATATAACTTTTAATATTTTAAAGATAATTTCATTAATAATTTAATATTAATGATATTAGATTTATTTATTATATTTAATAAATATTTTAAAAATGATTTTATTGATTTAAAAATCATTTAAAAAAGATATAAATGAATTACAAATATTTTAGTAGTTGCATAGTTTAGTAGTTGCATTTTCATTGTTCATTAGTATGCATTGCTTGAGGGCAAGCAACAGTTCAAGTTTGGGGGTATTTGATAAGTGGTATTTTTACCTACTTATTGCATACCAATCCATGCGAATTGTGCCCATCTCAAGTATATTTCATTGTGTTTTAGTTGCATTTCACGTTATTTTGCATTGCATTTACTTAAAACTCCTTATGATGAATAAGTGCAGGAATCGACTTGATTTTGGTGGAATTAGAAGCAACAGGCGAGCAGATGCGTGAAGGCTAGTCACAAGGCGAGGATGTGCATGGCATGGAGGTGCAATGAAGCGTGTAGATCAAGCAAGCAAGAGAATTAAGCATGAATGAACAAGTAGCAGCAGCAGCAAGACAAAACCGAACGTAATCGAGCAGTAGAAACAAGCCGCAGTGCGGCGAGACGGGAGCTTAGAATCACGCATACCACGCGAAAGTGCATGGCTAAACAGGGAAGACCTTCTGCAAGTTGAGCACCCGCGAGGCAATAGACGCACGCCCACAAGGCATGATGGCCTTGCCGCGTGAGAAGCCAGTGGGTGGATGTACACTGCGCAAGTCTCACGCCCATGAGCAGAGAAGGTATAGTATAAGCTGCGGCACGCGCCGCGATCGCGATCTCGATCTTTGTAATTTTATTTTATTTTTAATTCTTATTTAAATGATGTGTAATGGTTTTTAAACGCTTCTGACGTGTGTCAGAGGGAGACTTGATCACTTTTACGTATTTTCATCTTAGAAAACTAGGGTTTACACCTTGGGAGAGATTCCAACGTAGAACGAAGCCATAACATCTACTTTTCTACTTCTTCTTGGAATTCTCTGTCATCGTGGATTTTGATTATTATCTATTGGATTTCTCTGAGGATTGAATAGTTAATCATTGGTTTTTATTCAGCGATTGGGTTTGATCGTTCTATCTTTCTTACTTCACTCGTTTGTTTATTAATCATGTTTAGCATTGATCCCATAATGGCTTTTGGTTTAGTCATGAACTAAACTCCATTATGGGATTCTAACGGATTTTAATATGTAGTTTGGTTGTACATTTAAATGTTAGATTTGTTTTGCATATCATATGGGATATCTATCATGATTATTTTACATGCATGAATGCTTGATCACCATTCGTTTCAGTATTTGTATGGGATTGACAATGAACATATAAATATGGATTGTAATCATGATAGCATGCGAATATGGGGCTAGTGTAATGGCTTGCGTATTTTGTGAACCAGATAGACATATACTATTTCACCGTATGAGCTAGAGTAAAGGCTTGTGCTTAAAATCAATAGGATTATAATTGTGCATATACATATGGTGATTGTGATTGTATTGGTGATTACATAGAGTCTAACATCTGTAGATGTTGTGTAAGTAGGTTATAGTGCATTGAAAAATGGTAATAACTCTCTTAGTGCTCTTGGCTATTTTCCTGTGATATGTGAACACTTCTTGCATGACAATGGCGATTAGATGAAATATTAAATGAAGTTAGGATCCCATTGTTTCCATATTATATTTATTCCATTTATATTCTTATTTCTAGTTAGTAATCATAATTAGTCTAATTCAACAATTTTAGTTATCAGTCTAAGCTTATAAGTATAGTGAGTTAATTAATGCATAATAATTTAAGGTTAACAACTTTCTCTGTGGGATCGATACTTTACTTACTCTGTATTACTTGTTAACCCGTGTATGCTTGCATGAGTTAGAGCTCTTTTATAAGAACTATAAAAGAGGCAACAATATCTGAACTATTCTTTTTCATTGTTCAAATATCATAACCCTGTATATACTTATGCAATGATTCTGTATAAGTAAGTTATTAAATTATAATCTATTGTACAAGTTCTTTAAATCTGTTATTATAAATCAAGATATATATTCTATTCATTAATTTCTAAGCATGGTTATACAAGTGACCTCACTTGGAAAATCATTATATTTTATCACATATTGATACATACTTATTGGTTTCCAGTATGTATAAATTGACTTAAAAGTCGTCTAAGCTATTTGATTCAGCTAGACACATATTTAAAAATATTGTTGAACAAGAAAGAACTTTATTGTATCCAACCGAATTATTTTGGTTCGGATTCTAGACTAGTATGAACATCCAGAATCTGGGAAACTTTTGTGCGCCTAAGGCGGATATGCTGGACGAAAATATCATTCGAACATGTATTATTGATCAATACAGGGCATAATGGGCTGATCTCCCACGTTCCTGTAAGTTATGACGGTTTACAGATGAAGTTCTATTTAACCTTATCGAAAATAGAATACAATGTTTATAGTCTGTCGACTGATCCCCATTTATAGTCCGCACATAGTTTCAAAATTTTGAAATTGAAATGATATGTTGTTTATTGTTGCTTCAGCTTACTTCACAACTGTTGATTCGTTGTAGAAGTGCTATTCATAGAAAACATTTACTTTCTTCAACTAACTATTATTGATTGTTATTACTTGTTTGGCACTCAAATGCTCATCCTTGCTTAATTTAAATATTTTCAGCTAAATGTGATCAACCTGAAGGCTCGGCTAAGAATAAAGGGAATGGAAAGCTAACCAAATAAGTTTGTGTTATCTTATGTAATAGTTTAACTTTATTAAGACAATGATATCTATTAATTATCATGTAATGAATGTTTAAAGGTCGCGTACCTGGGATTAGACTCTATTATATATAAATTAAGTTTGGAATTTATATTATTAGTATTAGTATTAGTATTATTCTGCTCATAGAAATGGTATCGTGAAGCACCGAGTTCGGGTTTCAAGTACCTGAATTTGGGAGTGTCACAAGTATATTAAAGTTATACTCTAGTATATGGACTACATAATCATGGACTTTGATTACATATATGACAAACAGGATCAAAGTATTGGATGGTCAAAGTAGGCTAACCGAACATGAAATCTATTTTCTGGAAATTCCAAAAAACTCAAGAACATGCTTTCTGACATGGTTTGACCAGATAATATCTTGAGATTGTGATGTAGTTAAACTAAACTAGTATAGTAGATCTGTTCTTTGACATGAGGACTATATGATTGCACCATTAAAACACCAAAACATTGGCCAGAACTCGATTGAATCAAGGCACAAAGTAGCTATCAAGCACTGCCTGACTTAGATTTAGAAGCTTGAAAGCAAATCTCCATCTCTCGTTCTTCACATTCCGCTCGCTTGGTGAAGTCTGATTTGGATGGTCCGACTAGGGTTTTCCTCCATGGGGTTTTACATTTGCTAGTTGCGCTGATGGAGCATCCGATTTGAGCGCCTGCCCATAAAGGGCCTGACAGCCCATTGAGCCTCTAGATCTTGCTGGTGTGTTGCAATATGACCTTGTTTATTGCCGATACATGTAGTATTTCATCAATATTACATGATCAATGCCTTAGTTATCCCAGAAACAACTTGGACAGTGATTTATAGTTGCTCAAAGTTAACACCAAGGAACTGACTATGAATGTTCTTGAGGTTCAAGAACACCAATAGTGATAGCTTCTGCCGCTAAAGGCTTTAGTGACAGTTTTATTAATATTAATTAAATTAAGTTCCAAAAATCATTAAAAATAGAAATTAATTTCTAAAAATTCTAAAATTAGTTTTAAAAATTATTTGAAGTTATAAAAATTAACTTTTGATAATTTGACATATTTTTTATTAATATTATTATTTATTTGAATATTCATAATATTAAATTTATTTAATAAATGAATTAAATAAATTGGTTAAAATTATTTTACTATATTAAAAATTATTTTAAATGATAATAAAGTGTTTAAAAATATTTTAAGTTATAAAACATGACTTTTAATATTTTAAGGCAAATTTCATTAATAATTTAATATTAATGATATTAGACTTATTTAATAATTATATTAAATAAATAATTTAAAAATGGTTTAATTGATTTAAAAAGTATTTAAAAAAGATATAAATGATTTAAAAATATTTTAAGTTATAATAAAGCGACTTTTAATATTTTAATAAAAAATAAATTAATATTTGAATATTAATGGTAATTATTTAAAATGATTTTTAAATCTTTTAAATATATTTTGAGTTATTATAAATAACTTTAATATTTTAATATTATTTAAATATTAATAATAAGATTATTCAGTATTTAAATCATTAAAATGAATTTCAGTGTTTGAAAAATCATGATAAATGATCATAATTATTTGAAAATTATTATAAGCCATTAAAAAATAATATGACTGATATTTGAATTATCTAAAATAATATTGAAGCTACAGACTAGAGTTTTATTTAAAATAAACTCGATAATTATCCAATAAGCCGTCGGTACACTAAATTATTTCCGAAATTAATCAGGACCTACATATTTTGACTTGATAAGTGGTTATTTATGTTCTAATGACTGATATAAATATATGACAGTGTGCTTAAATTATGTGATGACTGCAAATAGCAGTATTATGTGTTATGATATATTATTCTAATTAAAAGAATAATCTTATTAATGATAGGTCTTTGTGTAAAAGATAGAACTAAGTTGTGTAGCTGTAAGCAACAGATCAGGCAAGTATCTTAAACTTTGCATTTACTTTATGCAATGGACATATGTAAGCAAGTTTCTGAATCACTACAAAAAAATGGGCCTT
Organism: Panax ginseng; assembly: GCA_020205605.1. Taxonomy (NCBI): domain Eukaryota; kingdom Viridiplantae; phylum Streptophyta; class Magnoliopsida; order Apiales; family Araliaceae; genus Panax; species Panax ginseng. Next base: position 71,254,506 of record CM035134.1, on the reverse strand, counting down.
TAGCAACAATTTTTTAAGCAATGACTTTATAAGTCGTTGCTAAAAGTATATGTTTGGCAACAAAATTTGTCCTTCGTTGCAGATTGTGTCAGGCTTTCACTTTTTGCAACGAAATTCATAAGTCGTTGCAAAATTTTGTTGCTAATTCATTGGCGGAAAAAAAATTCGTTAGAAATTCGTTGCAAAATTTTCGGCCACTTGCTTTCCCGTCATCGTGGGCAACAAAAGTTTTTTTGTTGCTAAAAATAGGGCTTTAGCAATGATTTTTTAGAGTCGTTTCTAAAAGTGTATGTTTAGCAACGAAACTTGTCCTTCGTTGCAGATTGTGTCAGGCTTTCACTTTTTACAATGAAATTCATAAGTAGTTGCAAAATTTGGAAACAAAATTTGTTTCAAAATTTCTAACCACTTGATTTCTCCTCATCGTGGGCAACGAAAGTTTTTTTGTTGCTATATTTCGTTGCCTAATATGGACCATATTCATTGACAATAATTTTTATTTTCGTTGCATATTTTATACAACTTTTTACAATGACTATTAAAATGTTGCCTTAAATTAAGATAATAATAATAATAATAGTACTAATATTAATAATAATAACAATAACAGTAGTAATAATAATAATAATAATATGTGGATGAGTGACGTGGTATATATATATATATATATATATATATATATATATATTCTTTTAAAATTTCTTATCAAACTAAATAAAATACTAAACAAATCTCAACATTAAACTAAATATATATATATATATAAAGTAACTATATATGAATATTTTATATATAAATATATACATGTAAACAAATATTCATATAAATATTTAAATTTTATCTCTAAATATTCATATAAATATTTATAACAAATTTTCATATATAAATTTTAGATGAAATATTTATAAATTTATTAATAAATATTTGTTTATAAATTTTAAAGATAAATTTATTTGAATATTTAGAGATAAATTTATAAATATTTATATGAATATTTGTTTATATATATATATATATATATATATATATATATATATATATATATATATTAAAATATTCATAGTTACGTTATATAAATATTCATAGTTACTTTATATATATATATATATATATAGATGGTAATAGAATTTATGTAATACACAAAAAATATAACATAAAAAGCAAAAATATCACAGCTAGGTTTCGAACCTAAGACCTATGGGTTATTGGGCCATTAAGCTACTACTAAGCTATTGCAATTTATTAGTTAACTAAACTACCGTCATAACTTGTAGCGGTAGACAGTGTAGCACATGAGCAAATGAGGGGGCAAATGAGTAATTTTCATGTCGCTCTGACTTTATGTGGCAGAGGAAAAATCCAATTCAATCCGTGTCATCCAATGTTGCGATCAACGGTATAGATTATGGTTGTTGAAATAGTACCCGTTACAACCAATTGTCAAGAATGGGGGCCCATATATATAGCTGTGTATATTCTATTTGTGCGTAGTCTTTCAAAATTGCGTCGTTTTGGCATATTTGTTTTTGAACAGACAGGAGTAGGCTGGAGGCAGACAACAACAAATATTGAGGAGATGCGAGTCTCTGACGACTTTCTTGGTGGAAGCAACGACGATGGATTAGAGGCAGCGACAAGGATGGCAGAGAGATAAAGAGATTTGCAGGTGAGTTTGAAAATTGATGACCAAAGTATCATGTTATGTGTATAAAATTATGTAATAGATGTATGTTTTGGAATTAAATTAATTAGAGTTCTTCTACATGGACATGTTTATTAGACATTTAAAAAAAATTGCTTGTGACTCACAAAAAATGTAAATTATTTATTCCAACTAGAATTTTTACAAACTATAGTGTTTTAGGTGTAATTTGGATACATATACAAGAACATGGTTATACAGACTATACAACCCTGTTCTTGTATATGTATCTAAATTACACCTAAAACATGTACACTATATTTTGTAAAAATTCTTGTTGTAATAAATACTATACATTTTTAGGGAGTCATAATAAAAAAAAATGAAAATGTCCAATATTTCGGTCTGCCAAGACTTATTGAATTAATTACCCTTCTTTGTTTATGAATTTGTATTAGTATAAATTGAACAGATGAAAAAAATGAGACAAAAATGTGTTTTTTTTTTAAAATAATTTTGGTTCTCTTTTTGTCTTTAAAACAGTCTCAAAAATATCTTTTTTAGATAATTTAATAGTTTAAAATGGAAAATATTATCATTTAGTTATTTTTAACGAGTCGGTTAACAAACAACTTTTTTTTATTCAGTCTTCAATTTTAATCAGTTCATTCAGCTATTCAGAACTATTTTATTCAATTTTATCAAACAGCCCTTAGCCTATTTGGGAATGACTTATAAGTTGATCAAACTAACTTATAAGTCATTTATTACTATTCACTTGTTTGGAAATGACTTATTTTTCTACTTATAAGTTGAGTTTTGAGTTTTAGTTTTGATGCCCCCAAAATAGGTATACATCACCCATCTTGAGTCGCCAGATATCACTCTATAAAAATCAAATACAAACTTCATTTATACAACTGTTGAACTGTCGTGTAGAGTACGACAACACATAAGTTGTGAGTTTTAATACAATATTGTCTCGTAGACAGTATCCAAACTCAAATTGTTATAATGCCATATAAAATACAGCAAAAAATATTTTAAGACCCCAAAGAAGAACGAGAAGATTACTATCATATTCATTCTAATGAGGTGCACTTTTGACGCTTTCAAAGTCAGGTTCTCATCACCCTATTGTTGTTCGCCAAAATTAATTATTAAGTGACGTATAAAATACGACACACACATCTTAGGTCCTCAATACAATTATATGTTGCATGTCATGCCATTTTATAATGTATTGAGAAACTTCGACAATCTCGGACCATCACACTATTTCCCTGTTATCCCCGCTCAACCCAGCTACACTCTTATTACCTGAAAGGAATTGTGAAGCAAAAAGGGTGAGCACAACTAGTCAAGTAAAGAATATCATGACTAAAGATAATTTACATCAACAATATTGTTCATCAGTAATAAATCAGAGATTTAGAACATATGGTAGATGATAAAACTTTTCAACCATAGTTGCAGCGGAACGAGCAATCCATTAGAAGAGTCAAATAGACCATCAGATCTATTATCTTCTCCATGTTAAAAGTCCACCAATAATATTTTATCATTGTAACATCAACCAACAATTTCTGTCCACAATCATATGAATAACTCATAATCATAATTGTGATTCTAAATTCATCTTCGCACCCAGGACGAAGATAATTTTCATCACCTGTCTTTACCTGAACCACCATAGATTATAATTAAATCACAATTCATATTTATAATCAAGTAAATCAACAGTCCAACTTTGCACTACATGCCAAAGATATACAACTGTAAAACCCATAATGCTGAGACTTAACTTAATAATATCATGACCACGAATTATCCATGCACTACGAGCCAATGATATTCGTGTTTTCAATTACGGTCATGATTATACCGAATAATCCCTGGTCGTAATCATACCAAGTCCATCTATGCACTACATGCCATAGATGACTTTCATCATAATATAAGCATGAGGATAATGACAATGATATAAAGAATCAATCAAATGAGATAAAGGATAAATATTAAACATTTATAATACAATTTATCCAGCGTTCAATAATAATCAAATGTTATCAATCACTTAATAATCTCATAATCTAATATCATTAATATTATAACAATATTTTAATCATTTCTTAAACTTATAAACAATTTATTTTAATTGTTTACACTTTACTAATTAATGCATTTAATCATCCTAAAATGCCAAACTCATAAGATTTCTTCATCAATAACCAAAACTCTCATCACAAATCTGCATATACCTTATATAGGACTTCCAAGCCATAAAATCCTATTTACCAATTTTTCAACTTCGCATAACATATTTAATTAATTCATATGTTCGTAACTAAATTATTTTCATGAAAAATACCAAATCAGTCCCAAAAATTATTCATTTCTGGGATTTAGCAGAATATAGTCCCATATTGAACATATATTTTTCTCAGAATTTTTAAAATTCATTTACTATTTTTCATATGGCCAAAACTGTTGAATATTTAAACATTTATCATAAATTGTACTTTTGTTCAAAAATTCTGAAATTTAAAGGGTATACTCCTGTTATATATATGTACTCCCAATAAAAGGTTTAACAATTTTAAAGTTAACCACAATGAGTTATAAGAGTTTACTTTTAAAATAGTCTTTTCCTATAAAATTCATAACTCCTAATCTATACATCCAAAAATTGCCATTTTTGGACACGATCTAGAAAACTCGTCAAACTATCATTTCAAATTTTTCTAGAATTTTTGAGGGTCAGAAAAATTACGAAACTGCCCCTGGTAGAAACCCCTTTTGAATGAAAATACTATTCATATGAATACAAAGAATCATTCACCATGCTGCAGAGTCACTGCATGAGTTATTTTCAATGAGAATAATAAATAATGGAATAACAGAATAATGTCACCATGTATACGGTAGTCTGCGTATACAGGTTATTCTAACAGAATAATAAATAATGGAACCAGGTCATGAATAAACGCACAGACAGGAAATTCCAATAGAATAATAAATAATAGAATAACAGAAGACTTCACCAGGCATGCGATAGACCGCATAGGCAGGTTATTCCAATAGAATAATAAATAATGGAACCAGATCATGCGTAAATGCACAGATAGGATATTCCAACAAAATAATAAAGAATGGAATAACAGAAGAATTCACCATGCATGCAATAGATAGATCATGCATGAACGAGTTATTCCAACGTAATAATAAATAATGGAAAGCGAGTCATAAATGCGTGTCACTTGCTGGACATGATGTTCCAACAGAATAATAAAGAATGAAATAACAGAAGAATTCACCATGTATGCAGTACTTCGCATAGACAAGTTATTCCAACATAAAAATAAAGAATGGAATAAAAGAAGAATTTCACCATGTATGCGGTACTTCGCATAGAGAGGTTATTCCAACATAATAATAAAGAATGGAATAACAGGAGAATTTCACCAAGTATAAGGTAGACCGCGTATACAAGTTATTCCAACAGAATAATAAAGAATGGAATTAAAGAAGTTCTCTTCATGAATATGAAAGAAATAATACCCCTTACGAGTACAACAAATAATATCCCTTACCTTAAAAGAAACTGGATATAGGAGCAGTGAAGTAGCGGAATACTTTTCTTCTTTCTCTCTATAGTTTCTCTCTCTAGAGTTTCAGTGAATTCGCAAGAAATAATAAAGGAATGAGCTTCTATTTATAGGAGAATGGGCTGAATAGTAACTAATTCATGAACGGTCCAGATTGATTTACTTTTAAATGGACGGTCCATATTGATTTACCATGCAGTATTAATAAAATATTCTAATAAAACAAAATCTTTTAAATAAAATATAATATATTGTATTTATAATCTAATAAAATGAATAACTTTATAAAATTATTATGTTTTATATAAAAAGATTTTACTATGAAAACACTATTCAGGCACTATACAAACACTATGCATAATAGAATATTATATATTCTATTTATAGTCTAATAAAACAAACAACTTTATAAAAGTATTCTGCATTTTATATAAAAAGATTTTATTATACAAACACTATGCAAATACTATGCATAATAGAATATTATATATTCTATTTATAGTCTAATAAAACAAACAACTTTATAAAAGTATTCTGTTTTATATAAAAAGATTTTACTATACAAACACTATGCAGACACTATGCAAACACTATGCATAATAGAATATTATATATTCTATTTATTGTCTAATAAAACAAATAACTTTATAAAAGTATTCTATTTTATATAAAAAGTTTTCTATTTTATTACATTTATAATAATAATAAAACAAAACTTATCACCTTTATTATAATTCACAATATTAATAGACCAGGTCGTTCCCAAGAAAGAGGGGGCTTTCCAATAAGGATATTTCCCTATTGACACGCAATTAGGTGACCAAACCTCTCCTTGGCAGAACTTCTAGACATCGTTAATATTGCAAATAATAATATTAATAACTTTGTTATCTCAATTATTGATTTAATAATATATAAAATATAGACAATAATTGAATCAAATAACGTGAGATTCTACGCAAAGAATTATCGTAGCAATAATTGAACAAAAGCGAGTGACTTCTCACGTAAGCATCAATAATCAATATTGTGTGTGCTACTATGCAACCATGCCAGACATCGTTTTTTTACTAGAAAGTAGTTCAATAGTTTTAACAGTAAAACTTTCGTAGTTATTTTCATAAAAATATTTTTGTCATTTTCTCAATCCGACAATAATTTCGTTGTAGGGGGTCCACCAATGATTGTACCGCATGAGATATTCTCCAGACACAAAAGAATATTCCCAGGCCAGTCGAATATTATACAACAACTTGCATACTTTTAAAAATTTATAAATATTACCCACAACTATAACATTATCTCAAATCCACACCATAATTTTGAAAAAAATATTTTGAGAAAATTAAATCTTTATTCATAAAATTTGGGATTTTACAATCTCCCCTCCTTATGAAATTTCACCCTCAAAATTTACGTGCGTACCTGGTATTCGAAGAGATGAGAATACCTTACTTTCTTTTCAGATTGTACCTTTCAGGTAATTTCCTCGCTATCAAGATTTTTCCATTTCTCATCTCTTGTATTTTAGATATCATTCTAGAATATAGCCTCAAAACAAAGGTTAATTGACATATCACAATTTGTCAACTTATCAAGTAAACAATTTCAGCTTAGGTAAGTCACACACTAGCGAAGTATATAACTCGTCTCTCCCCTCCTAGTTCTAGACTCTTATCTCCGCCAGCGACGATATCCCTAAGCTCTAATACCAAATGTGTAGCCCCCAAAATAGGTATACATCACCCATCTTGAGTCGCCAGATATCACCCTATAAAAATAAATTAGAAACTTCATCAATACAATTGTTGAACTGTCGTGTAGAGTACGACAACATATAAGCTATGAGTTTTAATACAATATTGTCTCGTAGACAGTATCCAAACTCAAATTGTTATAATGCCATATAAAATACAGCAACAAATATTTTAAGACTCCAAAGAAGAACGAGAAGATTACTATCATATTCATTCTAATGAGGTGCACTTTTGACGCTTTCAAAGTCGGGTTCTCATCACCCTATTGTTGTTCGCCAAAATCAATTATTAAGTGACGTATAAAATATGACACACACATCTTAGGTCCTCAATACAATTATCTGTTGCATGTCATGCCGTTTTATAATGTATTGAGAAACTTCGACAGTCTCGGACCATCACATTATTTCCCTATTATCCCCGCTCGACCCAGCTCCACTCTTATTACCTGAAAGGAATTGTGAAGCAAAAAGGGTGAACACAACTAGCCCAGTAAAGAATATCATGACTAAAGATAATTTACATCAACAATATTCTTCATCAGTAATAAATTAGATATTTAGAACATATGGTAGATGATAAAACTTTTCAACCATAGTTGCAGCGGAACGAGCAATCCATTAGAAGAGTCAAATAGACCATCAGATCTATTATCTTCTCCATGTTAAAAGTCCACCAATACTATTTTATCCCTGTAACGTCAACCAACAATTCCTGTCCACAATCATATGAATAACTCATAATCATAATTGTGATTCTAAATTCCTCTTCGCACCCAGGACGAAGATAATTTTCATCACCTGTCTTTAACTGAACCACCACAGATTATAATTAAATCACAATTCATATTTATAATCAAGTAAATCAACAGTCCAACTTTGCACTACATTCCAAAAATATACAACTGTAAAACCCATAATGCTGAGACTCAGCTTAACAGTGTCACGACCACGAATTATCCATGCACTACGGGCCAAGGATTTAATATCAGCGTTCAATAATAACCAAATATTATCAATCACTTAATAATCTCATAATCTAATATCATTAATATTATAACAATATTTTAATCATTTCTTAAATTTATAAATAATTTATTTTAATTGTTTACACTTTACTAATTAATGCATTTAATCATCCTAAAATGCAAACTCATAAGATTTCTTCATCAATAACCAAAACTCTCATCACAAATCTGCATATACCTTATATAGGACTTCCAAGCCATAAAATCCTATTTACACATTTTTCAACTTCACATAACATATTTAATTCATATGTTCGTAACTAAATCATTTTCATGAAAAATACCAAATCAGTCCCAAAAATTATTCATTTCGGGGATTTAGCAGAATATAGTCCCATATTGAACATATATTTTTCTCAGAATTTTTAAAATTCATTTACTATTTTTCATATGGCCAAAACTGCCGAATATTTAAACATTTATCATAAATTGTACTTTTGTTCAAAAATTCCGAAATTTACATGGTATACTCTTGTTATATATATGTACTCTCAATAAAAGTTTTATCAATTTTTGAGTTAACCACAAGGAGTTATAAGGGTTTACTTTTAAAATAGTCTTTTCCTATAAAATTCATAACTCCTAATCTATACATCCAAAAATCGTCATTTTTGGACACAATCTAGAAAACTCATCAAATTATCATTTCAAATTTTTCTAGAATTTTTTAGGGTCAAAAATATTACAAAACTGCCCCTGGCAGAAACCCCTTTTGAATGAAAATACTATTCATATGAATACAAAGGATCATTCACCATACCTGCGGTAGTCCACACAGACAGGTTATTCCAACAGAATAATAAATAATGGAATAACAGAAGAATGTCACCATGTATACGGTAGTCTACGTATACAGGTTATTCCAACAAAATAATAAATAATGGAACCAGGTCATGCGTAAACGCACAGACAGGAAATTTTAATAGAATAATAAATAATGGAATAACAGAAGACTTCACCAAGCATGCGATAGACCGCACAGACAGGTTATTCCAACATAATAATAAATAATGGAACCAGGTCATGCGTAAACGCACAGATATGATATTCCAACAGAATAATAAAGAATGGAATAATAGAAGAATTCACCGTGCATGCGATAAACTGCACAGACATGTTATTCCAACAGAATAATAAATAATGGAACCATGTCATGCGTAATACGCATATGCATGAGGATGTTCCAATGAGAATAATAAAGAATGGAATAATGGAAGAATTTCACCATGTATGCGGTACCCGATGTAGGAAAGTTATTCAACATAAAAATAAAGAATGGAATAATGAGAAGAATGTCACTTTGTGTATGCGGTGCTTGATGATAGACAAAGTTATTCAACATAATAATAAAGATTGGAATAACAGGAGAATTTCACCAAGTATAGGGTAGACCGCGTATACAGGTTATTCCAACAGAATAATAAATAATGGAATAAAAGAAGTTCTTTTCATGAATACGAAATAAATAATACCACGTACGAGTACAACAAATAATATCCCTTACCTTAAAAAAAATTGGATATAGGAGCAGTGAAGTATCAGAATACTTTTCTTCTATATCTCTATAGTTTCTATCTTTAGAGTTTCAGTGAATTCGTAAGAAATAATGAAGGAATGAGCTTCTATTTATAGGAGAATGGGTTAAATAGTAACTAATTCATGAACGGTCCAGATTGATTTACTTTTAAACGGACGGTCCATATTGATTTACTATGCAGTATTAATAAAATATTCTAATAAGCAGTTTCTAGGCAATCGATACGAATTAAATGCAGCGGCTTCTGAATCAACTAATGCACCAACTAAGAAATATGAGTATCAAACAGAGGTGCATTACTGGAACTACATATCTTATTGAATTCCCTTTTTATGACTTGTTTTTCCATCTTTCTCTATTTTGAATCTGTAGTTGATATTGTTTTTTTGCTTTGTGACATGTCAGTCGGCTCATGGACCTCATTGTCAACAGCCTCTACAGCAATAAAGAGGTATTTCTTCGTGAACTTATTAGGTATGTCTTGAGCTACAAGAAAATCTCTGATCTTATTAATGTATGATTGATTCCAAACGGCTGCAAATATATTTTGAGATCCAAAAGCTACACAGTGTTAAAAAATATCATTGGAAAATGATTATTGATTGCTGCCTGTATTCCATTTAGGCTGACAGAAAATGTACTTGTGTTGAAGGCACATGTGGTTTCTGTGTGTTGGTGGCATTATTGTATCTTAAATACATGTTTGGCTTGTGGCTCCATAAGGGTAACCGCAAGGCTATAATATATAATACATGGTTGAGTGCTTTCAGAGGGCTTGGACCCAAGTTCAAGTCTTTTGGTTGTTGCATACAAGCCATAGGCATTTTATTTGGTAAATTTTTGAACTTTCTACTTAGGACAACTATGAAAAATGCGAATCAAGTCTCAAAAGTGCTCTAAAATTTGTTTTAACTGATAAAGAGATCCATGTTCTATTTTATTTTGTTTTATTTGTGGATGCTTGTATAGTTGTTCTATATTTGTTTTGAGAAATCGTCGTTCACAGTTTTTTGTTTACTCTTGGTTATCAGAACACCCACCTGTTAGGGCTAATATTGTCTACCAAAGTGTGAGTCTGTGCAAGTAAATGATGAACTTCTGGGTATTGGAGTTTGTCGTGCTTTCTGGTGCTCATTCTTTTATTATTGTGATACCTCAATTGCTTTGAGTTTTTTTGATTGATTAGTTAGATTTGATTCTAATGATATTATTTAATTTATTCAGTTGGTCCTCATGAAAATACTCTTATTTGTGCAAAATTTTAAATTCTATTGAAATAAATTTAAAGCATGAGCCTCGAAATTGAATACCAGAAATAACAATATTCAAATAATCAGATGTCTAATATGTTTGAAGTACACATTCGTATATATATATTCATCCAATAATGAAGTTGGGCAGAATTTCCTATGAGATTACACTACATAAGAAATAATGTAGTGCTAGAACAAGGAAATTGTTAAGTCAATGTCTTAATTTATGCCAAAGATTGATTTAGATATATACTTAATGGGTGCATCCTGTGTGTATTTTGTCCTGCAACTACATCCTATATTCTCGACCTACTTGCACATCTCCACCTCATTCTCTAAAATGTTTTAGCGAACAAAAACTTAAACTACTTCCTAATTCATGGTGAGATGTATGTAGTTAGTCATATAGATGCATTACATACCCTATGCTTATGAGGAGGATGTTCAATGCTTATGTAAAATCCTTGAATAATTGCTGGTAAATATCAGCGAAAACTCGCTTATTCTTTCCACCATAACAATTTCCTGTCGTTTAGAATAATTTTCTTAACATGTTTGGATCTCTTACATTTTAGTTGAGTCTGCAAATTTCATTTGCCTTCTAAACTCTCTCTCGCTTTAAGTAATTACATATAAGCTTCCCGACACCAATTTGGTTTACTTATTATAATATAAATTGTCAACGTGTCTCCAAAGGTTAGAAAAACCCTCTTTTGGTAATCTGCACTATTCAAAAATGTTCTCTCTTATTTCATGCATAAATATTTATATGAATATTTGTTTATAAATATTTATATGAATATTTAGAGATAAATTTATATATATATATATATATATATATATATATATATATATATATATATATATTAAAATATTCATAGTTACGTTATATAAATATTCATAGTTACTTTATATATATTTAGTTTAATGTGGAGATTTAAGATTGGTATATATATATAGATGGTAATAGAATTTATCTAATACACAAAAAAATATAACATAAGAAGCAAAAATATCACAGCTAGGTTTTGAACCTAAGACCTATGGGATATTGGGCCATTATGCTACTATTGAGCCATTCTAATTTATTAGTTAACTAAACTAACTCCATAACTTGTAGTCTCCAATATTTTTAAATTTATTCTAATGAGATGTATATATATATATATATATATATATATATATATATATATATATATATATATATATACACACACAAATACATATTATTCATATACTATTACTTATAAGAGAAAACATAAAAGATGAATTTTTTTTATTATGTTTTATGAACTAAAACAGAATAAAGTTATTTAAAAATGACTTATAAGTCATTCCTAATAAGTTAGTTTGACATATATTAATGTAATATCAATTTTATCCCTATTTTATTTAAAAAAAAATAAAAAAAACAAATTTGTAAAAAAGAAGAGTAAGATGCAACTTCACTTTAATTGGCGTTAGAATTTGTAAAAAAGAAGAGTAAGATACAAATTTCTGTGGATTACTGAATGGATCTCAAGATTTGCAGGATGCTGGGGTGTTTGTTAGGACTCAAGGACAGGTGCCAAATCTAATTCCAAGCAACTGTTCCAAGTTATTTAGTTCAACTCTTAATATAATGTCTATGTTAATTTGTAAGGACCCTTCTAGACCTCTTTCGGATGGTGCGTGACTATACCGCATCTCGAATGACACAAAAGAAAGTATTTGTAGATGGTGGTCATGGTAGTATTCTACGGTCTCCACTTGTTACACAAGCTAATATTCTTTCTCCAACAAAACATAGCATTCCAACTAAAGCAAATGATTTGGACCCTACGATGGGAAGGGAAAAATTACATAACATTGACTTAAATAATGTTTATGATGATTCAAGAGTGCATGGAAAATTTGGAGAGCTCGATGCTCTCTGTAAATGTATTTGGATCTCTGGTCGCCCTTTATGGATACACGAAGACTCTCACAAGTCAAGCTCACCTAAGGCAAGTGAGAATTCAGGCTCCACATCTACTAAGTCACCATTTAGTTCCAACGTTGAGGCTCAGGTATTTTTATTATTGTTTGCTTGTAGTTGTTGGTAATTGTCATTTTAAAGCTGAAATTGCAATATGAAATTATGTGGTATGATTGAGGAACATAACTGAGAAGTTTTGAATTTGATGTGAAATGATGTTGGGGTATACTGATCAAGGTTTTCCATGAAAAAATAATAATAAAGGAAATATAATTTTATGGCATATGCTCTTACTTTCTTGCGTGAGCAATAATTTCCTTTCAAGGCAATAGTCGTGGGTTCAATTCTTTGTAAAGATAATGATCTCTTTGTGACCACTTGCACATAGTTTGCTAGGGCATTACCCAATTTGCTTGGCCGGTGCAGTATTGGGTATGGCCGGTTGTTTATCTAGTCCACAGACTCCACACCCTACGGGGTAGTGGCTGCGGGTTCCACAATCATCAAATTAAAAAAAGAAAGTTAATGAAAGTTAAACAAGTTTGTTAGTCAATATTCTTCCTGTATTTTGTGTTTCTCTTATAATTAAAGTTAAGTTCCGTATCTTGAATTTTATAGGAATTGAGTTATGTTTAGTTTCATTTGTTATGTATAATTTTATTTCTTTTTGTACAAAAACACTTTGGCCAGTTGGTGTAGTGCTACATGAGATTGCCAAGAGTATTGTTATATACTTCTTCAAAGATTAATTATTCCTTTGTCATTTGAATTTGGCCTCAAAAGGATATTTGTCTTGACTAAATATGTTTTTGACTGATTTTAGAGTCGTACTGATCGTATTGTTTTCAAACTTTTTGGAAAGATCCTAGTGAATTCCCTCGTCTTGCGAAGTCAGGTATGTCAATATTTATGGGAAGCTAACCTATTTGATCAAAGTTTTATGATCTCCTTCAGTGAATGTATGATGCTATCAAATTTATAACTTTTTAAGATTCTGGAATGGTTAAAGCATAGTCCTATGGATATTGAAAGCTACATCAGACCTGGCTATATCATATTATCAGTATACCTTCGAATGGAAAATTCTAAATGGGAGGAGGTACGTTTTGCTTCACTTCTAGAATGTAGATTTCTATTTCTGAAGAACCAAACTGAGGTTAATAGTGAACTTGATGCTAAACACATCTTGGGGTGAATATTTATTCTACCATATAAATTATAATATATGCTAGTTTTTGACAGGCACAGATAATGTGACAATGTTCTTTCTTATCTTTACATTTTATCCACCCTATAATATGTCTTGTTAGTCATGGTTTTTGTATAATCTGTTACGTTGCAGGTTCATGAAGGAAGAAGATTTCATTCTCAGAGCACCTAAATATGAAATGACACCAGTTGTATATGCAGTTTCACTATACTTCCAACTCCCCATTTATTTTCTTGTTCTATTCCTATTCTGTCTCAAAATTTGGAAAATGTGCATACATAAAACTTTTTAAATTATAAGTGGCCTAGGATTTTAGCCTATGTATGTTGTAAAAGGGCAAGCACCAGTGGAACCATGATGTAGATGATTTTTATAGGAATAAACTGTTACTGGCCAACTAATATTGATTATGAAACTAATGCTTTTATACTGTGGTGCAGCGTGTACCAGAAAACTCAGTTTTTGTGATGGGTGATAATCGCAACAACGGCTATCATTCACATGTATGGTATTATGAAATAGGAGCCAAGCCTTTACATTGTACCACGTAGCAACTCTATTGTCTTTGTGTATTGATTTTGGCACTAAGTGCCTCTTGTGACCTATCTGCTTCATTTTTCTAACTTAATATTATTTTTAAATGTGCAGGAAGACTGCTTCTACGACCTGCCTTACAATACTGGGTATCAAATTTCTGTGCTACGTTTACGAAAGACAAGGGATGAAATTTTGAATTGTACTCTCTCTATATATGTAGATATATACTTTGATTGAAGAACTGTGGTAGCTTTAGATGGTTAATTGTAAAGATAATGAATGATTATATAGTGGATGATTTTATTAAGTTAATAATATTTTAGTTTTTTGTATTTTTGCCATTATTTTCTATGGGGACATTGAGCCAGCCAGGTACACAAAAAGAATGTAAAATTTTGATTTGACAACAATATAATTCGTTACCAAAGCATTGAACAACTTTTAATATAGCAACAATTTTTTATACATTTAGCAACAAATTTTCGTTGCTAATGACATTAAAAATATAATATTTGGCAACGAAAAATTAACTTAATAACAACGGAGAGGATATTGTTGCTAATACTAAAATAAAAGGCAACATTTTTTATCATTGCAAATCATATCAACTTTTGTTGCACATATAAAGAAACGGCAACATATAATGTCATTGCTAATCGACGACTTTTTCGTTGCTGATTTAGCATAATGTCGTTGCCAAAAAATATAATCAGCAATGAAAATCGTTGCTAAAAAGTTTACATTCTGCAACGAAAGCAAGCTTAGGCAACAATTTTCATAATGTACTGCAATGAAAAATATCGTTGCAAAATGGTGTCAATTGCAACGAAAATGCATGGTTGTTGCAAAAAAAAAAAGAGTTCATTTCATTGCCAATTAGCAGGCTTTTGCAATGAAATGGGGTTTTTAGCAA